>CM071867.1:19835001-19847715 GCA_036759665.1 Gynandropsis gynandra
AGCTATGGAGGACACTTTGCTGCAGCAAAGACAGCTGCAAAGGTGCTGCAAGCGGGCTTCTATTGGCCTACACTCTTCAAGGACGCCCACAACTACGTCACATCATGCGACAATTTCCAAAGAACAGGTAATATTTCTAGATGTCATGAAATGCCACAACAATATATTCTAGAGGTCGAGCCATTTGATGTATGGGGAATAGACTTCATGGGCCCTTCCCGTCCTCGTGCGGAAACCTCTATATACTAGTCGCGGTGGACTACGTAACGAAGTGAGTAGAAGCTTTGGCAAGTCCAACAAATGACTCCAATCCAGTAACCAAGATGTTCAAACGTGTCATATTCCCACGTTTTGGAGTCCCGAGGGTTGTGATCAACGATGGAGGTAAGCATTTCGTGAACCGAATCATAGAAGGGTGTTGAAAAAGTACAGTGTTCGACATAGGATAGCAACGCCATATCATCCTCAAACCAGCGGCCAAGTTGAAGTTTCTAATTGGGAGATCAAGTCAATTTTGGAGAAGACAGTCTCTAAGTCTAGGAAGGATTGGGCACTGAAACTCGACGATGCATTATGGGCTTATCGTACAGCATTCAAAACGCCAATCGGAATGACTCCATTTCAGCTAGTGTACGGTAAGGCATGCCATCTACCGGTCGAGCTAGAATCTCGAGCATATTGGGCGATCAAAGCACTTAATCATGATTACAAGTCAGCTGCTGAGAAACGGATGCTACAGCTCCATCATCTAGAGGAGATGCACATCCATTCATACGAGAACGCAAAGATCTACAAGGAGCGCACGAAGAAGTGGCATGACAGACACAGAGTCCGGCGGACATTCGAGGTAGGTGACTGAGTACTTGTTTTCAATTCACGTTTGAAACTTTTTCCAGGAAAACTCAAGTCACGCTGGTTCGGGGCGTTCATAATCAAAAGCGTCTCACCGCATGGCGCTATCGAGCTGATGGGAAACAACAGCACATTCAAAGTGAACGCCCAACGTTTGAAACTCTACAACGCGGACAATATGGATGGCAATCGAATTGTCTTCGCTCTTTCGGAGCCAACACATGAGTAGAGTGTTTTGGTCAGACTCGCGACCTTAAACAAGCGCTTCTCGGGAGGCAACCCGAGCCCTATTACCTTTTAGTTATTTCATTTCAAATTTTTTAGAATTCGACTCTTATTCTTTTCACAAGCATGCTCCTTACCAACAACCCCGATGTATCGTACTATCTCCTTTGGATTGTGTGATTTTTGTTACAGGTTTTCCACTTTGAAATCATCTACAACATGAGGAAAGACGCGTATGCTCAGATACATCAACTCGGGACAGCAAGCATGCATCAGGTGCACAGGTTCCTATTTATAGTAATTTTCCCTGAGTTTTTGCGTGTTAGTCCTTCTCTTAGGTATTGAACACCGAGGCGGTGTTCCGTTCAAGTCTTGGGGGGGTATTCTTCGAATGTCATGATTGTGATTAGGATTTAGATTTCGAGTTTTTCGTTTTTTCTTTTTTCTTTCTTTTTTTTTAGGATTAGACGGACGAATATGTAGTATGAAAAATTTCCAACTTTAGTCACCTTGTGCAACCTTGTCGAACCGGGAACAAAAGTCTAGGTTTGCTGAAACATACCTTTAGATATCGATTAGTTAGTGGTCGTGCATGAATCCATAGCCTATAGTTGTATTCCTTCCCTTAGGCTTCAATACCAAGCACTTATATCTCCGAGCGTACCTTTCATTCCTTGTTTTGTTTCAATCATTATATTTCCACGCACTTACAATCCGTTGTCAATACACTAAGTTCTTTAACTTTTTCAGCCCTACATTGACATGAATGCATCAATATTGATGGTTCGGGTCTAAGTGGTGGGTCGAGGCAGTTTTTCTACGTCCTAAGGGTTAGAGTCGATGCGTGTTCACACTAGTTAATCAAAAAGAAAAAAGAAGAAAGAAAAAAAATCAACAAAAACGCAACCTCTTCACTTCGTTAAGGTTACGAGACCTTATGAGTGTGCCAATTGGCAACCTGGGTCTAAGTAGAAGGCTGTCCTCTTCAACTCCGACGTTCTAGAAACCGAGTGCGAATTTTCAAATAAAAAATGTGTGGAAATCGAAAAAAGAAGAGAAGAAGAAAAAGAGAACCGAAAAAGAAAAAAATAATTGTTTTAAGAATGATATCAAACTGTTTGTGCATTAGAATATGTATGGAGATTGCTTGGATGTTGTCTAGGGGTTAGTGAAATGAACTCAGGATATGTGTAGGATTGCACGGTTAGTGGCTTTCGGTAGATAGGGGTCTAAATTCGGTGCACTTAGATCTATGTTCGTGTGACGCGTTGTTGCATAGGGTGGCTGAATTTTCAAGTTGATTGTGCTAGTTTCCGGTTGTTGCCTAACTCCTCTCCTGCTTCTTTCTAGTCTTGCTCGAGGATGAGCAAAGTTCAAGTCTGGAGGAGTTTGATAACGTCTATTTTGTTCTAGTATTTTAATCTATTTTCATAGTTAGTTTCATCATTCATTTGAGTTTTACCAAACATTAAGCATCATGATCATCTCGCTTTCAATCATTTTGGAGCTAAAGGACGTGCCAAGACAAAGTACCAACATCGAGGATCATCACGAGACAAACAGGACGAGAATCGGCAAGGAATAGCCACTACCCGCGTGGGTAACTCCCTAGCCCGAGCGGGCATTTGTTACGGCGATTTTGTCCAGCGAATTGAGCACGAGTCGGGCAAGAAATACCACGCCCGGGGCCTCAGCCCAAGCGGGCTGCCTCCTTTCCATCGTGTTCTTGTGCGATCTTCCGCGCCGTACCCGAGCGGCTCACTTACCTTGCCCGCGCGGGTCGCGTCCGTCACCTGCAACTCCAAATAAATTAATTTGACTTAAAACAAATGGGAGTTTGTTGGGGACTTATACAACGGAAAACGCCTTTAGAGAAGAGGAATAAGTGATATTCTGGAGAAAGTAATGGAAACGTTGCCAACTTAATCAAGAATGGAAAACTCAAGAAAAGGCAAGAAAAGAGGGGTGTCTGCTGTAATGAATGAGGGAGAGCTTGAGGGACGAATTCAGACAGAAACAAGGAGAGAAGAGAGAGCACACACAGAGAGAGAGAAGGAGAGCAAAAACACACACACAAGGGCGAAGGACGGAGCGAGGAAGCCGGAGCGTGGAGGAGCTATTGAAGACATTGGTAATAGAATAGGGAGGGATCTCATTCTTTATCCATGTCGAATATAGTTATCTTTTGTATTTCTTTTGCTAAGTTTATGTCCGAGTAGGTCCACAGCGATGGGTTAGAGAGCTTTGCCGATATGTAATGAAGTTTTGTTCTTAATGCTTGGTTATAATATTTGTTCGTTTCGGATTGATTGGTTGTTTGTAATGCTTTTATTCTTTTTGTTGGCTTGAATGAATGATTATAAAAATCTAATTGCATTGGGAATGAATTGGATTTTGGAACGTAGCCATGATATGAAGTCTCAATCGATTTAGAACCTTGGCCGGTCGGTTGATTGAACTTAGGAATTAGGATAGCGATCTTAATGCATCTAGTTGGTGAGATTAGACAATTGGGAGATTGGTAGTACGCATGCTAGATAGTGGGTTTAGGCATCGGGAGAGTCATTCCCTAGAAAAGAGCTTGAATTCCCAGAATATGTAACGATATCTATAATCATGATCTTGTTAGAATTTCGTTGCATCATCGTGCATCTCTCGAAACCTGTGGTGTTTAGTCTTTGAGTTTATCCCGTTAATTAGTTTAGTTTAATTCGCATTCTCATCACTTATTGATTTCACACGTCTTATTCATTAGTTTACTAGCTTTAGAGTTTCATCGATTCCTCGTGTTCGATCCTGGTATTAATCACATCAATATGCAAGTTAGGATGCAACGTTATACACAAGGTCCTACAGATACACATGAGAAAGAGTCCATGTCTAAGAGGGCAAATTCTTCACATAAATCAAACCATATAGATGGATTGACCAAATTATCTTCAAGATCAAATACAATGTGAAATGAGGGTCGAAAGAAGAAGCATAGGCACACACTTATAAAGACTATATTAGAACGTATTGCAGTAACATTGGAAAAGCGCAATGACTATTTGTAATTGTTGACATCGAGGCATGTAATACATCAAGGACCTTGAATTGAAGAGCATATGGCCAATGTCATGATTGCTGTTAAAGTTGTATCGGGTTTGGTGCCTAGGAGTCTTTTTTATTGGACATCGCTTAATCTCATAGCGACATACGACACTATACGGACTGTATTTCTCGCTCTTGCGGATGAAGAAACGTTATCGTTTCTTATTGTTCAAACCAAAAAGTCTTGGAATACGAAGGAATAGAAAAGTCTTCCTTACTAGTCTATTAGATTTGGATGTGTTTTATTATGCTTAAGACATTTATCAAGTTTGGTTTTACTTATGATATTGAACTTTGGAACTCGAATGTACTATTTTCTAGTTTTACAACGTTTATCATATTTCCCTTTTAAATTTACTTTTAGAATTTGAAAGAAAATGAAGATTTGCAAGAAATTGTACAAATCATTAATGGAGATGATGAAGAATTTAATGTGTTGATTGGCATCAATCTCATGAGATATTGTTTATAGGAAAAAAACATATTCGAACCAGAGCGAGGGCTATGGGTTATGCATGAAGTGATGTCTTGATCATCTTGTTTTTGTACAGGATTCTCGCATGATTTTAGAGATGTTTATGATGATAGTTGTAATGTTTACGTGTAATTTTGTATCTATTTTACTTGGTTTTGTGTTTTCATATTCTTATGGGGTTTAATGCGTATTTGGTTCATTTCGGAGCTAAAGAACATACACGAGACAAAATAGGACCATTAAAGATCTCAACGGAGCAATGGAATGAGAAACCAACAAGGAATGACAGAGCATGTGTTGCAACACGGCCGAGCTTCCAAGACAAATACAGCCTGGTTGAGCATGCAACAAAGAAGATAGCCCGACCGAGCATGAGCAAGAGCACGACCGAACATGCACTTCTAGGACACAGCCCGGTCGAGCATGACCATGTGCACGACCGAGCACTCCTCCAAACACCATATGCACGGTCGGGCATGTTGGAGTGCATGGTCGGGGTCATAACATGATTTTACCCCCGAGACTTCTGCACGGGTCGGGCATGCACATAGCATTGTCGGGCTCTCTTCTTTGGAGAGTGCATGGTCGAGCTTTCCAAGGAGCACGGTTGGGAACCTAATTAAAATCCGTTCTAAAAAACATGGAATGAAGCATGCCAGACCGGGCATGACATGGAGCATGGTCGGCCATGACTTGGTAAAATGGCCTATGACTGATTTGAGTGGAATAAGTTGGAAAACAAATAAAATTTAAAAAGAATAAGGCGTCAAGAGCAAAGGCATTCAGCCATTCACTCATCATTCATTTAGAAACCATTCATCCATCCATCATAGGAGAGCCCTCTTGACGGGAGACGCATCAGGAGACAAGAATTGATTCGGGATTACGCCTTGTTTGATATTTCTATGCTCTTTACTCTATCTTTTTCGTTTGTGTTGTTTGGATTCAAACTCGTCACCAAGTAGGTAATTTGCTCTAGGAGAAGGGATTAACCCATGGCTATTCCAGAGCTTTTTTTATTTATTTATGAATGCATTTCCCGTTTTGCTAATCTATTCTTTGTCTGAGCGTTGAATGTCTTGTATTTACGAAGGCCACGTAGATGCATGTGTTAGGGATTAGGAGAAGGACCGAAAGGAAAATTCAAGTCCTAGAAGATCAGGCTTAGAACAACCGAGACTAGGTCACGAAATTAGGGTAGCGGTTGAGGGTTCATCGGATGAATCATAGATCGTATGAGTTTAGTTTGGGGTATCAGCCATGAAAGTAGGGGATAACTCAATTGATTCACGTTCCTATGCCTTGGGAGAGGGTTGAAATTATATTAGGATCGCTCGTCTTAGATACCTTGATAGAGAACGCATGATTTGATAGATCGAATGTTGGTTTCGGAAACTATGCGGTGAAACCGTATCCTAGAACGTTTTTCTCATCGTTAGGAACTCATAGGTTTACTGCATAATCATCGTTAGGAACATTTCACAACCATTATTTCATCGTGGCAAGTTTGATTCTAGTTTGATCTTAGTCTGTGTTGCGTAGTCTCTTTGGGATCGACACCTAGAGTACTACACACGTGCTGTGCACTTGCGGGTAGTTTAGGTTAACTTGTTTAACTTTAATCGCATCAAGTTTTTGGTGTCGTTGCTGGGGACCATTTGTCAACACGCTTTAGATTCGGATTTAGAGTCATTCTTGTTTTTGTTTTCTTTTTGTTTTCTTTTCTTTTTCTTCTTTCTACTAGTTCCTTTTGCTTGTCCTTTGTAGATGTATGGCCCAGTCTCAAGGTACTTCAAGCTTACTTCGAATCAATCCCGAGATCGAGAGAACTATTAGACAGCGGAAAAAGGACAAGGAAGAAGAAAGAGTAGACCCGACTAATCCACGAACGATGGACAATCGAAACGATATTTTGGACGGTCATGGACAGCCCCAATTATCCGTCAGTAATGTGGCACAATTAAAGCAGCAACCACAGGCTCCTCTACAATGTCGACTTCGTGATTACGTGGTGTCGAACATGGGTAACGTCCAAACCGCCATAAGGACACCTAATGTTGCAAGAGAGAAATGTGACATTAAGCTCGTGATGATTAACATGCTATATCAAAAGTAATTCATGAGTGGAAATCATGAAGACTGATGCGTAATCAAAGTTAAACAAATAACCTAAACTACCCGCAAGTGCACGGCACATGTGTAGTACTCTAGGTGTCGATCCCACAGGGACTACGCAACACAAACTAAATCCAAACTATGAATCAAACTTACAAGCGAACGAAATATGGGTTTTGAGAATGAAATATTAAAAAAACAAATAAACTAACGAGTTCTTAACAATGAGACAAACGTTTTAGGAACCCAGTTTCACCACAAGACTACCGAACCCAACAATCAACCTATCTAATCATGCAATCCCGATCAAGTTATCTAAGGCAGACGATCCTAATATGATGTCTACCCTCTCTCAAGGCATAGACACGTGATCTAGTCAAGTTATCCCCTACTTTTGTGGCTGACACCTTAAACTTAACCCATAAGTTCTGTGATTCATCCATTTTACCCTCAACCACTGCTACCCTACTTTTGTGGCCTAACCTCGGTTGTTCTAAACCTGATTATCCAGAATTAGACTTCTCCTTTCGGTTCTTCTCCTAATTTTTTAAAACATGCATCTATGCGGCCATCGCAAACACAAGTCAATGAAGCACTCAGATAAAGAATAGATAAACGAAAACGAGAAATTTCATTCCAAGATAAATCAAGGTGGTTCCGGGATAACCATGGGCTAATCCCTTCTCCTAGAACAAAACAACTACTCGCTCATGCGTTCAAAAGAAAACAACATAATCGAAGTAGAAAGTCTAAAGAATATAAAAACCAAACGAAACCGAAGTCTTGAATTGATCTCCAGTGCCTCTTGAATGTCTCCTTCGCAAGAGTCTCCTTCTTCTCCGATTTTCTCTCTACTCTCTGTCTTCAACTCCCTCTCAACGACTGTGTTTTTCCTCCCTAACTCCTGTCCACAAACCCTAGCTCTCCTCCTTGTCTTTCCTTCTTTTTCTTTCCTTTTCTCCTGGCTTTTCCTTTTGGCCGTTTCACTTCTTTTCTCTTTGTCGCACCAACCACCGTTTTACCTTTTTCGTGTGTTTTCCATTCTTGATTAAATTGGCCATTCCTTTCTCCAGCAAAATATCTCTTATTCCTCTTCTCTAACGTCGTTTTCCTTTTTGTATAAGTAACTAACAAGTTCCTTTTCATGTTTAGACAAATTTCCTTTTTTGGTTTTTGCAGGTGACGGACGCGACCCGCACGAGCTGGAGTGTGTGCCCCGTGCGGGCTGCGGTATGCTGTGTTCGCTGGAAACAAGGCCCCCGCGCGGGCTAGTGAGTGCCCCGCGCGGGCTTATGCTCATAGTGAAGCTCGTGTGTGCTGATGGCTTGCCCGACCCGTGCTCGCTCTGCTGGACCAAATGTTGAACCAAAGCCCCCTCGCGCGGGCTAGGGAGTGCCCCGCGTGGGCTGAAGCTTGTCTTGAAGACCCGTGCGTACTGAGGACCTCCCCGACTCGTGCTGAAGTTGCTGGGGGTCAAGCCCCACGCGGGCTAGGTGAATGCCCCGCGTGGGCTGTGTTATTCCTCGCCGATTCTCGTCCCATATGTTCCGTGATGATCCTCGATGCTAGTACTTTTCTCGTGTACGTCTTTTAGCTCCAAAATGAACCGAATTTGTATTACAAGCTGTAAGGACAAGAAAACACGAAAACGAGTAAAACGGATACAAAATCATATGTAATCATCGTATCTATATCATAAACATCTCTTAAATCATGCGAGAAATACGTATAAAAACGAGATGATCAAAGACCCTCATCAGCAGCTTAGAGACTTTCTAGAGCTTTCAAGCACATTCAAGATACATGGAGTCTCGGAGGATGCGATTTTGTTGCATCTCTTCCCTTTCTCAATTGGGGGACGAGTGAAGACATGGCTGCAATCTCTTCCCGCTGGTTCGATCATTACTTGGTACCAGCTTTGCACATCATTCCTATCATGATTCTTTCCTCTGAGCAAGACGATTTAAATGAGGGGAGAAATCACGATGTTTAGATGCCGAGAGGGGGAGACTTTATTTGAAGTGTGGGGAAGATTCAAAGATCTTTTGCATATGTTTCCACATCACGGTTTAGACAGTGGTATGTGATCCAAACCTTCTACAACAGGATCGCGGATTAGCATAGGACAACATTGGATAACGCTGCAAGAGGATCATTCATGGACCTAAGTGTAGAAGAGACATACGAGCTGATCGACAATCTTGCTATTAACCAGATCATGTGGTCCACACCGAAGAGTATGCCGAACAAGACACGAGGTCTTTACGAGGTGAATCAAAGTAGGGCGATGGGAAATGTAACAAATTCCATGTATTGTGCTACGACCGTATCGAGTTCCAACGACCATCCCGAGTTTCGATGATCGTCCCGAGTTCCACTGCCCGTCTCGAGTTCCGACGGCTGTCCTGAGTTCCGATAACGACGATTCCAAATTTCAAATGTTACTCACATATAATTTTTTATTAATTACTATTATGTATAAAAATATTTAAAATTTAATTAAATAAAATTAAATTTCAATTTTATATATTTATTTTTTAAAATTACGGACGGGCGGCCCCTTCTGCATTTGCGGATGCTCCGCCCGTCCCCAAATTTGCAGATGGACGAAAGGGCCATCTGTAAATTTGGAGACGGACAGGGGCGTTCACAAATGCAGACGGGCTGCCCGTCAATAATTTAAAAAAAAATCTCCAAATTTTCCCGTCGATTTGCGAATGGCTTGGTGGTCTGCAATTACGGACGGTTTGCGGACTGAATTTTCCATCCTTATTTGCGGACGAATTAGGGGCGGATATCATTTTGCGATGCTCGTTTGTGGATGCCTCTTGGTCGTCCTAATCCGTCCCTAAACACGTTTAGGGACGGATATTTCTGTCCCTAAATCTTAATTTTCTTGTAGTGTGTGGAGATAGAAAGCATGTGGCTTACCAATGCACGATGCAAGAAGGCATGGAACAAATGAATTATGCCCAGCAGCAAGGGAACATACAATTCGGGAACACCTACAACTCGAAATGGAGGAACCACCTAAATCTTTCGTATCGAATGACCCAACTGTTGAAGTATTCGGGATTTCAACAAAAGCATCAGTCATACCAGCAACCGCAGCAATTCCAGCAAGCTCAACAAGCTCCTCAACCTCCTCAAGCTCCTTCGTCAAGCCTTGAGGCGGTGATTCTTGCATTTATCGAGGAGCAAAGGAAACATCAAGACAATATCAAGGAGCAACAATCACTTCAAGATAAATTCAACGCAGAAATGGGAGCTGTGATCAATGATCTCAAAACTCAAATGGAATCCTTGAACAAGTATGTGAAGATCCTTGAAAATTTCATTGCACAACAAGCTGCCTCATCCTCTCGGAATCCCAGAATGCTACCCAAAAAGCCCGATCTAAACCTAAGAGAGTACGTGAACGCTATTACTATGTGCAACGTGGATGTGATTGAGAACCCGCCCTCCAACGAACAAGAGAGAGTTACTGGAAATTCAGTGGACAAAGGAAAGAGCGATTTGCAATCATGGAGGGGGTTGAGCTAGTTTTGGAAAAGTTGTATATTGCTCCACCAACGTACGTACCTCCTATACCATTTCCTGGATGCTTGGTAAGCAACAAGAATCAAGAGAGAGTGAGCGGATTCTTTCATGGCCTCAAGAAGCTTGACATCAACATGTCGTTCGTGGAAGCCCTTCAAAAGATGCCTAATTGTGCGAATTTCCTCGAGGAGGTTCTTTCCAAGGAGAGGCATATCGAAGAGAGTGAGACCGTAGCACTCACCAAGGAATGCAGCACCATTATTCAAGACAAGCTACCCCCGAAGTTGAAGGACCCCAGAAGCTTCTCCATATCATGCACCATAGGAAATGTCGACATCGACAAAGCTTTGTGTGATTTGAGAGCAAGCGTGAGCCTCATGCCACATTTAGTCTACAAGCGGATGAAATTTGAAGATCTCAAACCTACAAAGATGTCTCTAAAACTCGCGGATCGTTCAGTAAGACATCCGGTAAATTGTTGAAAATATTCCCTCCAAGGTAGGTAGTATTTGCATTCCCACTGATTTTGTTGTACTCGATATTGAAGAATATGTTAGGGTACCTATTATTCTTGGTAGACCTTTCTTAGATACTGCAGGTGCCATGATAGACGTACAACAAGGGAAGCTCTCTATACGTGTCGGAAATGAGAAGACAGAGTTCAACTTGTCCAGCTCTATGAACGGACCTTCCTTCACGGAGTCATGCTTTGGAGTTGATTTGCTGGACCAGTCGACGAATGACACGCTCGATCGGCTAAGTACTTCTGAACCTCTTGAGAGATGCTTGAAGAAGGTTTGCAGGAAGGCAAGACTCATAGATGAAGAAGCTGAGCTCTACACGAAATTCACGAGTGCCATTGAGGCACTACAGGATGCCCCACATGAGGAGAGGCCACACGAAACGTTTACTAATTTTGCATTAGAGAAGGCATCTAGGATTGAGCTCGAACATCTTCCTTCTTCTTTTCGGCATGAGACACGAAAGCCACCCATTCATCTTAAGAAGCGTTGGTTTGGTCCTTTTCAAGTACGAGAGTTGTTCACGCATGGAGCAGTAGAACTTTAGAGCGAGATGAGCAGAATGTTCAAAGCCAATGGACAATGCCTAAAGCTCTATCAAGCCGCTTAACCGATCGAAAGTGGAAACTCCATCTCCCTATTCAATCCACCCATCACGAGCACATGAAGCATGGAGATATCAAGCTTAACGACGTTAAATAAGTGCTTTCTGGGAGGCAACCCAGCATTTTGTTTTCTTTTTTTTTCGTAGTTTCAAACTTGGTTTATTTAAAAAACATTGAAAAAAGAGATCTACAACTGTGACTTTAACTTTCCTATCCTCCATCGGAGATTCACGTCGAGGATGTCTTTCAATTCAAGTCTCGGGGAGTAGCTCACGTTTTTCAGGTGATTTCGTTTCATTTTCTTTTGTTTTTATCTTTGATTTTGTAGTTCTTAGGTTAGCTTTAGTTTGTTTTTGTTTTCATGAGTTAGAGTCGTCCCAGGCACTTGTCCGGTGCCATATTTTGAGATAAATATTTAAACTAGGATGCTTAAGAAGTTGGCCTTTTCTGTGATATCTTGCATGTTAGAGCTTATTAGTCGGTTGAAAAACGAATAGGTCGTAAGTCTTTGGAAATCCTAGTGTTACTTGTGGGAGGTTTAGAAGATGTTGTTAGGTTAGTTTCTTGTTTATTTTCTTCATCCAAATGATTATACTTCATATAGACGATGCTTTACTTTTTCTCACGAGAATAATTTGATCATATGAATTGAACTTGTTTTGCATAATAAGAGTACACACTATCATTCCGCTATCGA
The DNA here is from genome assembly GCA_036759665.1 of Gynandropsis gynandra. Lineage (NCBI taxonomy): Eukaryota > Viridiplantae > Streptophyta > Magnoliopsida > Brassicales > Cleomaceae > Gynandropsis > Gynandropsis gynandra. The sequence goes on from CM071867.1 coordinate 19,847,125, forward strand.
TAGAAATAATGCCTAAAAGCATGATCGAAATCGATATGAGTGCATCGACCTTGACACTTTTTCGATGGTTCGGTACTAAGTGGTGGGTTGGCGATCATCTTTCTACGTCCTAAGGGCAAGGCGCATAAAAAACGTCATCTACTCTGCTGCACTCTTGAACGAGATGCAAGAGTATACCATCATCGATAGCTTGGGTCTAAGTAGAGACTGATCCCTGATCATCTCGTTTTCATACGTATTTCTTGCACGATTTAGGAGACGTTTTTGATATATATGTGATGTTTTACGTATGATTCCGTTTCCGTTTTACTTGTTTTCGTGTTTTCATGTTCTTACTGGTCTTTACGCGTATTTGGATCATTTTGGAGCTAAATGGACATTCACGGAGCTAAGGAGCAACTTCGACGATCATCACGGGACAAACGGGACGAGATTGAGCATGGAAAGCCTCCACCCGGTCGGGCACAACTCTTGCACGACCGGGCAAAACCTACTGCCAAACTTGTGCGCATTTCTACACGACTCGGCCAAGAATACCCGACCATTTGCCTTGTGCCCGAGCGGGCTCACATACCATGCCCGATCGGGCAT
>CM071867.1:19853592-19886226 GCA_036759665.1 Gynandropsis gynandra
AGAAGATTGAGCAGATTCTTGCGAGGAGATAAGCGAGGAGCGTTGGAGATCAAGCAGCACCACTTCGGTTTTGTTTGGTTTTCATGTTCTTTAGACTTTCTACTTTGTTTATGTTTCTTTACAGACGCATGAGCGAGTAGTTTGTTTGTTCTAGGAGAAGGGATTAGCCCTTGGCTATCCCGGAACCACTTTTGATCTATTTTGAATGCATCTTCCCGTTTTAGTTCATCTATTCTTTATCTAAGTGCTTGAATTTACTTGTGTTTACAAAGGCCATGTAGATGCATGTGATAGAGATTAGGAGAAGGACCGAAAAGAGAATTCTAGTCTTGGAAGATCAGGTTTAGAACAACCGAGGTTAGGCCACGAAAGTAGGGTAGCAACGGTTGAGGGTGAACGGGTGAATCACAGAGTCTATGGGTTTAGTTCAAGGTGTCAGCCACGAAAGTAGGGGGCAGCTTGTCTAGATCACGTGTCTATGCCTTGAGAGAGGGTAGATATCATGTTAGGATCATCCGCCTTAGATAGCTTTAACTGGGATTGCATGATAGATAGGTTGATCGTTGGTTTCGGTAGTCTTGTGGTGAAACAGGATTCCTAGGACGTTTGTCTTATCATTAGAACCTGAGTAGTTTATTTACTTTCAGTATTTCATTCCTCATTCACATTCTTTCGTTAGCAAGTTTGGTTCCTAGTTCGAGTTTAGATAGTGTTGCGTAGTCTCTGTGGGATCGACACCTAAAATACTACACACGTGCCGTGCACTTGCGGGTAGTTTAGGTTATTTTATTTAATTTTGAGAACGCATCAATCCCTTCAAATCTAACGTCCTAGAAGCCTAGTGTGTCCATATATGAATAAAAGAAGAAGAAAGAAACAGAAAAAAATTTGGAATAAAGGAATAAAGAAGCTCGTAAATGAAACAAGTATCTTTTTTATTCTATGTTTAGCATTTGTTTGAAGTCTCATTTGGTTGGGAGAGTTGCGGTTTCTCCTTCTCTTCTTTGATTTGATTTCCTATAGGTATCCATGGTGAACCTAGGATGAAGACTAAAAGTTATTAGGCTAAATTTTCTCTTAACTTGTTTGTTGATCGATTAGGTTCGCTTTAGCGGTGTTTTTAGGGGAAAGAGAATTATCGATTTTTGTATCTCCCACGTATTCCACGTTTATGTTTGCTTAGGGACATGCAAATATTCAAGTCTGGGGGATTTTGATCATCTCGTTTTCGTACACGATTCTCCCATGATTTTACAGATGTTTATGATGATAGTTTCAATGTTTACGTGTAATTTTGTATCAATTTTACTTGTTTTCGTGTTTTCATGTTCTTATAGGTTTTAATGCGTATTTCGTTTGTTTCAGAGCTAAAAGACATACACGGGAAAAAATACGACCATCGAAGATCACAATGGAGCAAACAGGACGAGAAACGGACAAGGTATGACCGAGCATATGTTGCAGCACGGCCAAGCTTCCAAGACAAATACAGTCTGGCCGAGCACACAACTCAGCACGACCGAGCATGCAACAAAGGAGACAGCCCGGCCGAGCATGAGCAAGAGCACGACCGAGTATGCACTTGTAGGACACAGCCCGACCGAACATGACCATGTGCACGACCGAGCAATCCTCCAAACACCATCTGCACGGTCGGGCGTGTTGGAGTGCATGGTTGGGCTCTTAACATGATTTTACCCCCGAGACTTCCGCACGGGTCGGGCATGCACATAGCACGGTCGGGCACTCTTCTTTGGATATTGCACGGTCGCGCTTGCCAAGGAGCACGATCGGGCACCTGATGAAAAGTTGTTCTACAAACATGGAATGAAGCATGCTCGACCGGGCATGACATGGAGCAGGTTGGGCATGATTTGGTAAAGCGGCCTATGATCGATTTGATTGGAATGAGTCGGCATACAATTCAATTTAAAAAAAATAAGACGTCAAGAGCAGAGGCATTCAGCCATTCACTCATCATTCATCATTCATTCAGTAACTATTCATCCATCCATCATAGGAGAGCCCTCTTGAAGAGAGATACACAAGGAGACGCGAATTGATTCGGGATTACGCCTCGTTTGATATTTCTATTCTCCTTACTTTATCTACGTCATTAGTGTTGTTTGGATTCAAACTCATGATTGAGTAGTTGATTTGTTCGAGGAGAAGAGATTAGCCCATGGCTATCCAAGAACCTTTTTTATTTATTTATGAATGCATTTCTCGTTTTGCTAATATATTCTTTGTCTGAGCGTTGAATGTCTTGTATTTACGAAGGCCACATAGATGCGTGTGTTAGGGATTAGGAGAAGGACCGAAATGAAAATTCTAGTCCTAGAAGATCAGGCTTAGAACAACCGAGACTAGGTTATGAAAGTAGGATAATAACGGTTGAGGGTCAGTTAGATGATTCATTGATTGTATGGGTTTAGTTTGGGGTATCAACCATGAAAGTAGGGGATAACTCAATTGAATCATGTTCATATGCCTTGAGAGAGGGTAAAAATTACATTAGGATTGTCTACCTTAGATATCTTGATTGGGAACGCATGATTAGTTAGATCGAATGTTGGTTTCAGAAGCTATGCGGTGAAACCGTATCCTAGAACATTTGTCTCGTCATTAGGAACTCATAGGTTTACTGCATATTCATTATTACATTTCACAACTATTATTTCATCGTGGAAAATTTGATTCTAGTTTGATCTTAGTCCATGTTGTGTAGTCCCTGTGGGATCGACACCTAGAGTACTACACACGTGTCATGCACTTGCAGATAGTTTAGGTTAAACTTTTTTAACTTGAATCGCATCATGTCTCCATTAATTCGATACGATAGAAGATATTTTCCATATTTTAGAGATTGTATTGGAGCATTGGATGGAACACATATTCATGTACTCACTAGTGGCAAAGAAAAGATCATATTTTGGAATCGTGAAGAATATGCATCGATGAATATCTTGGTAGTGTGTGATTTTAACATGAGATTTATCTACACACACATTGGATTTTTGGATTGTGCACACGTCTCGAAGGTACTAACAGAGTATGCACGAAATGATGAGTTCTTTCATTTTCCTTATTCGGGACAAAATTTTTTAATAAACTCTGGTTATCCTAATCGAAAGGGTTTTATGGTTATTTTCAAGGTGAATCATACCATCCTAATCAAGTTTCTAGACGTCGACCAAGGACTATGCATGATATATTTAATAAGAGATATTCTTCATTACATTCAGTGATCAAGAGGATGTTTGGAGTTTGGAAAGGTAAATGAAAATTTTTGAAAGCTTATGGTCACTATAGTATAAAGTTACAAGAAAAAATTGTTACAGCTACCATGAAACTTCATAATTTCATTCGAGTTTCTAGTGAAGAAAATATTTATTTTAATTTTGTTGAGACTAATGAGGATTACACACTAGAAACACGTCTCCATCACGTGATGACTTTGCGATCGATAGATTTTATGATACAACAACTGATGTTTATATGGCAAAAATCAGAGATGGAAGAACACGAGAAATATGGGATGCATAGTGCTAATATTAGAGATATAATTTTATTTTATGGTTTCTAGGTATTAGAAATTTTTTTAGATATTGTGTTTTATGATTTACATATATTCGAAACTTTTTTTAGGTATTGTGTTCTATGGTTTATATGTATTTGATATTATGTTTTTATGGTTATATGTATTTGAAACTTTATTTAGGTATTATATTTTATGTTTTATATGTATTTAAAATTTTAGTATAGTTTGTTTTATGTCATATTATATTATTTTTTTTACAAATTTATTTCAATGATCTATTATAGTTTGTATTTATCGTAAATAATTGTAAATATATTTGAATTTTATGTAATTTGTTGTTATGGTTTGTATTATTTAATATTTTATTATGTTTTGATAAATTTATTTCAAATTTCTATCACTACAAGAAAATCATGATTTAGGGACTGAAGAATTCGTCTGGTCGGTGGTAGTCCGCAAATGCGCGTCGCCAAATGTTATCCGTCCTCAATCCGTCCGCAATTAAGGACTGAAAGTTCAGTCCGCAAACGGTCCGCATTTAAGGACGGAAATTGCAGTCCTCAAACGGTCCTTAAAAAAGGTCCAAAAGAGGACTCGGAATTTGGGGACGGACAACGGGGTGTCCCCAAAATTTAGGGACGGACAACGGGGCGTCCCCAAACTTTAGGGACGGATGGCTTGTCGTCCCCAAATTTTAGGGACGGATGGCTGGTCGTCCCCAAATTTTAGGGACGGAAAATGGTGCATCCCCAAATTTAAAAAAAAAACTGCAGATCCTTTGAAGGGATGTCTTCTAGAAGAATCGGTCCTACCTTTGGCAACTCTGCTAAGGAAAACACGATTAAAAACTTCATAACCCGGTCGATGTGATTGTTCATATGAATCTAAGAATCAAAATGGTTGAATGATGTTTACCGTCTTCAGACACGAGTTCCTTCTCTTCCAAAATTGCCATGGTGCGCCTCAACGGCTGCATTGTCGCTTCCTTACAGAGAACTCGAACATCTGAACCTGAATAACCCTCTAATTTCTCCACCAGAACATCGTATGGCAGAGGCTCATAGTCAGGTTGTTGAGGCAATAGCTCCTCAAACATGGTTTTTCTTGCTTCATGTTCAGGCAGAGGTACAAGGATCTGTGGTTTCATAAGTTTAAGTCAAACAAATTTAGGAGATTCATCTCTTAAACCTCAAAAAGATTGAAAACCGTAAGGAAAGAGAGACGACAGAGAGAGAGAGAGGAAGGAGGAGCGCTCAATCAGGTGGAGTGTCGCGGCTGCCGTCGAGAGAGAGAGCTGAGGGCGGGGGCGGCTATGGGCGATCCGGGACGCCCTACTCATTCGTTTCTAGTCCGTCCGTATTTGCGGACCAATTAGGGACGGTTCATCGGTACGCAAAATTCCGGACGGATGAGGGACGAAAAATGAAATCCGTCCCGAATCTATGTATAATCCGTCCCCAAATTTAGGGACGGAACTCGCAGTCCCCAAATTTCGTTTGCAATATTGAATTTTTCTAGTAGTGTATTATAGTTTATATTAATCGTAAATATATATATAAATATATATACATATATACGTATATGTATTTGTATATGTAAATATTTCATTATTTTCAAAGTTTCTAAATGATTTAAATATTTAAAGATTATAATTAAAAGTATATACAAAACAAACAAAATTTAAATAAAATCTTTTATTAACAATAAATATATATTTTGGTAATTTTGCTCAAAAAGCAATCGCGATAATTTTTTACCATTCGCTTCAAATCGCAACAATTAGCAATTGCTACCAAAACAACGAATCCAAAATTCAAACAAAATGATTTCTACGAGTGATCTTACACCGAAAGAAATATATTTTAAACATTGATGACTTGTATAAATAGAAATTATAGGTGAAAAGAAGAAGATATTATGAAAACTTTTGTATTTAATTTTACTAATTCAATAAAAAAGAAATATAAAATCCAATTTATATATTGTTGTTACAAAACAAAATAGATCTATTATTAACACACTGAAAACAAATAACAAAAATAACAAACTTCTAAAATATGAAAAATCTCAATTCTACAAATTTATGTATAATGTTGTTTTCTTTTACAACATATGTATTTCTTTAAATGAAATAATTTTATAGAAGTTTACTATCACAAATTTTTTTTTCAATGAATTATTTTGTGAAAAAAATATCATTGTGAAAGAGGCCAAGGAGTAGCAACCAAAAAACAAAATATGTTAAAAAATGTTGAATTTTGGATTTTAAATGAGTGCAATTCCCTCCTTTTCGCATTATTTATGGAAGAAATTTGTAAAATTCAGAGAAGAATATTTTTTTTTTAATTTAGAGACATATATTTTGATTTATATAAGGAGATTAACTTTATATAATAGCTATTTTATTTTACAATCAGATTTTTAATAATATGTTATTTTACTAAATTCATACAATGTATTCACAAACTTGTATATTTGTTTCATATTATATTAAATCGTAATAACATAAGACTATATTCTATAAATTTTATATATATACGTATATTTTAAACATAATTTATAATAGAATCATATATGTTTTGGATAATAAATTAAAAGATGATATATCTGATTTTCTCGATTATCTTTTAAAATTTACGTTTCAATTTAGATATAATAACAATTTTAATACAGTTTTTACCACAAATTATAAAATATACAGAGTTGTTATAAAACAACAAAAAAAAGTCCTACAAAACTTATATTTAACACATAAGATTTTTTGTTAGATCTCAATTTAAAAATAAATCATTTACAAAAAGTTATAGTTAAGATATATATGTATATGTGTGTGTATATATATTAAATAAGTGTATCCCTTTGCAGTGAATTACTACATTGCACGTTGAAATATATATATATATATAGAGAGAGAGAGAGAGAAAGATAAATAAACAAAAGGAATGAATCGATTTAAGGTGGTCCAATTTTCAAAATTGCCGTGAGACAAATTTTTGCTTACAGGCCGTTGCATTAAATGCATATAGACCTATTATACTTTGAGAAGTAATTACCATATCATACCAACAAAAAATACATTAATATCCATTATTTTATATGCATTTATATGAAAACCTACCCGACTAGAAACTCATTCTGAAAAGAAAAACACAAGATTTTATTTGCCATAATTGGATATTTGTAAAGAATTAATTACATTTATGAAGATACCCGATGAAATAGACGAACTTAGCTAATATTAATTTTTTATCTATTTCTCTATCCCAAATTCAAGGGATAATGTGGTGAATTGGCTATTAGTTAATTAAAGTAAGACTCATATGTACATAGTTTATAGATCATTTCCGAAGTCTAGTGAAATAAGAACATTAGAGTTCGCACCAAGGCTTTATCGCCTAAGCCCGTCGAGTATTCCAAAGATAAACATATTAATTCCAAAAAAAAAACAGTCATTAGGGATGCAAACTTGTCTGTAACTTAGAATTTCTATCATCTATTGTATTTTATGCAAAGATAATTGATTCTTGACGGTTTGTGAAGTATTAGTTAACATATAAATTTTAAAATAATATGTCAGAAACTTCAAAACAATGTTATTCACGTTATGTTTGTTTAGGTTACAAGATACACAAATATATAGAGAAATTAGACCAATCCATTTACCGAAATACCTTACGCTACCATTACTCTATTACCCCTCAAGTTGGTGTGTGCAAGTCATGCAATCCCAACTTGACAACAAATGATTCAAACTCCTTTCGACCAAGGGCTTTAGTAACAATGTCAGCTAGCTGGAGTTTGGTCGGAATATGACACGTTGCAATAATTCCAGCCACTAGTTGATCACGTACCAAATGACAATCCACCTCGATATGTTTTGTGCGTTCATGAAAAACTGGATTGACACTGATATGCAACGCAACCTGACTGCCACAATGCATGAACATTGGCGAGAATGACAAATCCCAAGACTGAGAAGCAGGTTTTAAAGTTATAATAGTTCGCAAACTGTCATCACCATTGCACGATATTCCGCTTCAGCGGATGATGCCGACAAGGTAGGTTACGTCTTTGTTTTCCATGAGACAGGTGATGTGCCAAGTTGAATAAACCACCCTGTAACCGATTTTCGAGAAATAAGACAACCTGTCCAATCTGAATCACACCAAACTATAATACACAAGTCTTGATTTGCATGAAGAAGTATACCTTGACCAGGATTAGACTTAATATACCGCACAACACGTAGAGTTGTGTGCCAATGATCAAGGGTAAGGGATTGCATAAACTGAGAAAGAGTATGAATACTGTATGACAAGTCGAGACGAGTGACACCAAGGTAGACTAGCCACCAACCAAGTGATTTTGAACTTGAGAGGCATCGATTTGAAGTTGGCAATAAAAGAAATGGCTAGAATCAGCAACAACGGCAGCAGTGAAGAAGAGAGCACGAGTTAATCTTCAATAGTGTCAATAAGTGTAAGTAGATTGATTTTTAAAGTTGTGTAGGCTTTCGAGTCGCAAAATGGTTTATTAATTTGAAATGGGTGTGAGTGTCAGTGAGTCGGTTGAGTCGAAAGGGTCACAAGAGTTGCATGACCATCTTCGACTCAGTGAGTCAGTTGAGTCTCAGTGAGTCGGTTGGGTCGCAATGGTAGCTTGAGTGTCGCAGGGGGTCCAAGGGTAATTTGAGTCGAAAGGGTCGCTTGTGTCATTGAGTTGAAAGGGTCGTTTGAGTCGCATGGGTTGCTTGTATCATTGAGTCGCATGGGTCGCTTGATATTATGCCCCGTGGGTCGCTTGAGTCGCATGGTCGCTTGAGTCTCAGTGATTCGGTTGAGTGTCGCAGAGGGTCTAAGGGTCATTTGAGTCGCATGAGTGGCAAGGGTCAATTGAGTCGCATGGGTCGCTTGAATCTCAGTAAGTCGGTTGCCTGTCGTAAAGGGTCCAAGGGTCGTTTGAGTCGCATGGGCCGCTGAATCTCAATGAGTCGGTTGAGTGTCATAGAGGGTCCAAGGATCGTTTGAGTCGCAAGTGTCGATTGAGTCACATGGCTCGCTTCAGTCGGTAGATGTCTAATGTATTCTTAATTGGTCATTTTGCAGGTGACGCCAAAGCCGAAGTTTGTGTATGAATTCAAGCACATGGACAGAATGCCAAAGATCACCACCAAGTGTTATCCTCACGAGATAATAACGAAGTTGAGAGGAATCTTAGATGAATACGAGTTGCATTACTTTGAGAAGGAGTCACAATTTAGGCATTTATTCCATTTCCAATGTGACTCCACATTGACGAAGGTTCAAATGTTTATCCTACTAAATCACTCTGTGATTGTACGGGACAAAAAGGAGTTATGGTTTGTCTTAAACGGTGTTTCCATTCGGTACTCTATAGTGGAGCACGCACTAATTTCAGGATTGAAATGCGGACCATATCCCAAAGGATGGGAGTCCAAAAGGGGTGATACATTCGAGCTAAAGAATTTCGGCCATGGAAAGGTGACCCCTGCACAAGTCAATGAAAAGCTTGTGAAGGAGAAGAATCCCGACGACCAGACGAGGTTGGCAACTTTGATGTTGTTGGCGTAAGTTATGGGTCGCAAGCCTTCAGCAGACAACTTTATCAGCCATGATCTCATTGACATGATTGATGACTTGGATTTTTGTGAAGGGTTTCCATGGGAACGTTACACATTCGAGAAGATTGTGGAGACTTGCTGAAAGCACGTTAGCGGGGTTTCACCGAAACCAAAATGGTATTGTGGCGGTTTCATGATTCCACTAATGGTAAGTTGTATATATTATTCGAATAACTTGAAGTTCGTACTTTTTGTATTCTTATCATTTTGTTTTAATGTTTCAGTTATTTCCATTCGAAACCATCCTTAGTTTTGGCGAAAGGGATGGCATGTTGATGTTATGGATGCAGATCCATCATGTCCAAGGATGTGCAAGATCCAGTATTAACCCGAAGTATGTAGATGTGATAAGGCTCATCGGAGATTCTAAGGTCACAATTACACAAGGGTCACAAGGTTAACAATTACACAGAGGGTAATAATGGTTATTTTTGTTTTTCAAGATATTCGAAGTATTCTTCTTGCTGAACACGAAGAGGAAGCTTTACTTTTTGATCTGGAGGATTACGAGGGATGCCACGATTCCGATGTTCAGATATGGATGGAACATCTTTGTAGAAATCCGAAGGGTATTTGTTGGGAGGACATCCGTAAGCAAGAACTGCTGATGCGAAAAGCAACTCTTGATGATCAAAAGAAGGGGAAAGGAAAGGGGACTAAGAGGAAGAAGAGCGCGAGTGGAAAAATAATAGATGTTGAAGATGACGATGACGAAAGATGGGTAGGTGTTGCTGAAGCTGAAAGAGAAGGTGAGGATGAAGCTGAAGGAGAAGGTAATGATGAAGCTGCAGTTGAAGGAGAAGAAGCTGTAGCCCCTCTGACACTGGAGCAGAAATTAATAGAGTAAATAAAGAAATCGGAGAAAAGAATCATCAACGTCATAAGAGACCTAAGGGATGTCGGGTTTCATTTGCCTAATCCAAAATCAAAGGCGGCAAATCCCAAAGGTGCTGAAAAGGCAAAATCAAAATCTTCCGAGAAAGATGCGAGCACCACAAATCAATATTCCAACACTGTTAGAGATGATGATTTTGAATTTCTTCGACGTCCATATCTAGTGTCAAGACAAGAGCCAAGCAAGGAGCCGGTTGAGTCAGAGGCTGAAAATAACTTTGGAGATGGCTCAGAAGAGGATTTGCCAAACATTTCGAGATTAGTTAAAAATATCATTTCCGGAGAGGTTATGATGCGTTATCAAAGTTAAATAAATAACCTAAACTACCCGCAAGTACACGGCACGTGTGTAGTACTTCAGGTGTCGATCCCACAAAGACTATGCAGCGCAACTTAAACTCGAACTACGAATTAAACTTGCTAACGAACAAAATATGGTTTTAAGAATGAAATACTAAAAGAAAATAAACAAACTAGTTCTTAAGAATGAGACAAACGTTCCAGGAAACCGGTTTCACCACAAGACTACCGAAACCAACAATCAACCTATCTATCATGCAATTCCAGTCAAGTTATCTAAGGCAGACGATCCTAATATGATATCTACCCTCTCTCGAGGCATAGACACGTGATCTAGTCAAGTTACCCCCTACTTTCATGGCTGACACCTTGAACACCCATAAGACCTGTGATTCATCCGTTTTACCATCAACCGTTGCTATCCTACTTTCGTGGCCTAACCTCGGTTGTTCTAAACCTGATCTTCTAGGACTAGAATTCTCCTTTCGGTCCTTCTCCTAATCCCTAACACAAGCATCTAAGTGCCCATCGCAAACACAAGTAAATTAAGCACTCAGATAAAGAACAGATAAACGAAAACGGGAAGATGCATTCAAAGATAAATCAAAAGTGGTTCCGGGATAGCCAAGGGCTAATCCCTTTTTCTAGAGCAAACAAACTACTCGCTCATGTGTCCGTAAGCAAACATAAACAAAATAGAAGGTCTAAGGAACATGAAAACCAAACGAAACCAAAGTGTGAAGTTAATCTCCAATGCTCCTCGTACGTCTCCTTCGCAAGAACCTTCTTCTTATCCCTCTTCGATCCAGAACTGAATACTAAATGAATGAGCTCGACCTCTCACTCCTCTCTTCTTCTTTCCTTCCTCTTTTCTTTCCTTTTCCCCCTCTCTTTCCTTCTGGACTTTCAGTTATTCCTTATGTTGCAGCAGCCACCGATTGTTGTCTTTTCATGAGTTTCCATTCTTGAATAAGTTGGGTAACGTTTCCATTACTTTATTCCAGTGAAATATCACTTATTCCTCTTCTCTAAAGGCGTTGTCCTTATTGTATAAGTCCACAACAAACTCCCATTTTTTTTTAAGTCAAATTAACTTATTTGAAAATGCAGGTGACAGACGCGACCCGCGCGGGCAGGGTAAGTGACCCGCTCGGGTACGGCGCAGAAGATCGCGCAAGAACGCGATGGAAAAGAGGCTGCCCGCTCGGGCACAAGTGTTGCCCGCTCGGGCACAAGTGCTGCCCGCTCGGGCTCAAGTGCTGCCCGCTCGGGCTCAAGTGCTGCCCGCTCGGGCTCAAGTGCTGCCCGCTCGGGCTGATAGCCCGAGCGTGGTATTTCTTGCCCGACTCGTGCTCAATTCGCTGGACAAAATCGCCGTAACAAATGCCCGCTGGGGCTAGGGAGTTACCCGTGCGGGTAGTGGCTATTCCTTGCCGATTCTCGTCCCGTTTGTCCCGTGATGAACCTCGATGTTGTTACTTTGTCTCGTGCACGTCCTTTAGCTCTGAAATGAACCGAATACGCATAAAAACCTATAAGAACATGAAGACACGAAAACAATTAAAACGGATACGGAATCATATGTAAAGCATCGCATCTATATCATAAACATCTCTAAAATCGTGCAAGAAATACGTATGAAAACGAGATAATCAAAATCCCCAAGACTTGAATGTTTGCTTTTCCTTAAGCAAACGCAAAACGTGGAACGTGTGGGGCGTACAAAATCCGAGAATTCCCCTTTCTCCTAGAAACACCGCTAAAGCGAACCTAACTGATCAACTAGTACGTCGAGAGCAAATTCGGCCTAATTAAGTTTTCAGTCTCAATCCTAGGTTCACCAAGGCTACCCATGAAAAAATAAATCAAAGGAAAAACTAGACAAGCCACCGTTACTCTCTCCACCAAACAAGACTTCAGACAATGCTAAACCTAGAAAAACCGAGGATACTTGTTTCTTTTCCGAGCTTTTTCTTTCTCTTTTTTTTTCTTTCTTTTCCATCCTTTTTTTCTTTTCTTTTGCTTTTATGTCTTCTGTTTTTTTATGTAGACACACTAGGCTTCTAACACGTCGGATTTGAAGGGATCCAGCCTCTACTTAGACCCAGACTACTGATGACGGTATACTCATGCATCTCGTTCAAGAATGCAGCAGAGTAGGCGGCGTTTTATTTGTGCCATGCCCTTAGGACACATCCTAGGTTCAGGGTTCATCTCAAAACGTGGCACCGGACAAGTGCCTGGGACAACTCTGACTCGCGAAATCAAAAACAACCTAAAAACTGTGAAATCAAAGAGAAAATGAAAGAAAATGAAACGAAATCACCTGAAAAACATGAGCTGCTCCCCCAGACTTGAATTGAACGACGTCCTCGACATGAAGCTTCGATGGAGGGTAAGGGAAGTGAAGCACGTTTGTGGTGGTATTTTTTCTTTTTTGTGTTTTTTTAAACGAAAACGAATAACCGAGTCTCAAACTAAAAACTAAGAAAAATAAAAGCAAACAGCTAGGTTGCCTCCCAGAAAGCACTTATTTAACGTCTTTAAGCTTTGACGTCTCCATTCCTCATGTGTGCGCGACGGGTGGACCGGAAAGAGAAATGGAGTTTCTACTTTCGATCGGTTGAGCGGCTTGGTAGAGCTTTAGCCGCTGTCCATTAGCTTTGAATGTCCCACTCGAATCGCTCCATAGTTCCACGTCTCCATGTGTGAAGACTTCTCCTACCTGAAAAGGACCAGACGAACGAGACCGTAGGTTGCCCGAGATAGACTTAGGACGAGAATTGAAAAGTAGAACTATCACCTGATTGGAAGTCATGAGGTAGGGTCTTTTCATCGTGCCATCCCCTAGTCATTGTTTCTTTCTTTGGCACGTCATGCACGGGATGCGCTCGTCCGCTGCCCGAGGTTTGATAAATGGTATCTGCATCGAAAAGTTTTATAACATCTTTTTCCATTACCTCGTGCAAGTGCGGGTGCAGCCTCTTTTGAGTTTTGATGGAAGGTTTGTGGCTGTCTTCCGTATAAGTTCCATGCGTACATGTTGAATAGCTGACTCTTCTATGCTTCTTCACGCGTGTGAATTGTTTTCTCATCTCATATGCACTCAAGTTAGCACTCATAACATCAGGATATATATTATCGCATTGAACGTGCTCATACCAAAAAGAAGACGGAGGTGGCTCGGGCTCAAGTTTGGACGTCTTCTCCTCTACAAAACCAGCATGGGTTTCGTGTGGTATCTCCTCACATGGGGCGTATCCTAGTGCTGCAATAGCACTCATGAATTTCGTGTACATCTCAGCTCCTTCGTCCGCAAATCCTGCATTATCACAAACTCGTATCAAATATCGTACAAGAGAATCGGGCATACTCACTTGATCAAGCGTGTCTTTTGATAACTCGTCCAGCAAATCAACTCTAAGGCAAGAATCCTTGGATAAGGGTCCGTTCATGGGACTGGACAGGTTGAATTCGATCTTCTCATCTCCGACACGTAAGGACATCTTTCCTTGTTGTACGTGTATCAAGGCACTTGCAGTAGCTAAGAACGGTCTACCAAGAATAATAGGTGTCCTAGCATCTTCCTTTATTTCAAGTACAACATAATCAGTGGGAATAAAGAGATTACCTACCTTGGTGGGAACATTTTCAACAATTCCCACCGGATATCTTACCGAATGATCCGCGAGGCGTAGACACATCTTTGTAGGTGTAGGATTCCCGTAGTCCATCCGCTTGAAAACTGAGTGTGGCATGATGCTCGCGCTTGCCCTTAAATCGCACAAATCATTATCAATATCAATATTACCTATTGCGCATGGAATGGAGAAGCTTCCGGGGTCCTTCAACTTTGGTGGCAGCTTGTTCTAAAGAACTGCACTGCATTCCTCGGTGAGTGCTACTGTCTCGTTCTCTTTGATATTCCTCTCCTTGGAAAGTGCCTCTTTGATGAGTTTGGCATGATTAGGTATCTTTTGGAGGGCTTCCACGAATGGGATGTTGATGTCAAGCTTCTTGAGATCCTCTACGAATCTGCCCACTCGTTCTTCATTCTTATTGCTCACCAACCGTTAAGGAAACGGTATAGGGGGTATGTACGCCGGTGGAGAAACACATGGTTTGTCTAAATCTGGTTCGACACCTTCCATAATTGCAATCCTACCTTTGCCTCTTTTCATGGACGTACCAGCAACTTGGCATTGCTCATTGGAGGGCGAATGCTCGATCATATCACTGCTGCACACAGAAATAGCATTCACGTACTCTCTCGGTTTCAATTCGGGTTTACCTGGAAGCTGCTCGGGATTCCAAGAGAATGAGGCAGCCTGCTGTGCTACGGAGTTCTCTAAACTCTTCACGTGATTGCTCAAAGATTCCATCTGAGTTTTGAGCTCGTGTATCGTTGTCCCCACATCCGCATTGAATTTGGTTTGAGTCGATGTTTGCTGTCTTTGCTACTTAATAAATTCGAGAAGTACCGCCTCGAGGTTGGACGGAGGTGCTTGAGGAGCTTGCGGAACTTTCTGAGTATCCTGAACTTGCTGGTTATTTTGTTGGTATGGTTGTTGTGATTGCTGAAATCCCGAATACTTCAGCGGTTGAGTCGTTCGGTATGACAAGTTCGGATGATTTCTCCAATTCGGGTTGTAGATATTCCCCGAATTGCGTGTTTCCTTGCTGCTGGGCGTAATTCACATGTTCCACATTCTCTTGCAGCGTGCATTGATAAGCCACGTGTTCTGTATCTCCCTAATTTACGCAGTACATGTTGATCGTTGCATTACCCGTCGCTCTGCTCTGATTCGGGTCGTATAGGCGACGAGTGCTGATAGGCATACCTCTCGGTGTTGACCACATGGTGTGGTTCATGGCAAGGTTATCGATCAGCTCATATGCCTCCTTGACGCTCAGATCCATGAATGATCCTCTGGCAGCGTTATCCAATGTCGTTCGGTGTTCATCTGGAATTCCGTTGTAAAAGGTGTGGATAACGTACCACTGCTCAAGACCATGGTGTGGACACAACTGTAGAAGATCCTTAAATCTGCCCCACACCTCAAACAAAGTTTCTCTGTCTCTGCATCTGAACGTTGTGATTTCCCCCCTCATCTAAATCGTCTTACTCGGAGGAAAGAAGCGTGATAAGAAAAATGTGCAGAGCTGATCCCAAGTAGTGATGGATCCAGCGGGGAGTGATTGTAGCCAAGTTTTCGCTCTTCCCCCAATTGATAAGGGGAAAAGACGCAATAAGATCGTGTCTTCTGAGACTCCGTGTATTTTCAACATACCAGAAAGCTCAAGGAAGTCTCTGAGGTGCTGGTGGGGATCCTCATGATTTCCACCCATGAATTGCTTCTGATAATGCATGTTGATCATCGCTGGCTTAATCTCAAACTGTTCTCTTGCAACAACAGGCATCCTTATGGCTGTTTGCACGTTGTTCATGTTTGGCACCACATAATCCCTGAGACGACGTGGTGGTGGAGCCTGTGGTTCTCGCGGTTGAGGCGCGAGTGGCTGTTGCTGCAAGTGCCCCAAATTACCGAGAGGTAATTGAAGCTATTTGTGGCCATTCTGATTATCCATATCTCGCTCGATCTCTGGGTCGATTTGGAGTAGATTTGAAGAACCTTGAGGCTGGTCATAAACCAACGAAGGGCAAATAGACGGAATCAGGTAAAAAGAAACAACACAAAAGAAAACAAAAAACAAAAACAAACAAGAAGGACTCTAGGCTCGAATCTAAGACGTGATGACAATAGTCCCCGGCAACGGCGCCAAAAACTTGATGTGTTATCAAAGTTAAATAAATAACCTAAACTACCCGCAAGTGCACGGCACGTGTGTAGTACTTCAGGTGTCAATCCCACAAAGACTATGCAACGCAACTTAAACTCGAACTACGAATCAAACTTGCTAACGAACGAAATATGGTTTTAAGAATGAAATAATAAAAGCAAATAAACAAACTAGTTCTTAAGAATGAGGCAAAGTTCCAGGAAACCGGTTTCACCACAAGACTACCGAAACCAACAATCAACCTATCTATCATGCAATCCCAGTCAAGTTATCTAATACAGACGATCCTAATATGATATCTGCCCTCTCTCGAGGAAAAGACACATGATGTAGTCAAGTTACCCCCTACTTTCGTGGCTCCTCGTACGTCTCCTTCGCAAGAACCTTCTTCTTCTCCCTCTTCGATCAAGAACTGAATACTAAATGAATGAGCTCGACCTCTCACTCCTCTCTTCTTATTTCCTTCCTCTTTTATTTCCTTTTCTCCCTCTCTTTCCTTCTGGACATTCAGTTATTCGTTATGTTGCAGCAGCCACCGATTGTTGTCTTTTCATGAGTTTCCATTCCTGAATAAGTTGGGTGACGTTTCCATTACTTCATTCAAGCAAAATATCACTTATTCCTCTTCTCTAAAGGCGTTTTCATTATTGTATAAGTCCTCAACAAACTCCCATTTTTTTAAGTCAAATTAACTTATTTGTAGTTGTAGGTGACGGACGCGACCCGCGCGGGCAGGGTAAGTGACCCGCTCGGGTACGGTGCGGAAGATCGCGCAAGAACACGATGGAAAAGAGGTTGCCCGCTCTAACTCAAGTGTTGCTCGCTCGGGCTCAAGTGCTACCCGCTCGCGCTCAAATGCTGCCCGCTCGGGCTGATACCCCGGGCGTGGTATTTCTTACCCGACTCGTGCTCAATTCGCTGGACGAAATCGCCGTAACAAATGCCTGCTCGGGCTAGGGAGTTACCCACGCGGGTAGTGGCTATTCCTTGCCGATTCTCGTCCTGTTTGTCCCGTGATGATCATCGATGTTGGTACTTTGTCTCGTGCACGTCCTTTAGCTCGGAAATGAACCGAATACGCATAAAAACATGTAAGAATATGAAGACAAGAAAACAAGTAAAAACCGGATACGGAATCATACGTAAAGCATCGCATCTATATCATAAACATCTCTAAAATCGTACAAAAAATACGTATGAAAACCAGATGATCAGGTTATTGTAGTCATTGCAGTAGATGAAGTTCCACCAAGTAAGTAATATTTAGTGAAAAAGTTCATTTGAGTGAATTTCCATCAAGAGTCGGCATGGGTCGCAAGAGACGCATAAGTCGCACGGTTGTATAAGTCGCACGGTCGTATAAGTCGTAGGGTCGCATAAGTCGCTAGAGTCGCATGGGTCGTATGGGTCGCATGGGTCCCATGGGTGGCAAGGGTTGCATCAAGTAAGGAATGATGAGTCTAATGAATGAAGTAATTTAATGCATATGCTCCGGTGGATACCGTCGATGAAGTCGCTAACGAAGAGGACCATGCTAAGGACATTCCTGTGGAATATACTCTAATGGGTCCTGTGGACGTCCCCGGTGAAGAGGTTCCTGTCGTAGATACTCCAGCGGATCCTGTCCAATACGTCCCCGATGAAAAGGTTCCTGCCAAGGATACTACAGTGGGTCATGTCGAAGAGGTCGCCGCTAAGGAGGTTCCTTCCGAGGATCCTACAGTGGATCCTGTCGAAGAGGTCCACTCTAAGGGTAAGGAGGTTCCTTCCGAGGATACTCCAGCGGATCCTATCGAAGAGGTCGCTGCTAAGGAGGTTCCTTCCGAGGATACTTCAGTGGATCCTGTTGAAGAGGTCCACTTTAAGGATAAGGAGGTTCCTTTCGAGGATACTCTAGCGGATCCTGTCGAAGAAGGGGGAACTCTAAAACTTAGTGTCATTGATGCCGAAGTATCACCAAAGGTCGGATTGGTTGTATAGGTCGAATGGGTCACAAAAGGTCGCATAAGGTCGCATAGTTCGCATAGGTCACCATAATTTTAATGAAGTAAATTTTTTGCAGGGGTTGGACCTTTATCGAAGGAGTTTGAGCCATATGTTGAATCTCCACCGTTACTTAAACGAGTTTTAAGAGCGCGGAAGGTATATGTTGAACTTCTACCGGCGAAAAGAGCAAGAACAGTGCGAGGGAGAGGGCGAGGGAGACGTGTCGATGGAGAATCCACAAAAAATGTAGTTCAAGAACCCGAAAAGAATGTGGTTCAAGAATCCGATAAAACGGTGGTTCAAGAACCCGATAAAAAGGTGGTTCAAGAACTTGCAGGGAAACGACATTTCGTGTGGAAGCCCAAGGGATTAGTAAGGGGTGTGATAACCCGAAAAGTTTCGTTCATTGACGCTAAAGGTGAAAAGTTGACTGCTCTATATATGTTCTTGACACCTGGACATGAGAGTTGGTGGAAATCTGATTTGAATATTCCCCGGGGGCCAGAGTTTTGGGAGAACATATTAAAGCCCAACGTACGACTTGAAGACGATGTAAGGGTTTTTTAAACCTGAAGTCACAGAAGTCATTTTGTGTCATATGTATTGATGTGTGTTAATTTTTTTGTTTGCAGCAATTGGATGAGGCGTTGTTGGTGTTGTATTGTCGCAAAAATACATTCCCCAAGATATATAAGAAACTTTATGTTTATCCTGTTGCTTTCATACAAACGCTCACGTTGTGGATGTACGAGGATATTGACACTTTGCCAGAATATCTTAGGGATTGTTTGCATGGAAAGTTTCCATTCAGAAGTACGAAACCAATGAGTTCTTACGAAGGCTTTGTCACGCTTCTAAACATTCCATCGCTCACAAGCCGATATATAGGATGTCATTGGGTAGCCATCAAAGTGGATTTCACAACCCGATGCATCACGGTATACGACTGCCAGAGCAAAATTAAGGAAACACATATTGATCCGGTGATTGAGAAGTTAAGAAAATTTGTCCCTAAAATGCTCTTTCTCGGAGGGTTTGATTCTTTGGCTTCTGGAGAGGATGAATGGAAGTATGAGTATTATGAAGGTCGGTCACATAATAAAATCGAGAATGATTGTGGTGTTTACTCCTTTAAATTCGTAGAAGCCTTCATATTGATAAGACGTCAAGTTTTTCAATACATATGTGACGACAAAGTTCCTCCCATACGTGAGAAGATGGCGGCTGATATTTAGTTGTAAAATGTATCCCTCCACCTCGAGACTAACTTTATATTTTGGTACATTTTTTTTGTTGGTACATTGTTATTTTTTTAAATATTTGGTACATTTTTATTTTCTAAATATTTTGTACATTTTTATTTTAAAAAAATCATAAGGGGTCGCACGGTAAAGGGTCGAACGAGTAAAAGGGTCATAGGGGTAAAAGGGTCGAACGTGTAAAAGGGTCGCGGGTCAAGGGTCAAACGGGTAAATGGGTCGCAGAGGTACAAGGATCGCAGATATACCTTGTCTTTGGTTTTACTCGTTCGACCCTTGACCCTGCGACCTTTGTCCCTCTACGACCCTTGTACTTTTGTATCCCTTGTCCCTCTACGATCCTTGTCCCTCTACGACCATTGGACCCCTACGACCCTTTACACTGTATTATTAAAAAATAAAAATTATTTTCAAATAATATGAATAACTTTTAAAAAAATAACAATGTACAAAGTTGAATTTTCCATTCCAAAAAAATAAAAATTATTTACTATTAATATGAATAACTTTTAAAAAAGAACAATATACCAAATTACATATTTCATAATCAAAGAGTAAATATTTTTGTAAAGTTATTTACAAACGACCCTTGTCCCCCTCCGACCCTTAGACTTCTGCAACCACTTGGACCTCTACGACCACTTGGACCTTTGCAACCCTTGGACCCCTGCGACCCTTGTCTCCTTTCAACCCTTGTACCTCTGCGACCACTTGGACCCTTGCGACCCTTATCTCCCTTCGACCCTTGGACCTCTGCAACCATTTGAACCCCTGTGACCCTTGTACCTCTGCAACCACTTGGACCCCTGCGACCACTTTGACCTTTGCGACCCTTGTCTCCTTTCGACTCTTGTACCTCTGCGACCCTTGTTACAATAATAGTAAATTTAAAAAAAACAGTGATACAAACAATAATACTTTCTATTAAATAATAGTAAAAAACAAACCAAATACAAACATGAAGTTCAAGTTCAAGAAATGTTGTGGTTCAAATGATGTTCAAAGCAATCAAAATAAAACGGATTCAAACTATGTTGTTGGGAAAATCCGAAGACAAGGTATATCTGCTGCGGAGATCAGTTCGACTCTGAGAGAACAACCCATGTTCAGTCCATGATCGTGACAAAACTTTCTCTAACCCATGCTGATGCTAGCGCCACCACATGCCACGTGCCTTAGATATGCCTCCCACGCCAGTCCATAATTGATTATTAGATGTACCTTACATTGTCTACCACAAAGACCTCTCAACCTTGCAAACCCTATCGGTAGTGTCTACGATAACCAAATAAATTTACAAAGATACCAAACTAATGAATCTACGGCTAGATTTGATGAATCGAATAAATCGATTTGAGGTCACTTACCAATGAATCTATGCCCAGATTTGAACGTGTGACTGGTACCGTGAAAATTCTCTACACAGAAGAAGATGACCATGCTTCTGCGAATTATGATGACATATATGATGCATATTGTAGATTACACATATCATCTCCGAAACAGGTGATGTGAAAAACCATGTCACCTTCGTGACGGAAAACTTTGAAATCCCGAATACGAAAATCATGGTCCTTGGAGAATCATTCCATCCATCAGTGAATCTTGAGCCATCCAACTTGACTTCCCATGTTTTGTTAGACACGTCCGATTTAAGCGTTGCCTTGTTGTTGTCCCTCGTTTTCCCGTAAATATGCTCATCGAAGAATTTCTTTCAGAATGTCCTGTAACAATAATCGAAGAAAAAGTCAAAAATCTGTACATTCTCTACATTAACATACCGAAAGAGATAGATGAAGGAGATTACGAGGTAGTTCTCCAGAAAGCTCGGAAGAATGATTTGGACGAAATGAGGGAAATGTGGCATTTTTCGGCAAAAAATGGATGGAAGATGATGAGAGTTAGAGAGAGAGTGTGTCATTATTCGAAAAAGGATGGGTGGAAGATGATGGGAGTTAGAGAGAGAGTGTGTCGTTATTTGAAAAAAAGGAAATGGCTGGAATTCGAAAAGACATGACCCTGAAATCGAATCGACGTCAGATGGAATTTGAAAAGACATGACTGCAAGGGAACAAGGGTCGCATAGGTACAAGGGTCTTAGAGGTTCAAGGGCCACAGAGGGGTACAAGAGTCACAGAGGGGTACAAGGATCGCATAGGTACAAGGGTCGTAGGGGTAGAGGGTCGTAGAGGGTACAAGGGTCGCAGGGACAAATGGTTGCAGGGGACAAAGGTCGCAGAGGGTATAAGGGTCGCAGGGACAAAGGGTTGCAGGGGACCAAGGATCGCAGAGATACAAGGGTCGCGACCGTTATACCTCTGGGACCGGTTTTTCTTATTGTGATACAAAACAAATTTTAGAAATAATAAAAATAATTTATTATTTACAAATTATTTACAAATAATATGAATAATTTATTATTTACAAATACAATTATTTACAAATAATTGACTGAAAACTCTACGACCCTTGTCCATCTGCGACCCTTGGACCTCTACGACTCTTAGACCCGTGCGACCCTTAGACCTCTACGACCCTTGTATCTATGCGACCCTTGAATCTCTGTGACCCTTGGACCACTGCGACCTTGGGACCCGTGCGACCACTTGGACCTCCTCGACCTTATATCTCTACGACCCTTATCCCTCTGCGACCCTTGTATCTCTATGACCCTTATCCCTCTGCGACCCTTGTTACAATAATAGTAAATCCAAAAAATAGCGATACTAACAATAATACTTACTATTGAATAATTGTAAAATACCATCCAAATACAAACATGAAGTTTTAGTTCATAGGAATGTTCTTGTTCAAAGGAGGTTTGGAGCAATCAAAATACAACTGAAATCAAACATTGTTATTGTTAGGCCCTGTTTGAGGGAAAAACTGAAGCAGAGGTGTTGCTCCATTGAAATACATTTCGACTTGGAGGGAATAACCCTCGGTCAGTCCATCGACGAGACAAAACTTTATCCAACTCGCTCTGATGGTAGAGCCACCACGTGCCACAGGCCTTAGATATGCCTCCCACGGATGTCGTTAGAGAAATCTTTCCACCCATCAGGGAATCTAGATCCATCCTACTTGACTTCCCATGTTCTATTAGTCCGACAGCAAAATGACAAGTCGCATGAGTCGCATGGATCGCATGAGGTTGCATGGGTTGCATGAGCCGCATGAGTCACACATGGGTCATATGTGGTCGCATGGATCTGTTGTGTCGCACAAGGGGTCACATTGGGTCACATGAGTCGGATGGGGTCCGTAAACTTGATTCTAATTTAATCCCATTGAGGGTCGCACAAGGGGTCATATTGGATCGTATGAGTCGGATGGTTTCCCGTTTAAACTTGATTCTAATCTAATTCGATTGAGGACAAGGGGTCATATTGGGTCGCATGAGTTGGATTGTTTCCCGTTTAAACTTGATTCTATTGAGGGTCGACAATTTTATGGATTTCACATAATTACGAACAATAGATGCAAAATAAGACATTTTTAACGTTTAAATATTGATTACATAAGATCACAAAGGTTACAAATGTTAGAAAAAAAGTTACATAAGGTTACATAAGGTTAGAAAGGTTACAAAAAAATTTGAAAAAACCATTCAAGAAAAAAAGGAAACAAAAAGGTTACAAAAGGTCTCAAAGGTCACAAAGTAAAGAGAGTCGTGTGTGACCTTAGGTACCGCGGATACAACACGATGTCTAAGTCTGCCGATTACCAAGAACTTATGTAATGCAGATACCGCACAATGTCCTCCATCCACGTTGTAAGTACTTGTGTGTATCTACATAGAGACCGAGTCCAATGATTACCAAGACCTTGAGTAATCGATAGACAATACGATGCCATGCATCCACCATGGGACCTTCGTGACGAAGGTCAGAAAGGTCACAAAGGTAACAAATATTTTTTAGAGAATTTAGGGTTAGAGACTTAGACGAAGAGAGGAGAGAGATGAGATTCTTCCGATTCATTCTCATCTCAAATGGGTGTTATGGTGAGACTTAGAGAATTTGATGAACCTTTTACTATAGGGGTAATAGAGACGTGTCGCAATGGTCTTGAGTGTGACATTGGTAAAATAAAAAGCATAGCTAGCACTGGAAAAGCCAGTAGTCTGACATCAGTAGCTATTGGCACGATACTCCATGAAAAATAGTTTCACGATTAATATAGCTTGTATTGGAAAAGCCAGTAATCTGACATCGAAAAGACTAGTCGCAATGGCCACATGGATCAAAAGGGTCGCAATGGTCGTAATGGCCTCAATGGTCGTAATGGTCGTAATGGCGGCAAGGGTCGTAATGGTCGCAATGGCCACAAGGGTTGCATAGGTCAAAAGTTCAAAACGGTCGCAAGGTTCGTAATGGTTGCAAAGGTCACAATGTCCGCAAGGGTCACATGGGTCGAATTATAATGAAGAATTTATTGAATTATAATGATGAAAGAAAGTAACAAAAGGTTAAATCAAAATAATACAAATAATATAATATTACACACTAACAAATCTTTCTTTTTTTGAAGTCGACGTTCTCTCGGTTACCACGTTCCAACACTGTCAGTGATAATGGCATTTGTAGATGGGGTTTCTCTCGATGAAGATTGGGTTTGTCCCAACGAAGATGGGTTATTTCTCTGAGCCTCACCGGGTCCAGGATAACGATTCTCTTTAGGCCTCCTGCTTTACCTTTTCTCAGCCAGCATAGGAGGCACAACCGTAACTTCAGTATATTGAGGAGGAATGTCCCAATCATTGCAATCAGAAACCGGATACACGATTTCTCAGTAAGCCAAACGCCATGTCTTCTGAAGGTAGTATGTTGAACATAGATCTGGTATCTTGTGACCTTTACTAATCTTATGTGCTGCCGCAATTGCGTAACTGCATGGATACTTATCCACATCAAACATTTTGCAGTCGCACGTTCTTTTTTTAAGACTCACTACAAATCTTCTACCCATCTCATTTCTCACCTCATACGCATCACTCAGAACGTTGAATTCAATAACATCGTACTTGGATGCCTGTCCAAACCGTTCATGTAACGTTTTCTCAACGTAAGGTGTTAACTTTTGAGAATCATCATTGATAGCTGCTTCTAACCTATACCTATTGAACCATTCCACTGTCTTTCCCAAACAAATATCTAAAAGCCCTAGGATCGTAAACTTTTTTTACTTTTTCAACGTTGAATTTATTGACTCGGTGCCATTAGTGGTTAATAAGTTATACATTTTCCCCTTAAATTTGCATCTTGTCCACTTAACGGGATCAAGTTCCTCTTTATCCAAATACTTTGCAACATTAAGATACATGCGCAAAGGTCACAAAGGTAAAAAATGGCCACAAAGGTCACAACAATCACAAGGGTGACAGAGGGACAAGGGTCGCACCGGTACAAGGGTCGCCGAGGTAAGGGGGTCGAAGAAGGGTACAAGGGTCACTGGGGTAAGGGGGTCGCAAAGGGGTACAAGAGTCACAGAGGTACAAGGGTTGCAGAGTGTCAAAGGGTGGTCGCAGAGGCACAAGGGTCGTAGAGGGGTACAAGACACACAGATGCACAAGGGTCGTAGAGGTACAAGGGTCGCAACGGTACAAGGGTCGTAGCTCTACTTTTGTTGTTTGGACCTACAATAACACAATCATCATAATATACAACACCTCCATCCTCACCTTCATTCACAATGCTTCCAAAAGAAGGAATTAGAGGCTCAATTTCCCTCTTAATTTTGATTTCATACTTCACACTTGCCGATTCTTTCTCCACATACATGAGTGGTCGAATTTCTCTTATGTGATTGAATAGATAACAAATAAGATGCTTGTGATTCATTATATATCTCGGCTTCCTATTTTCACAAATATTGGGAAAATAGCTTAACTTCAACTTCGTTGTATTATTTCCCACCATCATCTCTATGCATAGCTCATCAATCAGTTGATGGTATGTTAGACTAACCGGAGAATAATAGAAAAATACTCTCTGATTTTCCTGAACTCTACCAACCTATTCAGATTCTCCATTTGGGTTTTTTCTTATTTACCATCTTACAAAAAATAAATCAGTATAATTTTCTCATCCATCGAATCCATTACACCTGTAACAAAAACATAAAAATAGGGTAAATTCTGTGACCCACTGCGATCGTACGACTCGATGAGACTATGTGACCCAGTGCGACCATCCAACCCTTATACCCCTGCGACCCTTTGCCCCCTCCGCGACCCTTGTACCCTTTGCGACCCTTGTACCCTTTTGCGACCCTTGAACCTCTGCGACCCTTGTGCCTCTGCGACCTTGTACCCCTTTTGGGACCGTTGAATCTCTGCGACCCTTGTGCCTCTGCGACATTGTACCTCTGCGACCCTTGTACCCCTGCGACCCTTTGACCTTTGATCCTTTTGACCACTCGATGAGACTCTGTGACCCAGTGCGACAGTGCGACTCTGTGACCCAGTGCAACAGTGTGAACGTGCGACTGTGTGACCCAATCATTCATTGTGATCATTTGACATTTCAATAACTATGACTCGTTTAGATTCGTGTTCAATAAACGAGTCTTATATTGACCTAGTGCAACCGTGCCACTACATCAATAATAAAATACTCGTTTTCATAACTCAAAAAAGAAACAAAAAACACAAAAGAAACACGAAAAACTCACTATACATACCTGGTTTTTCTGTGGAACGTGCTTAATTGCAAGATTCTTTAATGAGAACAACTGATTTTAACCTATTTGGCAGCGAATCTGATGTTGATTTCAAGCTATTCTCGCCGAATCTGTTGTGGTGTGGGAGAACAGTAATTTTTGCGTCATAAGAGAGAAAAAATCGAGGTGCTCTGGAGGAGAGAGAAAATTTGTCGATTGATCAAAGGATAAAGATGATATAGGATTATCAATATTTTAAGGATAGATTTGAAGTTGAATTTTTTTAGAGAATAATATATTTGAAGTGTTTTAGTCCTACGAATGTATTTTTGAAGTTCTGTCTATTCATACAAATGACTTGATTTGTTTTAAACCATTAGATTTATATTATGCGTTGTAAGGCGATTTTGATCAATGGATTTTAATCCTTCCACGCTTACTTGATTTCATGTGATTGGCATACCCATTGGCATACCCTCTCTTTCTCTCACAGGTTGCCATGCATCTCCTACTCATACATATTTATAATTATATTTAAATTTATAATAATAATAATAATAATAATAATAATAATAATAATAATAATAATAATAATGAAATGTTTATTTGAAATAATCGTAGTAAATACTTCAATTTGATTAAAAAAGATCACTAATAAATAAATTATATAATGATGTCAGTTTATTTATTTTTTAAAATGTATAAAATGATGTTATTTAATTTATTAAAAATTATAAAAAAATTAACCATAATTTTAGCATAGTACCGCTTTTTTTAGGTGACCATTTGATTACCAAAAGATAAAATTTAAAAACATTAATAATAAACTTATTTACATCACAAAAATTTATTTGATATATTTATTATTTTAATATGTTATTATTTTTTCACAACGAAATTTTAACTTACTACAAACTTATTTCTTTATTATAAAAGTTTTTGCGCCATGACTAT
Organism: Gynandropsis gynandra; assembly: GCA_036759665.1. Classification (NCBI taxonomy): domain Eukaryota; kingdom Viridiplantae; phylum Streptophyta; class Magnoliopsida; order Brassicales; family Cleomaceae; genus Gynandropsis; species Gynandropsis gynandra. The sequence goes on from CM071867.1 coordinate 19,880,633, forward strand.
ATATATATATATATGTATATGTTATTAGAAGATGATGGTTCATTGGTTAGGGTTTAGGGCTAATTTGATTGGTCATGGTTCAGCGTTAATGGGCTTTTGAGTTTAGGGCTACTTTAATTGGTTATGGGTTTAGGATTAATGGGCTTAAGACCTAATAGAGAAGTAAGACTCACGACTGTCAAAATTCATCCCCTTCCTAAAACCCTTTCTCTTCAAATTCTTCTCCTTCTACCTCTGCTTTCCTTGGTTTTATTGTTCATTGTTATTAGATTCTTCTCCTTCTATAAGTATGGTCATTTTGGTTCGTATTCGATTTGAATATAATAAATACAAATTATTCAGAATTTAAAAAAAAATAATCAAACAATAATTAAATTTCAATCGATTCGATTCGATTATATCAATAAAATATTATAATGAAAATAAAATTCGAATTCTAATTTGTTTGGTTATTATTTTTTATTCATATATTTAAAATATAATATAATATAATAATATGATTCGAAATATTTCAAATTATTATATATTTAAAATATAATATAATATAATAAATTATTATTTAAATTTGATATTGAATTTTAATTATTAATTATATCATATAAATATTATAAATATCATTTATCTAATATTTTTATAAAATCCACGGTTTATCCATGATTATTCGCTGAATAACGGATTCGAATAGAATGTATTCAATTTTTTAATTTTCATATTCAATGGATTATTTTATCTATACCCCAATCTAATAGAATACCATAATTCCTCGGTTTGCTTTCTCTTTACTATTCTCGCAGAACCATCGCGGATTCCATTCATCTAGTTCGAATTTGTCGCCGATTGTGGAATTCTGAAAGCCCACAAAACCCAAGAAGAGCTCCCGCAATTTCACCAACCTGCACACACATTCTGAAGGATGAGAAGGCGCGAAACAATTTCTCTGAATCCAGCCACGTCTGCAAAAAATCAGAATCAATATCCTCAGCAACGAACGCTCTGCAAGAAGAGTGACACCTGGACACAGTACAATTAGCCGTTAGAATGGAAAACAGACCTGTATATCAAAGGGAATATTCTCCCTGTCTGTCCTTTTATTTTTGGCGTCTTCTTCACTGACTCTGTATAAAAATAGAGTAACAATATCAATAAAACAGTATCGGAAATTCAATGAAAATCTCTCTTCTTCCTCTTTCATTCTTCAATCCTTGTTCTTTTTCATTAATCCACTAGAGCTTTTATGGTATCAGAGCCTTTTTTAGGCAAAATTTTTCTTTCTTTAAATCAAAAATGGAGGAGCAAGAACTCTTCCCATTCCTAGTACATGTCAAGATCTCAAATTTTATCACACTCAAACTCTCTAATACAAACTACCTCATTTGGAAAACACAAATAGAATCCTTGTTGGAGTCACAAGAACTCCTTGGATTCATCACAGGAGAAATCCATGTTCCAGTTCAAACTATCACAGTAACAGTAAACAATGTAGAAAATCAAATACCAAACCCCTTATATACTTCTTGGAGGAAAACAGATAATTTGGTCCGGTCATGGATCTGTGGCACACTCACAGAAGATGTTTTCGGTCTGATTGTTGGAATCAAAACTTCCATCGGCATCTGGGAAGCTCTTTCCAGACACTTCAACCAAATGTCGATATCACGAGAATTTGACTTACTAGCCTCTCTCCAAAACATCGCTCTAGAAGGCAAAACAATACCTGAGTATATCAAGGAGTTCAAGTCCTTGTGTGACCATCTTTCTTCAATCGGAAAACCAATATCAGACTCCATGAAAATTTTTAGACTTCTTCAAGGTCTCGGGAAGGAATATGAAGCCTTCACCACCGTCATTCACACATCAATGCATCGAGAACCTTTTTCCACATATGAAGATGTGGTAAGTCAGCTAACGAGCATCGCCCTCACCAGCAAGGTCCACAAGGTCCCTGAAGTCTCTCATCACCATGCTTTTACGGCACAAACTAGCAACAACAATACCTTTGTCACAGGTGCTTCAAACAACTCCAACTATGGTAGAGGTAACAACTCCTATCCTAGAGGACAAAACAGATACAACAATCAACGTGGGAGACCAAATTTTACTTCCAGAGGCAGGGGATTTACTCAACAGATATACTCCAGCAACTCCTTTCCATCTAAAAAACCAGTAAACAATATTGGCAACTTAAGACCACTCAGTCAAATTTGTGGTAAAACGGGTCATGTAGCATTAAAATGCTGGCATAGATTCGACAATTCCTTTCAATCTCATGATATTCCTCAAGCACTAAATACTCTCCAAGTTGCAGATATGACAGGGAATGACTGGTATCCAGATTCTAGAGCAAGCACACACATGACTAGTTCCACTAAACATCTCACAAATCATGAGGTTTATGAAGGTTCTGATAACGTAATGGTAGGGGACGGATCACTGCTCCCAATAACACATATTGGGTCATCTAGTCTAGCCTCCTCCTCAGGTAGACTTTCCCTTCAAAATGTTCTTGTGGTACCAGGTTTGAAGAAATCCTTACTGTCTGGTTCACAAATAACATCAGACATTTCTTGCTACGTTCTCTTTGACTCTAATGGTGTTATGATAAAGGATCAGCACACACACGAGACACTGGAAAAAGGCTTCAAGATTAATGGCCTATATGTGCTGGAGTCTTCTGCTCCAAAGGCTCTGTTTTCAGTAAGACAACGGACTGCTCCAGCTAACACTTGGCATAGAAGACTTGGACATCCTAATGAAGAAATTCTCCATAAACTTCGACTTAATGGCTTGATAAATTTTCAGAACACATCTCTTACCTTTTGTGATTCTTGTCATCTTTCAAAGAAACATTAGACTTCCTTTCGGCAAATCTGTTTCCATTTCAACAGAACCTTTAGAACTTCTGCATTGTGATCTTTGGGATCCCTCACCAATTCCATCAGCTCAAGGTTTTAAGTTTTATGTTGTGTTCATTGATGACTTTACTAGGTTCTGTTGGTTTTATCCCCTTAAATCCAAAAATGAATTCTTTGTTGTCTTTGCTAATTTTAAAACACAAGTAGAATTGCATCTAAACAAGAGAATTAAAGGCTTCCAGTGTGATGGTGGTGGCGAGTTTAACAATCATCTCTTCACTCAACTTTTAACACAGAATGGGATAAAGCTTTGTATGTCTTGCCCCTATACTCCAGCACAAAATGGTGTATCAGAAAGGAAACATCGTCACCTAGTTGATCTTGGACTCTCAATGCTTTTTCAGGCACAGGTACCTCTGAAATATTGGGTTGAATTATTTTTTACGTATAACTTTCTTATTAACATCTTACCTTCTAAAGCAACTGCAAATAAAATCCCCTTCACAATGTTGTATGGTAAGGATCCTGATTATACATCTCTTAGAGTTTTTGGTAGCTCTCGTTATCCCTATCTACGACCCTACACAAAACATAAACTAGAACCTCGGTCTTTACATTGTGTTTTTCTTGGCTATAGCGACAAATACAAGGGCTACAGATGCCTTTATCCTCCAAATGGTCGAGTATATATAGTGAGACATGTTATCTTTAATGAAGATAGTTTTCCTTTCTCCTCTGTATATTCTAACTTTACTTCCAGGTATGAGACTCCCATACTACATGCCTGGCAGCAAGGGTCACAGGTAAGTTCAACACACAACTCTCAGGTAAGTTCCTCGCAATCTCTCCTGAACATTCCAGTGCACATTTTCAAACACCACTGCATATAATAGCACCAAACACACACTCTCTTGATCAACACTTAGATAGATCATGTGTTACCCCCAATCACTCACAATCCAGCATCAATTCCCCTATTGTTCAGCTTGATAATCAGTCACCTCCTCCTTCAAACCACAACTTACACCCTATGATAACTAAAGCTCGTTCAGGAATAGTCAAACCTAATCCCAAATATGCTCTCTCTGCTATAACAGCAGTCCCATTTATCCCTAAAACCATTACTTCAGCACTAAAACATCCAGGATGGGCGGCCTCTATGAAAGAGGAAATTGCTGCCTTAAAACTTAATAACACATGGGACTTAGTCCCTCCCCATCCTCACATGAACATTTTAGGCTGTAAGTGGGTATTCAAACAAAAATTAAAATCCAATGGAAGCCTGGAAAGACTTAAGTCCAGATTAGTGGCGAAGGAGTATCATCAAGAAGAAGGCATTGATTTCTTAGACACCTACAGCCCCGTTGTCAAGACTTGAACAATTAGAGTAGTTTTAAGCTTAGCTACTACTCAAAAATGGCCAATAAGACAATTAGATGTTAGTAATGCCTTCCTACATGGGGAGATTAAAGAGTCTATATTCATGAAACAACCCCCTAGATTTGTAAGTCCAGATTTTCCCAATCATGTGCGTAAACTAAACAAAGCTCTTTATGGCTTGAAACAAGCTCCTAGAGCTTGGTTCAACAAATTCAGTTCCTTTCTTCTTGAATTTGGGTTCATATGCAGCTCTGCAGATCCTTCACTCTTAATTTATAGACAGCAAAATGTCACTCTCCTTCTACTATACATAGATGATATGCTCTTGACAGGCAACTCTAGCTCCATAATCTCCTCACTTATCACTCAACTGCACACAAATTTTCACATGAAAGATCTAGGAGACTTGCACTATTTCTTAGGAATTCAGATTAAACATCACATAAATGTATTATTTCTTCATAAAAAAAACAATATGTTTTAGATATCCTCCACAAGACATATATGCTTTCATCCAAGCCCATTCCTATGCCAATGCCGTTAAAACAAACACTTTTGATCAGATTCCATTTAATGATCCTACACATTTTCGTAGTATCCTTGGTGCTCTTCAGTATTTAACATTAACAAGACCAGATATATCCTTCACGGTTAACCTTTTATGTCAAAAAATGCATTGTCCATCCAATGGAGATTACAAATCACTCAAACATCTATTACGTTATCTTAAAGGTTCTTTACATCAAGGATTATATATGCACTCTAACAGCTCTTTAAACATGCATGCCTACAGTGACAGCGACTGGGTAGGCTGTCAAGACACTAGACGATCGACTTCAGGATTCTGTGTTTTCTTGGACAGCAACCTTGTGTCCTGGTCTTCCAAGAGACAACCGACGGTCTCAAGATCCTCAACAGAGGCTGAGTACCGTGCTATGGCATCCGTTGCTGCTGAACTCACTTGGCTCTCATTTCTTCTACGAGACATTGGCATTCCTCAGCCTACACCAGCGGTTCTTCATTGCGACAACTTATCGGCAGTTTATCTATCCACAAATCCTGCTCTTCATAAGAGATCTAAGCACATTGAGCTTGATTACCACTTCATACGCGAATTGTAGGTTGATTTGATTATGCGGAATCGTGTTTTAATCAACCCGAATTAAGATCTAGTCATGTTTACGATTAATTGTTCGGTTTCAACGTTAAACGACTCAAGAACAGTTTCTGAGATACCTGAAACGTTGAACTGAGGATCGGATGTGAGGCTTGATAGTACAAGCCCTCTACGCATATCCACGCCGAGATCGGGATCTGCCTTCAACCTTTTGGTGCGGAATTCGGAAGAACGAAAACTGTTTT
>CM071867.1:19892975-19923289 GCA_036759665.1 Gynandropsis gynandra
CGGTTTCAACGTTAAACGACTCAAGAACAGTTTCTGAGATACCTGAAACGTTGAACTGAGGATCGGATGTGAGGCTTGATGGTACAAGCCCTCTACGCGTATCCACGCCGAGATCGGGATCTGCCTTCAACCTTTTGGTGCGGAATTCGGAAGAACGAAAACTGTTTTGTTCTTCGGGTTTTCTGTTTGACGGCTGCGTTTCTTGGGTTTAGATTATTTGACTGATCGTCTAATAACGAAAACATGTTTTCGTTATTTATATAATTATTAACACTTTTAATAATTATAATTAAACCCTCAACTTATTCAATATTACATAATAGGCATAGGACTTTCAGGAAGAGCTCCCGCAATTTCACCAACCTGCACACACATTCTGAAGGATGAGAAGGCGCGAAACGATTTCTCTGAATCCAGCCACGTCTGAAAAAATCAGAATCAATATCCTCAGCAACGAACGCTCCTGCAAGAAGAGTGACACCTGGACACAGTACAATTAGCCGTTAGAATGGAAAACAGACCTGTATATCAAAGGGAATATTCTCCCTGTCTGTCCTTTTATTTATGGCGTCTTCTTCACTGACTCTGTATAAAAACAGAGTAACAATATCAATAAAACAGTATCGGAAATTCAATGAAAATCTCTCTTCTTCCTCTTTCATTCTTCAATCCTTGTTCTTTTTCATTAATCCACTAGAGCTTTTAAATTCCAGAAGAATGAGGCGGAAAAGTTTTAAGACTTTGAGCCAGGCGGATAAATTTTTGGAATTGAATTAACACAATTGCATTGTCGAAGAAGAAGACTGATGATTTCGATCCAAAAACAGCGTCTTGGTGGGAGAAAGGAGCGAGTCCTGTCTCTGTTTATATACAGTTTTGCTTGTTTATGTGATTGATTATTCAATCGATTCATGCAGACCGGCATGTAGTATCTTTCTTTTGAGGGTCGAAATGCCGAAATAAGCACTGGGAAGTTTCCTGATGTTGTTCTTGCATTAGGGTTATGTTGTAGCTGTTTGCAACCATCGTTTGTACTTGAAGTTGAATATCTTCTGAATGCAGATTGAAGAAGCCTTCTGAGAAATCATTTGTTCTCGATAGTGAGCTTGTTGTTTACGAGAGAGAAGAAAATATTTCTTCCTCTCCAGGTAACTCTGAGTCGGAATGCAAGGCCATCTTAAGCACCGCGCATTCATTTCAAGAGGAACTGGTTGTTTTGCTGTAGTTCTATAGGATTGTGGTTGGCGTCTATGATCTTTTATGAGCAATTAAATATCAATCGTAGCTCTTACTCTGCTGTCTTAGCTCTGAGTTTCGAATTTCTCCTGTCAACTTTCTTATTGATATGAAATTCTTTTACCATTTATGAATTGCTGTAATGACTTACTTCCTCTCAGTAATGGCGAAAGCTAGATTGATAGTTGAAATATGCATGTCATGTTTGTTTCCGTGTTGTTGGTGGAAGGCAACCTTAGACCCAGTAATTAATCCTTCAGCTATCTGCATCAACAATAGTCTTAGAATGTTACTTATATAGAAAACATCATGTTATATCTCTGCAAGTTTTACTAAATTTTCAGAGAACATTTTGCCTTGTACTAAATTTATGCATTTTGTTTTTCTTTTTTTTGGGTGGCCCTTTCTTGTTAATTGGATAAGAAATCTTTAGCTATTGACTGTTATATGCTTTTTACTAAAAGGGAATTTCTCCCTGATTTTTGTTGTCTTGTGTGTGTACTTGTATGTGTACGTGAAGACAAGCAGCCTTAGAAGCAACAACGTATGACCGGCATGCTTTTCTTTTCTTTTGGAAGGAATGTAAATTGTATGATTGCTTGCTTCGAGCACCACTTGAATATGTTAAATGCAGATGCAATCTGGGCTCCAAAACCCAATTTAGATTTCTGTTAGTTTGATCTATTTCTATATTTCCATTCTTTTGCGTAATTCCAGATTTCTGAAATGTACCGAGCTCAAAAGCACAATCATCCCAACAAAAAAGACGATAGCGAAGAGGATTGAAGAACTTGCATATTTTTCTTGTTTTGCAATGGGGAATCCAGCAACTCTTTTCTTCGTGAATCAAGTAAGGAACTCTATTATGTATCTGCGTGTCTTTTTGTAACTTGCATCGAATGAATAGAATTTCTCATAAGTTAATGGGAAATTTTGTTGTTCCATCTTAAACAACAAAATAAGTTAATGGGAGAGGTCTCATAGTTTCTGTTTGAATTTTGTTGTTCCATCTTAAACATTCTTCCTCGCTCTTCTTCATGCCATATGATGGTTTTCCTAGATGATTAGTTAAATTCTCTGAACATATTATGGTCTCTAGTTTAGTACTACATGCTCCTGATAAGTCAATTAAAGAGCTTCCATTCAACCCTTTCAAAGAATATGATCTTTAAATGTTGCTGGTTGTAGAATTTATCAATTTTATGTTGCAGTTTCCAGTATGCAAGCTTTGGCAGAAGTTAAATGGCAAGTTTGTTGGCATACTTGTGATGCACTGCTTATATAGATCACTCTGGTTTTCAGTTACTTGCATACTCATCATCAAATGTCAGAAATATATATGGGGATGTGAATATTAGGCGCCAAATCTTGATGGTGGGTAAAATAATATGTTTGCTTTAAGGGTGACAAAAAGCAAAGCTCTAACAAAGCAATAATAAGTTAATGGGAGAGGTTAGCTAGTCAAAAGAGATGCTTTAGTGGTTGAATCAGTAATAACAGTACCAGAAAATAAAAAAGCATAATTCATTATCCACCGACCCCTAATGAAGCATGATTCGTGAAACTAAAGACTTAATGTCTGAAACTCACTGTTACAGTTGTGGACAAAGTTAGTTAAATGGAGAAGATCCTGATTCAGATTTGTGGATCCCACACCTCCTTTAGTCTCATATGCTGCGTTTTCTTTTCTTCCTTCTTGGTTGGTGTCCATTTCACTGCATTTAGCTACAATACATCATTTCAAGAAGAAAGCTCTCTCTCTCTCTCTCTCTCATACACACACTCACACACTGACATATTCAGGGGAATAAAAGCTAGCTTTGAGACTGGAATGCTTTGGCAATCTAATGACACTTGAAAGAGCAAAACATACCCTGTTTCACACTACGAAAGCATGGAAGAAGAGTGAAATGTTGTTTATGTGCAGAACTTTTTGGACCAGTCTCAGGTTCACTAGCCAAGACATGGGGTTGTCCCAAAGAATCAGCACAGATAGAATCTTGTAGCAATGTGACTACTTAAATGCGTTGATTTGGTGTTAAATCATCAGGGATAGACGAGTCTTTGATACTTGTTCTCTCTCGGGGAATTGGACTGATTGCACAGAACCCTTTTCCTGTCGAGATTCCCACAACTGTTGATGATCAGTGAATCATGTTGCAGAAGCTGTGACTGTGGTGTTGGAGGAATGATTACAGGTGGGATTTCAATGGACTCGAGCTGCGGTGGAGGGTGCCGCCATTGAGGAAGCGGCCCTGCGAGCAGCAGAGTCTGAAGCAGTGGCCCTGCCTTAATCACCGCCTGTAAAAGCTTCCCTTTTTCAGGTAATGGCCTATCCGCAAAGGCCATCTCGATGTTCGCCGTTTCCGGTGATGATGGACACAGTGGCTGCTGAGTTTGCTTTGGTGGGTCAAAGGAAGAAACGATACTTTCTTCCCCGTCTGAAGAGGACAAACCATTGTTATTGGAATCGTTTCCTCTTCTGGTTCGGTCTTGATCTTCATCATTAATGCTTGAAACACCTAGTTGCTGTTGCTGAAGTAGGAGCTTCTTCTCAAGAGCAAGCCGCCGGTATCTCTCATGGGCGTCGTCTCTTTCTTTGAGGGCTTTATTGAGAAGACCCTTAAGCTCCATTATCTGGTCGTCTCTGACTTTGAGTTCATCATGGGCCACCATTCTGGTCTGCTCGAGCTCGAGCGTTGTATACAGAAGTGAATGTCTTAGGTCCTCCATTGTCTGTCAAGTGGCAGACTTTGAGCATCAAAAGAAAGGAAGTAGAGAGTATATGAATATTCAAAGGAGAAGAATGATAGTTACCTTGCCCTGGCATTGGTAAACCCAGCTAAGAAGAGAACTCTGTTCAGACTCCATGAGAGAGAGAGAGAGAGATGAGGTATGTGAATGTGATCTTTTCTATTATAATTACATAAGCAACCGAGAGTTGGTTGTACTGTGTTTTTTTTTTTTTTTTTTGTCGTAAAGGGGTTATGGGGCAAAACACACAAAATGTCCAAAGCTAAACCCACCCTTTTTTTAATGTGGACTCTTTATTGACTCTCTCTCCTCTCTCTCTCTCTCTCTGATAAAGGCAGTAGCAGCGAACGGTAAGAATAGCTAAATATGTAACTGCTTTGTGCAGTAAAAAACATATAAATTGATTTCTTTTGCAAGAATATCAAAATCGTTCCATCGCACCAAAATAAAATTTACTAGACATTTAATAATTTGTTTGGTTAATTTTTTATATTATTCAATAGAATTGTTTAATTAAAATTTTAAAATAATATATAAAATACATTTTATTATAAGATATGTCAATTTCTAAATTTTGTCATGTCATTAGATATATCTAGAAATTGACTATTTTCTTTTTTATATGACATAGAAAAATATTTTAAAAAAATTCGAAAATTAATATTTTTATAATAAATTTTAATATATATGATTTAATAATTTAAATACTTAAAAAGATATAAAAAATTAAAATAATATTTTAGAGATTTTGGAATCTTTCTTTTTGTTATTGTCTAATATAATTTTTGTTACTGGTCTTGAAGTTCATATAATGAATCGAACAAGTATGCAAACGCAAAGAGTCAACACGTCTACAAATTTCCATATATATATTGAAAAAAGAAAACACATTCTTATCGTCTTGATCACATTTGTACACACCCTTTTGCTACTAAGCGTGCACACAAACGTGTGTTATTATATAAGCGTGTGTACTTATTTTTCACACATATATATATAGTTTATAGGGTAACGAAGAGTGGGTATGAACATGGATTGATTAAAGAGCGTCAGCAAAAGGAGCTGATATATATATATATATATATATATGTATATATATATGTGTGTGTTTTCGTTAAGGCGATAAAAAATTATATTTAGGTAATTATTCAAATTGTATTCTTTTTTAAAAAAGTTCATCCTGATAAATTAGAGAATTTGATAAAATATTCAAATTTATACATTTTTTATTTTAAATTCGTAAGCATTTATCTTTTGAAAGTTTTCATTTTTAAAAATATAGAAAGGCCTGGCAATCTTTGAAATATTTTTGTTTTGAAATGAATTTGTAAATGCAATGTTTTAGGAGTGTGTTAGATTTGTTTTAAATTTTTAGGTTGTTGAGAAATTAAAAGAAAAGAAATATGGTTTGAGTATTTTAAAATTCAAAGTGAAAAAATATGAGAAGAAAGTGGGAGTCAAACTGGAAAGGAGACGCAAAGGAAAAGAATGAGGTTGGATCACAGGATTTTGTTCCTGGTTTCACGAAAAGATTAGGTGTGCAAACATACAATGAAAATGAGTTGACACATCTAGATTTTGGTATCAAATTAGTACAATAACAAGTGATATTTGTGTTGTGTAACTGTACTTAGAGAGATACTGGGGTGAGAGGGAGAGAAACAATAAGTTGCTTTATTTACATTCAGTTCAAGGGAGTTATCTGCGGAAGTCTTGAGTATATTATAATGAAAAACAAGTGTATTTAAAAGATGATTCGTAAATAAAAACTGATATTGTTTCAAATATCTGTATCTCTTAATTCTTATTATTTGTTAACATTGTCTTTCTATTGTTTTCAATTGGTATCAGAGCTGGTAACCAAAGTTTAGAGTAAATCTAATTATTGGTTTGAGATCCTAGAAGACAAAATGGAAGGACCAAGAGATTTATATTCTTTTAGAAAACCAAACATGTTAGATGCCTCAAATTATTTATACTAGAAAGTAAAAATGGGAACGAGTATAAGAGGCATTGATGAAGACGGATAGAGTGCAGTAAAAAATGGATGGAGTCCAACAACAGTGATAGATGAACATGGAAATGTTAAGGAGAAATCTTCAGATCAGTGGACATTGAGTGTGAAAAACAATTCAACTTTTAATGCAAAAGCTCTTACTGTTATTTTCTCTTCTGTACACATTAATGAATTCAAGCAAATTCAACGATGTGAATCTACTAAGGATTCACGAGATACTCTATAAAAACTATACATGAAGGAGCTTCAAACGTTAAGAGAACTCGACTTGATATTCTGGAATATCAATTTGAAAACTGGAAATAAGAGAGTATGAAAGTGTCAAAGAATTCAGTAGTAGAATGAATGCAATTGCAAATGAAGTAAGTGTACTTGGTCAAACTTTTGATGATAAAAAGTTGGTCAACAAAGTGCTCCGATGCTTGCCTAAAAAGTTTCATGCTCAGAAAGCGGCTATGAATATGTCTTTAAATACTGATATCACAAGTTTTAAAGAAATTGTTGGGATTCTTGTTGCTTATGAACTGGAGTTCCAACTTGAACAAGGCAACACTTCAAAAGAATGAAGTAAAGGGGTAGTTCTTCAAGCCACTGCCGAAAACTCAAGACTTGATAATCTTGAAGAAAATATTGTTTTTCTGACCAGAAAAATTAGAAAATTTATGAAAAATATATAGGAGTTGGACGAACAACCAATGATGAAGGAAGTAAGGAAGAAAGCAAATATGGAGTTAAATGTCATGAATGTAAGGGATTTGGGCATTTTAAATCTGAATGTCCAAGTATCTCTAAGAGAGAAAGTGTTTTGAAGGGATTGCGAGAAACACGGTGTTACAAATGAAAAGGTTTTGGTCATACAAAAAATGAATGTGCAGAAACCGGTATAATCAAAGGAAAGTCATTACTCACATTTAGTGAATCAAGTTCTGACTCAAAAGAGAGTAATGAAGAAGATATGACAAGTTTTGCTGTATTCATTGGAATAATCTAAGAAAATGAAAAAGAGGAAAAGACGATAATAAGGTTGATGAAATAGAAAATGAAAAGATGTAGAAACTATCTACAATGAGTAACTGAATATGAGCAAGCTGAATGTACAACTGGTCAAAACTGATGACAAATTAGAAGTTTAGATTCAAAAAATGAAAAAGGGAAGTAATTCTGAAAGAAGATGAAGTAAAACTAGTCAAGAGTCAGCTTGAAGAAACCAATAAGCAATTGAAAATGCTCTCAAACGGTACTGAAAAACTTGATCATCTACTCTCATCGGGAAAATGAAGAGGAAATAATCATGGAATTAGTTATACGGGGAATAAAGGAAATTCTAAAAGCAGATTTGTTTCTAAAAGGAAATTGGAAGATCTATCCTCAACGGCGCATGGAAAACAGAAACAAGGGTATAAATAACAGAGATTTTGATTTTGATATAAGAGATTATGGTCATGATGGATATAACTCTAGAAGATGATTTCAAATGCATTATCAGATGAACAATCTGGTGAGATGTTATTTCTACGGAATAAGAGGAAATAAACAAATCACTTGCAACAAAAAATTCAGGTATGATTCAGATAAGTATGCTCTATCCAAAATAAAACAAATCTGGATACGAAAAAGTGATTTGTATTGCAATGTAGCTTACATTTCGGCACTAAAGATAAATCAAATATCTGGTATTTTGACAGTGGATGTTCTAAGCACATGACAGGTTCAAGAGATATTCTCTCAAATTTTGTTGAAATTAAAAATGTTGGAAGTGTTATCTTCGCAGATGAAAACAAAGGCAAATTATTGAGAAAGGAGATGTAGACACACTTGGATAACCTCTTCTGAAGAATGTGCACTATGTTGCACGATCGACTGCTAATTTAATTGGTATTAGGAAATTGTGTGACAGTAATCATCGGGTTCAGTTTAATGAAAAAGATTGTCTAGTAATGAATTGTGATGATAATGTGTTCTTACAGGTACAAATCTTCAAACAATTGTTACATTTGGAGTGAAGAGAAAGTATGTTTGAAACCAACTTAAGACAGCCTTTCCTTGTAGCATCAGAGATTGGGACATGTCAATTATCGATCACTGGTAAAGCTATCAAGCTCAAACATTGTTAGAGGTATACCAAAGCTAAACCTTGATAAAACTGAAACTTGTAAACCATGTCAATTGGGAAAACAAGTTAAGGTTCATCATAGAAAATGTCTGGTGTTAAGACTGGAAAGATATTAGAACTTGTACACATAGACTTGATGAGACCAATGAGGACATAAAGTTTTGGTGGAAAAAGATATGTTTTTGTTGTTGTTGACGACTTTTCAAGGTACACATGGGTCAAAATTTTTTAGAGAAAAATCTGATACTTTTGAACTGTTCCATTACTTGTTTTTGCAAATGAAAAATACAAAAAGGAAGTATAGAACGAAATCGTAGTGATCATGGAAGGGAGTTTGAGAATGATGTGTTTCATAAGTTCTGTCTGAAACATGGTATTGTACATAAGTTTTCTACCCCTAAAACACCACGACAGAATGGTGTAGTTGAAAGAAAGAATAGGACTCTTAAAGAGATGGCTTGTGCCATGCTGAAAAATCTATTTCCATTCGATTCTGGACAGGAGTGATAAACACAGCTTGTTATATCATAAATCGTGTGTATGTTCGACCAGGTATGTCAAACACACCATACAAGCTATGGAAAGGTAAAAGTCCAAATATGAGTTATTTTCATATTTTTAGGTGCACTTGTTATGTACTGAATGACATGGAATATCTTGGAAATTTTAATGAAAAAAGTGATGAATGAATCTTTCTTGGATATGGAACAACTGCATACAAAATTTATAATTTATGAACTAGAGCGGTTGTTGAATCAGTAAATATTGTATTTGATGAAGATCAATTATCTAAAAGAGTTGAATTTCCTTTTTTTATAGATTCATTACAAGGACATACTGGGACAGAAAGTGAAAATTTAAGTGTACCTGCTGAGCAAATATTGAATGAAAGCAGGATGGAAGAAGATCATAATGAACATGAACATCAAAAAACATGAAATGGAGTTCACAACGGTACATCGATATTATTCAATTGATGGTGTTATTGATAATATTGGAGATGGTGGAAGAACACGTGGTAAGTCCAAGATAAATTATCATGACATGATTGTGTTTGCTTATTTCATAACTCAAACAGAACCAAAATGTATAAGTGATGCTTCGAATTATGAGTTCTAGGTAAAAATAATGCATGATGAATTAGAACAATTTGTTAGGAATGATGTTTGGTTGTTAGAACATCGTCCCGTTGATGTGAATGTCATCAGAACAAAATGGATTTTAAAAATAAAACCAACAAACTGGTTGCACGAGGATATACACAAGTTGAAGGTATTGATTTTGATGAGCCTTCTGCACTCATTGCTAGATTAGAATCTATTATATTATTACTTAGAGTTTCTTGTTCTCTTAGTCTTAAATTGTTTCAGATGGATGTCAAAAGCGTATTTTTAAATGAAAATCTGAAAGAAGAGGTTTATGTTGAACAAACTAAAGGTTTTGAAGATCCACATCATTCAGATCATGTTTACAAGTTAAAGAAAGCTCTATATGGACTTAAGCAAGCACCACATGTGTGGTATGAAACATTGATAAGCTTTCTGATCATGAACGACTACAAAAGAGGGGGAGTAGATAAACTTTATTTATTCATAGTATCGATGACGTCTTTCTAGTAGTATAAATTTATGTTGATAACATTGTTTTTGGATCAAAATCGCAGGTTAAAGTGAATTGGTTTATACAAACCATGAAAGAGGAGTTGAAATGAGTATTTTTGGTGAGTGGAACTACTTTCTTGGTTTACATGTGAAACGACTAGATGAAGGCTTGTTTATATCCCAAAGAAAATATGCAAAGAATCGGGTCAAGAGATTTGAAATGGATCAAAGTAAGTTGGTAAATACACATATGTCAACCACCATACAACTGACTAAAGATTCAGAGGGAGAGGAATGTGGAAATATAGCTTTACAAAAGCATGATTGAAAGTTTGCTTTACCTCACTGCAAGCAGACCTGATTTGTGCTTAGGTGTAGGAATCTGTGCCAGATATCAAGCTAAACCTAAGAAATCTCGTCGGATGGATGTGACGAGGATAATAAAATATGTGAAAGGTACATCAGATTATGACATTGTTTATACAAAGGATACTAATTGCGAAATTGCTAGATTTAGTGATGCAGATTGGGGAGACAATGTAGATGATAGGACAAGCACATCTAGAGGTTGTTTTTTTCCTTTTGAATAACTTAGTGTCTTGGCATAGTAAAAAGCAAAACTCTACATCTTTGTCTACTGCCGAAGTTGAATACATCGCCTTGGGAAGTTATTGTACACAATTAATCTGGATGAATCAGGTATGAGTTCAAAAACGTTTGTTGCTCTATGTGATAATACTAGTGCAATTGATATTTCAAAAAATCATATCCAACATTCTAAAACAAAACATATTGAAATCATACATCATTTTTTAGGAGAAAAGATTAAACAAAAGAAAATGAAAGTGGAATATGTTCCAACTAAACGCTAGTTAGCAGATATTTTTACAAAACCATTGGATCTAAATCGATTTGTTTTTTTTTTTAAGAAAATCATTAGGTGTTTGTGAACTCTAATATTTTTAAATGTGTTCTGATTGGATAAAAATGACGAGTTTGAAATCTTTTATCTTATTTAGAAAAAGAGAAATAAAGTATAAGTTTTGATGCTTAGTTGGACACACTCGGTTTTTTTAAATACATTTAAAAGTTATTTAAGTGCACTTATTCAATTTTAGTCACTTACTCCTCTAACAGTTATGTGCAGATAATAAAAAGAATAATAATAACTATTATGAGTATAAACTCGAATCTAAGTTGAGAGGTATTCAGTTTCAGTTATAACGTTCTAATGATACAAAGCAAAATTTTTGCTTCAATACTCCTCTATGTTGATACATAAGAGTACACCTGAAAAGGTAATCAATGAGTTTTTTTATATGAACAAAAGAATATTTAAACAACGTCCTAGAAGTTCGTGACTTTTGAATTAAAAAGTGTATATGAAGGTAACAAAATGAGTGAATAAAAAATCTGAGTAAGTGTACTTAAAACCAACCTTATAAGTATGTTTTTTAAACATTTTTTTAAATTGGATAATGTTTGATAATTAAAAGAAAAAACAAACAAAGTGATTTTTTAAACAACTGGCGATTTATTCTGAAAATGGTTTATGTGATGTGCTATATAGTCGGTTGGTGTGACTGGTGCAGTTTCTTCATTTAAAGCATTTGTAATATCTTTTTGAAATAAAAAAATGCTTAACAATTGAATATATTTTCGGAAACCCTAACTATTGTTGCCAAAAAAGGAAGTGTAGTTGTATTTGCTTTACAGCAGACAAAAATAAAATCAAAGGAGAAAGATGAACACATAAATATCAAGAAGCAGAACAAAGCGAGATGAAGAAACAATCATTTAAAACAATGAAAGAGTTCACATAGACGATCTCTTGATTACCGAAATCCATCTAGAATAAATGAAAAACGATACAAAAATCTGGCCAGGAAGAGAGTGGCTCCAAGAAAGGCGAATGCAAAACCTGTTCGACAACCCACAATATCGGTTGACTCTTCATCTAGAACAGAAAGACGAAGAGAAAGTTCAAACTCATCCTCAGACAAAAACTTTCAACCAAAAGAAGCTGAAGAAACATCAGAAACTAAATCTGAACGCCAAAGACAGCCCACGTCTCCAGAAATTTCAAACCAACAATGTACTACTCGAATGACTCCTTCAAAGGCTTTCTCGAAGAAATTCTATTTGGAAACAGGAGCTTCATGGTCCGGAATACTGAAAGAAAGATAAATATTAAGTGAAAGAGGTTTATATGTTAATCAGTTCAAACATTTACCTTTGTGGAACGTACTTGTTGAACGGAGTCTGACCAATACTTTGACAAACATTGTCCCTGTATATAAAGAGTTAATATATGACTTCTATGTAAATGTAAACTTAGAAATTGAAAAACTAGGGTCAGGTATGTTTGGACGAATGTACATGACGGGGAATATTGCTTGTTTTGATGCTAAGATGATTAATAAGTTTTTGGGTACATCAAACGTTGAAACCTCGAGGGTGAAGGAGCTGGAAATAGACATTGATATGGACAATGTCACCCAAGAGCTGACATGAAAGGAATTGATGAGCTAGCCAGAAAAGATTCTAAATTCTAAGCTGAATTGGGAATACGCTTTGCTAAACAAAATCTGCCGAACCAACTAGATATCAAACAAGAAAACTGATGGTTTTCGGCATGATACAACAATCCTGCTATATTGTGTGAAAAATAAGATTCCTGTCAACTTTTTGAAAGTCATTCTTGATCAGATAATTGGTCTCAGATTGTCGAATGCAAGAAATTTTATCATGTCATTCCCGTGTCTGATCCAGAATATTTTGGTTCAGCAAATTCCTGATCTTATTGGTAAGGAGGAAAGAAGAGAGAAAATTTCTCCTTAGATCATCTTTGAGAAATGCTATGTCATCAAGATGTTAGCCACAAAAGAAATCAAAAACAATGAAAATGATGTTGCACAAGACATCATAAATTTGGAAAAACGGCTGGCAGATGTGGTGACCAAGATACAACATATTCAAAAGGAATTAAAGACATTGGCAAGGCTGTAAATCAGTGCAGTGTTAAGTTCATATGTTTATATTCATATGATTTTGGATCTAATATGTGTTATTTTTTAATTTCTTATCACAAAAACAAAGGGAGAAAAAGAAAGGGGGCTCAAACAAGTAAAACAAGTAAAGCTGCGGGAAAAAGGCCGCGAGAAATTTAAATGCACTTGAATAAAGTCGAACTCATTTCTTTATTTTTAAGTACACTTGTTTGGTTGATTGATTTGGATTTGTTTTCAAGTTTACTTAAATATATGAACTTATGTGGATGATTGTGGATGCATTTACGTGTTTAAATTGTATGCATGATGAATTAATCATTTTCTGATATATGTGTTTATGTGATAAGAATTCAAATGGGGAAATTGTAAATGCAATATTTTAAGAGTGTGTTAGATTTGTTTTGACTTTTTAGGTTTTTGAGAAAATTAAAGGAGAAGAAATATGGCTCGAGTATTTTAAAAATCAAAATGAAAAAGGATGAGAAGAAAGAGGGTGCCAAATTGGAAAGGAGATGCAAAAAGAGGAAAAGTATGAGGCTGGATAACAGGATTTTGTTTCTGGTTTCACGAGAAGATTAGGTGTGTAAACATACTATAAAAAAGAGTTGATACATCTAGGTTTTGGTATCAAATTAGTACAACAACAATTGATATTTGATCATTGTGTTGTGTAAGTGTATTTAGAAAGATACTAGGTGAGAGAGAGAAAAACACATAATTGTTTTTTACATCTAATTAAAGAGAAATTATCTACGGAAATCTTGAGTACATTGTAATGAAAAACAAGTGTATTTGAAAGATTAATTCGTAAATAAAAATTAATATTATTTTAAATATCTATATCTCTTAATTCTTATTATTTACTAATGTTGTCTTTCCATTGTTTTTAAAATTAATGGGCTATAGAAATTAACAAATAATATATATATATATATAAATTACTGTCAAATAAAATTTTTAAGATTTTAAAAAAAAATTATGTCACGTCAATATAAACATACCAATGTTATATATTATATATTTGACCTGATATAAAAAAGGGAATATATCATAAAAAATATCAAACTATTTTATTTTAGCCTATAAAACATGAATTATTATCTTTAACCTAAAAAACCCCAAACTTATTTTTTTTTCCTTAAAAACATTAATTTTAGGAATATAGTGTAGAAAATACCAAACTTTTTAATTTTTGCCTATAAAACACAAATTATTACTTTGAAACCTAAAAATTTTGAATTTTTACATTTTGTCTTAAAAACATAAATTTATCAAATTAATCATATCAATACACAAACAAAAACATTAAATCGTATTTTACCTCTTTGAAAATAATTGGATATTTTTTATACTATAATCCCTATAAAAATATTTAGATGAACTTTTAAATTTGATATTTTTATTTGATAATTTTTTAATATATACGTATATATATTATATTTAGCAATTTCAATCATTTTAAGATTTAACGATAACACAAAAATATTTTAATATTTTTCCCTAATAAAAATATGTCTCCCTTTAACTATTAGATTACATAAATTTATGTTTCTTGACCTAAAAAATGTTTTAATATTTTTCCCAATCATATCACTTCCTACGTTACAATCCCACACATTTAACCGTAACAGAATCGATCAATAATCCATTTTTAACTCTTTTACGTGCCCATATTTTTTATTTAATTACTTGATGCTTTAGTCAAATAATTTACATTTTTTTGGAAAATTAAAGTGTAAAGAAACCAAAATTTTCAAAAAGGAACAAAATAGACATCAAAAGCCTTTATGTCCCATCCAAACGGTGCTGCCATTATGATTTTTATCATAATAAATAAATTAAATAAAAATAAAATATTTATAAGGAAATTGGGTACCTTCTATTTCTAGATTTTTCCAAATCTACTCCTTTTTTATTTCATTAGTCAAATCGTACATTGAGGTCATTCATTATTCCGAATCTTGTACTACTTTAAACTCAAATTGGGATAAAATTTGAGTTATTTGATTAATTGAATTTCAAGAGGGTTAATCATGATCTTGAAAAAATAGATGTATGTATACTTGCGGATTTATGATATTTTCACCTCTATGCATGTGTACCTGAACTGTTAAATGTGTGTATATCCATGTGATACCAGATATGCAGACATACACCGATGTTGTGATGGATACATGAGACATATATGGTATGTATACATCATATGATTGATGCATATCTTGACATATATTGTATATATGTATTATTAGAAATTTTATTCTAACGTTGATTCATATAATATAAATATTTGATAATTGTTATTGAGGTACACACGGTGATAATTAATGTTGTATTTGTGAATTAGAAAGATAGAAAACCCTAATGAGAAATTACATAAATACCCTTACTTCTTATAGTATTGAGGAGACAATTATCGGGTGAAAATCACTCCGTGCCAATCCGTATAATTTGAAATTAAAAGACAATTTGGAGAATAATTACAAGTTTGATATTGATTTGTAATTATTATAAGTTAAAGGACATGACATGTCTTTAACTCATGTCTTTTTATTTATTTAAATGATTCTTTGTGTTTTGTTACGGTGGATTATCAATCAATACAAAAATTATTACAAAACAAAGAAATAAAACACATAATTCTTTTATATCATCAAAGAGAACATTGAGGAGAAATTGGTGGATTTGGCATTGGAGAAAAGAAAAATCTACCGACAAATAATATGGATTCATCAAGTAAGTAATTCATCTATTGGTTTAGGTTGATTTAATTTCCTATTAGAATGTCGATAATTGATTTCGCATATAGGATTATCGAATTTTCTTACAATAATTGATATCAGAATCTACTAATAGAAATGACATTTAAGAATGATGATAAACATTTATAGTTATTAACATGTAGTTATATGGTTACCTAAAGGTAGATCTTACTCTTGTTTAATAACAATTGAAGTAGATTATGAACTTTGTTTAATTAACATATGATGTACATCCAAAGATGACTTATATGTTAAAGTAACATTGTGAGTAATCTTATATAACTTGTTTGATGCATGTTGATTGTGTTTAGATTCTGCCCAAAGGTGAATTTAAATACAATATTTTAGTATAAGTAATATAGTCTGAATTATTTTCTGAATTCAAAGCAAATTAAATGTGAGATGTGATCATTTTGCAGTGGTCTCCACTTTGTTAAGTATGACTGCCAATGATATCAAGTTTAATGGGCATAATTATGACGATTGGATCGAATATGTGAAGCTGAATGCTGGCCTTTTGGGACTCGATTCAGCTCTCATTATGGATGAGCCCACTAAACCAACTGATACAAGTTCTGAGGCAGACAAGAAATTGTGGGAGAATTGAGACAAGTCGAATAGGCTTATGATGAGCTTTCTCAAGCTTAGCATATCGCCTAATGTTAAGCCTTCCCAACCTAAGACTGAAAATGTGAAAGAATTCCTTGCTGAGATTAAGAAGTGTACTATGACAGACATTGTGGATAAGTCTGTTGTTGCTGCTCTGATTAATGACTGATCAACGAGAGAGTACAACATATCCCAGTCTATGGATGACCATATCACTCATATGGTTAATACCTACAACCGACTCAAAAGTTTGGATATTGATCTTGGTGAGCGTGTGTTAGTTGAGTTCATGATGAAATCGTGAAAAGGTGATGATTTTAAGAAATTTCGGAGAACTTACAACCAACTCAAGGAAAAATGGTCTCTTTCGGATACCAAGGCCATGCTAATGAAAGAGGAGGCAAGGCAAAAGGAAGACCTTAAGGTCAAATATCCCCAAGCCAATTTTGCTTATCGTGGCTATCCAAATGCTGGTTCAAGTGGCGACAAAGCTCCAAGTAAGAAAAGAAAGAAAAAGGGGAAGCAGCCATATAAGGTGCAACATGGTGAAGGGCAAGGAAATCTAAAATGTTTCTTTTGCAACAAACCTAGGCACAAGAAGGCTGATTGCCTGAAAAGGAAGGCATGGTTTGAAAAACGAGGTATACATTTCGTTTCAGTATGCTTCGAATCAAATCTGATTGAAGTACCTTCTAATACTTGGTGGCTTGATACTGGTGCGACCACTCATGTGTCTAATATTATACAGGGTTACCTAAATCTCCAACGAATGCCGAAAAGTGAAAGCTTTCTATTTATGGGAAACCGGATGAATGCTAGAGTTGAAGGTGTCGGGACATATAGAATCGTGTTAGATACGGGCTATTGCTTGGATCTAGAAAGCTGTTTATATGTTCCCGGTTGTTCTAGAAATCTTGTTTCCGCTTCAAGGTTGGATGTATTAGGTTTTGAATTTAAGATTGGACATGGTTGTTTTTCATTGTATCGTGGTAAAAACCTATGTGGTACTAGTTTATTATCAGATACTTTGTATTGTTTCAATCTAAGTTCTAAATTTATTAATTCCATGTTTCATATTTTGGTTGAACATTATGTTGGTATGAAGAGGAATACACTTAATGATTCCTCCGCTGACTTGTGGCATAAAAGACTCGGTCATATATCCAAAGAGAGGATTATGAGACTAATTCAAAATGGAATTTTGTCTCAATTGGATTTTACCGATTGGAAAGATACTTGTGTGGATTGCATTAAGGGTAAGCAAACCAAACATGTGTCTAAGCATACTGCCACAAGGAGTAGCAGATTATTCGATTTAATACATACAGATATTTGTGGTCCTTTTGATGTACCGTACTGGGGCGGTGAAAAGTATTTCATCACTTTCATTGATGATTACTCTAGGTACTATTACCTTTATTTGCTGCATGAAAAGTCTCAATCTGTTGATATCCTTAAGACATTCATTACAGAGGTTGAGAGGCAGCTAAATAGAAAGGTTAAGGTAATATGTTCCGACAGAGGTGGTGAATATTATGGAAAGACATCAGAAGTTGGACAAATTCCAGGTCCATTTAAGAAACTTCTTGAATCTAAGGGCATTTGTGCGCAATATACAATGTCCGGCTCGCCACAACAAAATGGCGTTACAGAAAAGCGTAATCGTACATTGATGGAAATGATTAGGAGTATGGTGAGTAATAGTTCTGTACCTATTTCATTGTGGATGTATGCATTGAGGACAACTGCATACATATTGAATAGGTTACCTGGTAAAGCAATTCCTAAGACACCTTACGAACTGTGGATATCTAGGAAACCTAGTTTAAGACATCTTCACGTATGGGGCTGTCAAGCCGAAGTGAGGATATATAATCCACATGAAAAGAAATTGGATTATGGATACTCCACACCTAGTTACTGACGCCATTGTTCAAGAAGATCAAGAAAATGTTCAAGCAAATGAACAAGTGTAACCTCAAGAAGGAATGGCTTTGAGGAGGTCTACTAGAGATAGAAGACCAGCTATTTCAAATGATTATATGTGTTATGCACTTGAACATGAAAATGACTTGAGCATGAATGATGACCCAGTCTCTTTTGACCAAGCCATGAGCAGTAGAAATTCTGACAAATGGTTGATGGCCATGAAGGAAGAGTTGAAATCTATGGATGACAACAATGTTTGGGAAATGACGGAATTGCCGAAGGATTCTAAAAGAGTTTGTTGTAAATGGGTCTTTAAGACCAAACGAGACTCTAAGGGCAACGTCGACAGGTATAAAGCCAGACTTGTCGCCAAAGGTTACACTCAAAAGAATGGTATTGACTACAAAGAGACTTTCTCTCCGGTTTCTAGAAAGGACTCTTTAAGGATCGTCATGGCTTTGGTGGCTCACTTTGATCTTGAGCTTCACCAAATGGATGTTAAAACAGCCTTTCTCAATGGAGATTTACAAGAAGAGGTATATATGGATCAACCTCAAGTTTTTGAGACCACAAGTAGAAGCAATCTGGTATGTAAGTTGAAGAAATCTATCTATGGATTAAAACAAGCTTCTCGACAATGGTACTTGAAGTTCAATGATACTGTATTTTCATATGGGTTTGTAGAAATGACCGATGATCGGTGTATCTACATAAAGATTGTAGGAAGCAAGTTTATAATCCTTGTATTGTATGTAGATGATATTCTTCTTGTCGCCAATGATCGTGGGTTATTACATGATGTTAAGGATTATCTTTCTAATAACTTTGAGATGAAAGATATGGGTGAGGCTTCCTATGTGATCGGAATAGAAATATTTTGAGACATATCACAAGGAATTTTGGGATTGTCTTAAAAGGCTTACATCGAAAAAGTTTTAGAAAGATTTAAAATGGAATCATGTTCACCAAGTCTGGTTCCCATACAGAAAGGGGATCGTTTCAGTCTATCCCAATGTCCTAAGAATGACTTAGGGCGTAAGGAAATGGATGACATTCCTTATGCCTCTTTAGTTGGAGGTTTAATGTATGCTCAGACTTGTACTAGACTGGATATCAGTTTTTTGGTTGGTATGTTGGGTCGTTACCAATCAAATCCCGGACAATTTCACTGGAGAGCCTGCAAAGAAAGTTTTAAGATATCTACAAGGAACCAAGGATCACATGCTCACATATAGAAGAACTAGCAATCTTGAGATTGTTGGTTATTCAGACTCAGACTATGCCGGATGCTCGGATACTCGAAAATCGACATTTGGTTATTTGTTCCTTCTAGTTGGGGGAGCTATTTCATGGAAGAGTGGTAAGCAGCCTGTCATTGCTACTTCCACTATGGAGGCCGAATTTGTAGCATGCTTTGAAGCTACAATTCAATCGTTGTGGTTGCGCAATTTTGTTCAGGGTTTAGGCACTGTTGGTACCATTGCTAAACCGATGAATATATATTGTGATAATGCGGCAGCCGTATTCTTCTCGAAGAACGATAGATACTCCAAAGGTGCCAAGTATATGGATTTAAAATATCTATCGGTTAAAGAAGAAATGCAAAATCAAAGAGTTCAAATTGTGCATATTGGCACCAATGATATGATCGCGGATCCGTTGACTAAAGGACTAGCTCCAAAGATCTTTCTTGGCCATGTTAGTGAAATGGGAGTAGTCGCGAAGTCCTTGTATTGCTAACGATTATATATTGTTGATAATTATATATGTATGAATATAAGTCTTACACTTTGAAGTTTATTTGAACTCTAGATATCAACATAAGTTTTGATTTTGCTTATCTATGAATCATATTTCATTTATGCATATTTGTTATGATTATAGATATTTAGTCTTTGTTTAAAGACATTGTGGGATAAGATAATTTTAGATGTCTATCTTATCAAATTTAAGATATTTGAATTATATTGATTTGTGATATATGGAAGGAATCGGGACGTTTGCCAGGCCCGTGACCGCCATGATTCGGTCAATTTAATTCTTATAAAGTTGTGACTCGTATATAAGATCATTTAAGTGAGCTCAACGATTTTATATACTTGTCATATATGAATCAAGTGGGAGAATGTTAGAAATTTTATTCTAACGTTGATTCATATAATATAAATTTTTGATAGTTGTTATTGAGGTACACACGGTGATGATTAGTGTTGTATTGAGGAGACAATTATCGGGTGAAAATCCCTCCGTACCAATCCGCATAATTTGAAATGAAAAGACAATTTGGAGAATAATTACAAGTTTGATATTGATTTGTAATTATTATAAGTTAAAGGACATGTGCAAAAGACATGTCTTTGACTCATGTCTTTTTTATTTATTTAAATGATTCTTTGTGTTTTGTTACGATGGATTATCAATCAATACAAAAATTGTTACAAAATAAAGAAACAAAACACATAATTCTTTTATATCATCAAAGAGAACATTGAAGAGAAATTGGTGGATTTGGCATTGGAGAAAAGAAAAATCTACCGACAAATAATATGAATTCATCAAATAAATAATTCATCTATTTGTTTTAATTGATTTAATTTCATATTAGAATGTCGATAATTGATTTCACATATAACATTATCGAATTTTCTTACATGTCTACCACATGTACTACACATCTTCACTATGGTACATATGGTGTTCACATACCATAGGCGTATGTAATCGTGCACCACCAGTATATATCCACGTATATATGCATACGCACCATATTTACGCGCAATATGGTTATGTATTTATGAATGGTGCATACTATCACGTACATAGTGTACGTTAATGTACATGAAATCAAGAGGGTTTATCATGATCTTGATAATTTGGTATAGATGTAAAATAAATAACAATGTTGAGGGCAATGAGATAATTATCGTATTTTTCTTCTCTCAAGCTTTTATTTTCGTACTAAAAAATTGGTTTTTAGGAACACAAAGAAAGGCAAGACATACCCTATTTTTTTCGCAACGCGCAAAAGAGGTGTGATGTGACATTTTATCTTCACTCATTGGCTAAAGATCTCTTCTCGCTTACTGCCTAATAAAATAATATTTTTTTTCTTTGTTTTTGTTTAAAAAGCTTTTTTATATAATATTCTTTTTCTTATTTTAATGTAAATCAACGACGGCAAAAAAAAAAAGGAGAGAAGACTGACGACGTTGAAAAGAAGCCATTTTAAGCCTTTGGAGCCCAAAGTCTACAAAAATCAAACTTTTCTTACTGTTTGGTCACGTATTCTAAGGCTATTTTGCCCTTATTTTTCCTCCATTTTCATAATATTGAATTATATATTAATATTTTAAAAGTAGATTTAGTATTTATTAATTACAAAATTTTTATTTCAATATCTAAGATGATCATCCAAGCTGTATGAATGTAATAAAATAACTCAGCTGTCTATCTTTTTTTTTTATAAAACTGTAAACATCATTTTGATATTTAATTAAACATGTCACAAAATTTTAGATCCTAAACTCTAAAACATAACACTACTATCGAAACTATTTAAGATAATTTTAACAGCAGTGTTTCTCATGAAAACTTGATCCTTAAGTGAGAAGTCCCTTAGGTTACATCAATTTATGTTTCTTGACCTACAAGTATCGGATTACAGTTTTACAAACGCATGGTGAGGGGAAAGTACTCACCATTTTTTTTTTACAATGTCAATTCTTGCTGCATCCTTGTAGAAGATAGGAGGCCTTGGTACGAATCTGTCAAGATACAACGGCGGGAGTGATGAAATGAAGGTAGAAAAAAGATTTGATTCGGTTTGGTTTTCCACTGACCTTTGATGCAAAAGATCGAAGATCAGTGCCATTGATGTGGCAAGAACAGTTCCTCAAAAACACTGTCCACATCTCCTTCAACACTGGCTTTTCTTCTAGTAGTGTACCATACAAGAGCCAGTTTTCAGCTAGAACCAGAAATAGGTATGGTTTGAAAAGGTCGCAACCTTTCTCTTTGACATTGATAGACACTAGGAAGCTCAAAATGTCTTCGTCATTAGCCTGTAATAAACGAATAAGAGACGAGAAAGTATAAGTGTCTACGCTCAAGCAGGGAAAAACATAAAAGTATTTGAGAGTGTGATGTGAAGAAGCTTAAGATCGGCAACCACAGATTGCTACCATGTTCTTTCTCAGATGAATCCATAATTGCATAGATCACTGGGCAAGTGATAACCTAACATGTCACGATGGCAATGCAATAACACAGCAAGACGGGTCTAAGTATGGATAATACATATTGTCGGTACAATCTGCGATTTGGTTAGCAATTACCTGATGATCAAGTGAAATCATAAGCATTTGATTCGCCAAGGCACTTCTTAGATGCTTATTACGAGTGTCAACCCCTGATATAGATTCCACCATCCTCAAGCAATTCATGTCTCGAGGAACTCTGCAAATGCAATGAACCACAGAATCAATTGAGTGATTGTAATGAAACAATGTGATAGAAAAGGTACAAGGATCATACAAGAACAAGGAATTAGACCTGGAAGCTAGAGAGTTGGCAATATTTTTGCAGCTACAAACCCATTCTTCCTCTTTGAAGTATCTGATAATAGAATCTATGCAATTCTGTAAAAGCGGCGAAAGACCTTGAAGACAGCGATCTAAAAGAAGCCATACAACAATTTCAGCTATCTGTTCAGCTTGCGAAGCAACAAAGATACGTTTTTCCCCCCTAAAGCCAAGGAAACCAGACATCAGAAAAAGGGGTAATCAGTACGTATGAAACCAAAACTAATCATTTTGCATCAAATGAGCATATTTACATAAACAAGTCCAAACACAAAAATTTACGTAAGTACATATTGCAGAGGTACAACAATGCATTATCGTTCTTGTGGTCACCTAAACATAATGGGAACCTAAGAGTTGCATCAATTACACATCCATCAAAGATAAAGCTTGCTGCGCATACCTGATCTGACAACAAGCTGCAACAAATTTAATCCAGGCTATAATATTCTGTGGTGGACCTTCAGACTCAGAATCTTCAAAAGAAAGTTTAAAGAGCTCAACAATGGAGAGAGAACTGTACAAAAATGAAGAAAACAACAATAACAGCACAGAGGCATAGAAGAACCAACCAGTGCTAGCATGTTTAGAGTTGGGCAAGGAACTAAATTGAAATCCATATGTTGTAAGAGCTCCTCTAATTTCATGATAGCTGGGAAGCCAATCAATTTTAATAGGTCGTCCATTAACCTGATCAAACCCAATTGATTAAAAGCCATACAGAACTCAGATCGATAAAAGATGATCATTGCACGTATTACCTCATTCTGTGATACAAGTATGGAACACCAAAAATGACAAGCAGACGATCGTAACGCTTCTTTTGACGAATACAACACTGTTCAGTCTCAAAAACTAAAAGCATTAGATATATCAGTGCCCGCGGAGAAAGAAATGGAACAAAAGAACTAGAAACTCACATATATTGAACGTCCATTTGCATATCAATGTTTCCACATGTGCACAAGTCAAGACCAATTTTGTAAGCCATCCATTCATCAGCAGACCTTCAAGAAAGGTCCCTCCTGCATAGCAGATTAAAACATGTTCATTCCTGGAGACTTGCATCGTGTCAAACAAAAAGAAAAGCGGAACATGAATGACTAGCTAAGTTAAGCGAAGGTAAACAAAAAAGTCAACCTTTCTCTGTGGAAAGGCCCACCAGAGAATTTACTTCATTGTCCATAAAACACTTGAGCAAGCTACAACTTTCAAGTTCAGGAAATACTAATGCTGGCAGAATTTCCTGTACATGAAAAGATAGATGTGTTGCTGACCTCATTAAGAAAGTTTCACAGAACAAAATTTTACTAGGAATATAGAAGCCAAACGTCATTCATGAAGAATTTTAAGCCAACCTGATTCCCAAACATGGATAATCCCCACTCTTGAATTTCTTCCTCGCCGCTTATCTCATTCATCTGCAAACATGTGACAGAATGACTACCAAATGTTTGCTTCTTCAGATATTGTACAATAAAAAAAATTTGATATCCACTTAAGAAACCTTGCCATGCCTGATTCTGACAGTCATTAACATATTTAGAAAGCAAAGCTTCTTTCCCGCTTTCGTCTTCATCTGAATCATAAATCTTGCGAGTTTTCTTCTGCTTGTTTGCGTTGTTAATGTGTTTGCTCTTCTTCTCTTTGTAGAAATCAGAGAGCAGATCGTCCAACCCAATAACTTTCTTCCTGTTGTGTCATGCAAAATAGCATCAAATAGGCGGAAAAAAAAAACCTACAGTTTACAGATCCCTCCATGACAATAACCGCAGGAAGATGTTCAATGACATGTTTATATCTTGAGTCCATTAAATATTCAAACCTCAATTAAATTCTTGAGCTTTGATCACAAAAGGAAGCTTAAGATTCCATTATAAACCCAATGAAAGCAAAAATAATCAAGTGCCAAAGAGAGAGTTTTCTACACATATAAAAGCACCCTTAGCAGAACGAACCCATATACAGGAGGATAATATAGCAATTCTGAAGAAGAGAGCAATTATTCTACAACCCACGTCCCTAATGTACAATGAACAAAAACCGTCATCTACGATGAGTCGAATTTCATCAGTTTGACAACAAGGAGACGTAGTTCAGCGATATCCAAGTGATAATTCGACGAGAAGAGCGAGAACTAAGGACGAAAGATGGTACCTTTTCTTAACATCAGGAGGGGGATTGAGAAGAGAATCTTCGTTCTCGAAATCAAGAGGACCATCCAAGTCCATCATTGGTCTCTCTCTCTCTCTCTCTCTCTCTAGAAACTAGGGTTTCACCTTCGTTGTGGAAATTTCGCAGGAGTGAGAAGAGCGCGAATTAGGGGAAGTTTTAAAAGGAAGTAAAGCGAGGCAATAGGACCCAAGTTTAACCTGACTCCGCACATTTGCAAATAAACAAGTGAACTCGATCTATTTGATGGATTATGGATGGAATCCGCATAATTTTAAAAATGAAATTACTTTTAATTTTATTTATATACAATCATTTATATAAAGTTAACTTCAAATATACTTTTCACTTCTTATTTTAAATTCAAAAATATCTTTCCTAAATAAAATACAACTTCAAAAATACTTTTATAATATTGTATTTCTCAAATTGTTATTATATCCATGCGATTATGTGATCATGTGATTTTGAGATCGTGAAACACATACGACTCTGTGAATCTAAGATCATGCAAGCCTATGACACCCTATGACACCCACACAAACCTGTGACCCATACGATACTATGAGATCTATGCGATCATGTGACTCATACGATCCTATAACTCATGCGACTCTAGGGTGAATGTTTCGGGTAACCAGATCGACCCAGACCGGACCGATCCAAATAATCCAACCCATAAGACATATGGGTTACTTAAAAAACACTCAAATGAGTTAAATATCCAAAAATCATTCGGATTCGGGTCAGTTCAGGTTCGAGTTCGGGATAACCCGAAGAACCCAAGCAACAACAAAAAAACTCAATAAAAAATCATAATAATTTTTTATCAAACCTAAACCTAATATTTTCCTATTTCCTTCCCTTTCACAACGCCTCCTCTCCAGCGCCTCCTCTCAGCCTCTTCACAACGTCTCATCTCCAACGTCACAACACCTCTGCCTCCTGTCCTCTCTCCGCACATTGCCTGTGTGATATGATCATGGACAACGTCGAGGATCCCGAGCATGAAGGAGATGCCTCAACATTACAAGACGGTTCTGTGACCCGAGCTAAGGCAAGAAAGGAGGACGCCACCGGTGCTGAGGCGAGAGAAGAGGACGCGACCCGTGTTGAGGAGGATGCGACCCGTGCTGAGGCGAAGGAAAAGGATACGACCCGTCTAAAGGAGAGAAAAGCACACACGACCCATCCTAAGGAGAGAAAGGAGGACGCTGATCACGTGACTCGTGCTAGAGCTAGAAAGGAGGATGCCCTAACCATACCAGTAGGTCCCGTGACCCGAGCTAAAGCTAGGACACTCAAGGAAACTATCGTCAGACTACTTGCGACTGATGTGGTTAATCTCAAGTAATAATTACCTAGACTAACGCTTCCACAAGAATACGGATCGTATAGTACCAGGGTCGAACACGAGGAATCGATGCAACTCTAAAGCTAGTAACTAATGAATAGAACGTGTAAAATCAATAAGTGATGGGAATGAAAATAAGATAAACTAACTAACTAACTAACTATCAGATTAAACTCAATGAACTAAACACCACAGGTTTCGAGAGATGCACGATGATGCAACAAAGTTCTAACAAGATCATGGTTATAGATATCGTTACGTATTCGGGGAATTCAAGCTCTTTCCTAGGGAATGACTCTCCCGATGCCTAAACCCACTATCTAGTATGCGTACTACCAATCTCCTAGTTGTGTAATCTCACCTACTAGGTGCATTAAGATCGCTATCCTATAATTCCTAAGTTCAATTAACCGATCGGCCAAGGTTCTAAATCAATTGAGACTTCATATCATGGCTACATTCCAAAATTCAATTCATCTCCCAATGCAATTAGATTTTTATAATCATTCATTCAAGCTACTAACAAGAATAAAAGCATTACCAATAACCAATCAATCCAAAACGAACAAATATTATAACCAAGAATTAAGAACAAACCTTTATTCCATATCGGCAAAGCTCTCTAACCCATGGCTATGGACCTACTCGGACATGAATTTAGAAAACAAAACACGAATGATAACTATATTCAACATGGATAACGAATGAGATCCCTCCCTATTCTAT
This sequence comes from Gynandropsis gynandra, assembly GCA_036759665.1. Taxonomy (NCBI): domain Eukaryota; kingdom Viridiplantae; phylum Streptophyta; class Magnoliopsida; order Brassicales; family Cleomaceae; genus Gynandropsis; species Gynandropsis gynandra. Next base: position 19,919,837 of record CM071867.1, read on the forward strand.
TACCGACGTCTTCAACAGCTCCTTCGCGCTCCGGCTTCGTCGCTCTATCCTTGTCTTCGTGTGTGTTCTGCTCCGTCTATTTCTCTCTACGTGTGCTCTGTTTTCTCTCTTCGTTTATGTACGTCTTTGGCTGCAGAAGCTCTCCCCTTTTGCCCTCTTTCTCCTCTTTCCTTTTCTCTAATCTCCCCTCTTTGGCCGTCCTCTTTTCTTCCTCTCTAGTGGCTGGAATTTCCTTTTTCTTACAGCTTCTGCAGTTTTTCTTTTCCGAGTTTTTCCATCTCTTGTTTTTCCATTCTTGTGTAATTGTCAACGGTTCCTCTTTATTTTCCAGCCATCTAGCTCCCCTTTATCTTACCTAACCATATTTCCTTTTGGTTTAAGTAGCCAACATGTTCCTTTTCTTGTTTTGCTAAATTTCCTTTTCTGGTTTTTGCAGGTGACGAACGCGGGGGCAGATGAGTGCCCCGCGCGGGCAGGCTGGCAGGAGAGGAGCCCACACAGGCTGATGAGGAGGCCGACTCGGGCTGGATCTGCTGGAGGAGTGAGCTGATTGTTTTGCCCCGCGCGGGCTAAGGTAGGCACCCCGCGCGGGTTGCCTCTTCTTTGGCGTGGAACGGTCACATTTTGCGGCATTCACCCGTGTTTGTGTCCTGGTATCTCCATTCGCTGCAAAACACGAGGAAACACTAAAAGAGGACTAAATGATGCTTTAATGCTTGGTAAAGTTCAAATGAATGATGAAACTAACTATAAAAAGAGACTAAAATACTATAATAAAATAGACGTTATCAGCGATCGTGCGGGTTCAAGACGAGTGCTCGAGCTCGAGTACACAAAGAAGCTCTAACATCCGAGTTATACTACATGTCAAAGCTTATCTTGCAACGATCAACAATTAGGGCAAATGTGTCGTGTGTGCTCTTTTTCCATCGCTGGTTTTGTCCCACATGGTTTTCAACTGCAGGTTTTTAACAAGGCCACGACTCACTTTCGTCCCCCTAATTGTTGACCCGAGACTTCATACGTCGTTCATATCAAAGTACTTTCTCGTTACATTTATTTTGAATTTTGAATTTCTGTTCATTTAATTTATAAGCCTTGCATGCATTTATGGTGGCATTGATGTCTTGCATGACTTCTTTCTTCTTATGGCCGGTCATCCCCCTTGTAGAACTCAATCTTCCATCAATTTGAATTTTGAATTTTCTCTTTGAGAAATCTCCATTATTGGTGTGTAATATCAAGCATTGTTGGTGTGTAATATCCAACACATGTCCGTTCTTCTTGGTACGTAATATCCTCGTAGACAATCTTCGGTAAATTGTGAGCTTTAAGCAACTCTCGTGCGACCTATCATTCCACACTCCTTGTGTAAAGGAGTCTTCCAGCTTGGCTGCAGCAAGGATTATCCGTCACTACCTTCGTTATAGAGTGTCGATTCAGCGAGGATCGCATCAAGTGGTTTCAGAGCTCGCTCTAGAAAAGGTTGGCTCATCTTTTTGACTGATTGGTTATTTATAGACCAGTAGCTAGTTGATTGAATCGTGCGTATTTTTTCTGTTCGTTTATTACGTATCATTTGTCATTTATGTGCTTGTGCGTTTGTGCTACGAGTATTGGTTGCTCGTGTGCTACGTGTACTGCTTGTGGGCTGCTCTTGTGTGTTACGTGTGTAGGCTGTCCATTGTGGCTGATGTTCGTATATTCATCAAGGCGCAATGGATGAAAGCGGTACAGAAACCAACCGAGTAAACAAGCTATTGGTTGAAGCTCTTGCGACTCGTTTGGAGCAAACTCTTAATACCAAAATGGAGGAGTTTCGGCAGGATATTCGGCAAGGAATTCAGGGCCGGCCTAGAGTAAATCCTACTCTTAATCAAAGAGAAAGGATTCGGCAAGAAGAAGACAATAATTATTATGAACGAGGCAATTCATCTTCTTCTCGAAGTAGTCAAGGACGACGCCGAGGGATGCGAGAACACAGGGACGATTCAAGGGATGACCTTGCTAGTCTTAAACTCAAGATCCCTCTGTTCCACCAATATCACCGAGAGCTATACAAAGCGATTCTAATCGAGCAACAACTAAATAGGAAAAGAAACTCTCGTTCTAACTTTGGGACTGGAAAATTCAGTCATCAACGGGAGGAAAAGTTGTGTTATCATAGGAGTGACAAGTCTGTCCTAACCGCCAAAGGGAAGTAAAAGTAGTTTCAACGGCTCAAAGAGACAATGGAAAAGCTGAGGCCACTACATCGAGGGCTCGGGATGTAAAGTGCTTCAAGTGTCACGGAAGGGATCATTATGCAGATGAATGTACAAACAAGAGATTTATGATTATTCATGAGGATGGCGAGATTGAATCTGAGGACAAAGAATCTGAATCTTTGACTGAGGAGTATGAAGAAGAACTCGGCTTAAAGGTCAAGAAGCACCCGAGGCCTTATAAACTACAATGGCTCCATGAGAACGACAAAATGACCGTGACCAACCAAGTGGCTGTGCCTATCCCCATTGGAAAATATGAGGACGAAATTGTGTGACATTCTTCCCATGGATACGAGCCATATCCTTCTCGGTAGACCGTGGCAATCGGATCATAAGGTAATACATGACGGTTTTACTAACCAGTATTCTTTCGAGTTTAATGGTAAGAAAAAGATTTGTATTCATTTGACGCCAAGAGAAGTGCAACAAGATCAAATGCGCCTAAAACAGGAGGAAGAACGCGTAATAAAGTCATCGAACTTACGCTAAATCGGATGAAACCAAGAAATTTCTTCACTCTAGTTAATCGATATTATATTCGTGTTTAAGGAAGCTCTTTAGAGCTTGCTAACCTTGCATCGGTGCTGTCGAGTGAGATCATTTCTTTATTGCGGACTTATAAAGATGTTTTCCCCGAAGACAAACCTATGGTATTACCTCCTATACGCGACATCAAACCTATGGTATTACCTCCTTCTTTAACCATATAATTTAAAGAAAAAAAACAAATCGAACAATAACTAAATGTTTATTTTGAATAATTTTAAAAGATTTTGTTTAATTATTATATGTTATAATATCCAAACGGTGAATTTTTACATCAGAACAAAGCATATAGAGAAAACAATGTGGACACTACAAGAAATACACAGATTAGGGACTGAAGAATCAGTCCCTAATCCGTCTGGAAAGGCATTTAGGGACTGATTCGGGACTGGCACGCGCCGTCCGCAAACGAGCGTCGGCAATCAGCTCCAGTCCGCAAACCGTCCGCAATTGCGGACTGAAAGGATAGTTGGAAAACCGTCGGGAAATTCCGGACGGATGGCGCCGTCGGGAAATTTACCGACTGAACATGGCCGTCGGGAAATTTCCGGACGGCAAGGTTCCGTCCGGAAATTTCCCGATGGCCATGTTCAGTCGGGAACTTTTTTTTTTTAAAAAACTTTTCCGGACGGATTGGGGC
>CM071867.1:19937273-19957091 GCA_036759665.1 Gynandropsis gynandra
CGAATCTACTTTGTATTTTGTTTTTGTTAGAAGAGAGCAGAACGGATTAATTGTTTCTTCAATGGCAAGTCTCTATTTATAGAGCACTTATGAGCCAAAATTCGGTTAACTTTGAACAGTCATGACTGTTCATAAGGTTGTGACTGTTTGATGGAATGGTTGTGTCTCTTCAGTTCAAATCTGAAGGGTTGTGTCTCTTCAGTTAAAATCCGAAGGGTTGTGTCTCTTCGATTCAAATCCGAAGGGTTGTGTCTCTTCGTTTAATAGTTGCATCTGTTCATAATCCGAAAAAATTAAACTTAAGATTAAAAAGTAAATTCGGATTTAATCAAAGGCCCCAAGGCCCTATCTTTGACATTTAATATCCACAAACCATTTTACATTCCCATTCCAAAACCCCTCACCAAGCCTATGTCATGATTCAAATGGCTAAGGTGGGAAAGCATTTATATAGTGTACTAAATACTTTCCATTTTCCAATGTGGGACTATATCCCTTCACATGCCCTCTCTCTTCATTTTTCTATCAAACAACAGACCACCAACAACGCTTCATCGGAGCTTCGTCTGGTTCATATCTCTAGATGGATATCTCCACTGCTCGATAACGCTGACCTTTCTAGGAATGGTAAACCCGATGTGAACACCGTCTTACCTCCTTTTTCATGAATTTTTTATTCGCAGTGAACTCGAAATCTCCACCAAGCTCACAACAGACCTAGACGTCGTCGATCTCTCCTTTTAATTTCCGTCGCCGATCTCTTCTTTATTGGCCACCGTCAATTTCTGCTTCTCTCATCATCATGTCTCAATCCTCAACTACTCAATCCTCCAATGTGGAACACATCCTTGTGTTTAATCCTCATGAACCACAGTGTGTGCTACTCACCGTCAACATGGCTAACGTCACCAAGATCACTCCATCTAACTATCTCACCTAGAGTGTTCAAGTCTCCGCTTTACTCGAAGATTACGATCTGGAGTGCTTCATTCAAGATGATTCACCGGTCCCTGCACCTACAATCTTCGTCGACGAGATTTTGAATCCCAAACCTGCGTTTGCACCCTTCAAACATCAAGAGAAGCTCTTGTTCTCTGTCATCATCGGAGCTCTCTCGGCCATATTGCAACCTATGGTTACTTGTGTCTCCTTTATTCGTAAGGCATGGAAGCTTCTTGCCAACACATATGGCAAAGCATCTCGAGGCCATGTTCGTCAGAAAAAAGAACAACTCAAACACTCCACAAAAGACACACAAACTGTTGTTGAGTACATTCGGCTAATCAAATCTAAAGGTGATGAACTCTCTCTTCTCAGAAAACCTTTGGATCCCGAGGACATGCTTGCATTCATTGTGGATGGTTTTCTTGAAGAATTCAAACCAGTTGTTGATGTCGTTAATGCCAGAGATTCTCTGATTCCTATTGATGAACTCCATGAGCACTTGTTGAATCATGAAGCAAAACTTGCTGCCTCGCCACCTCTGATCTCACCGTTGTCAGTTATTGCTCTCAATACCATCACTCGTCTTTCCTTCTCTCGGGGTCGTAGAAATAACTGGAATCGCAACCACACTCACCCATCTAATTAGTCATGTGGCTATCAAGGCAAGTGTCAAGCGTGTGGAACGTTTGGTCATAGCGTCAAATGCTGCCCGCAGTTTCAGCTCATCTCTGCTGCAAATTTCAGTCATCCACCAGTGACACCTCCGCAGAATTATACATCTCGTCCATGGCAGCCTCGTGCTCATAACACTTTTGTATCTCCCTACGATATAAACTTATGACTTCTCGACAGTGGGGCAACACATCATATCAGCTCCGATCTTCACAACCTTAGTCTCATAATCCCTACACTGGCAGTGACACAGTTGTTGTTGGGGATGACACTAGTCTTCCTATAACACATACGAGTTTTTTCTCAGTCTCTCTACCCTCTCGAACCCTCTCTTTCCAAAACATATTATGTGTTCCTGATATGCGGAAAAATCTTGTCTCCATTCATCAGTTGTGCAACACTAATGATGTATAGGTTGATTTTTTTTGTGAATGAGTTTGAGATGAAGGATAGACGCACGAGGGCAATAATTCTAAAAGGGCACGCTAGAATATCAAATTCATTCTATATTTCTAAAATTCAAATAGTTTCTTTATGTTATGTTTGAACTTCTTTTTTTTGTGGCACCAAAGATTAGGCCACCCTTCATCCTCGAAAGTTAAATTATTTTTGAAAATTCCTTTATTAAAACCTCCAATAAATATAATTCATTACATTATTCAATTTGCCCTCTAGAAAAACAATATAGACTTCGATTTATTTCACATAATCATTGATCTTCCTTTCCTTTTGCATTAATACATTTAGATATTTTGGGGGCCTTTTCATATTGAAACTGTAGATTATTTTATATATTTTTAACAATTGATGATGATTTTTTGAGAGCTACTTGGGTTTTTTTAGCTACTAAGTTAGGTCTATAATATTTCTAAATTTTTTATCTATGGTTGAAGCACAATATAATATGCATGTTAAATCAATAAAAACAGATAATGCTCCTGAATTATAATTCCCAAATATTTTACAATAGAAGGGAATTTTACACTATTTTTCATGTGTATACACCCCACATCATAATTCTGTTGTGGAAAGAAAGCAACAACACCTACTTAATGTAGATTGATCTCTTCTTTTTCAATCGATATGCTGTTAGTATATTGGACATATTGCATTTCAACTTCAACATATCTTATAACAACAACTCTCATTTTAGATAATAAAACTCATTTTGAGCTTTTAAATAATAAAATTCCAAATTATTCTCATCTAAAAGTTTTTTTTGTCTATGTTATATTTCAATATTTGATAATATTACACATAAATTTACATGTAGAGCATTTATCGTGTTTTTTTGGGTAACCTTCATGATATAAAGGAGACAAGGTCCTAGACTTTAATATTAATCAGGTTTTTATATCTGGAAACATGATTTTTCATCAAAGTATGTTTCCTTCCCATCACTACCAATAAACAGACATTTTCCAACAGACATATCCGTTTGAAAATGCCTAAAATCCAACGGATGACAACGGATTTCCGTCCGTTGGGAATCAGTCGTTGGAAATTCGGTTCCATTGCAATTCGCAACGGTCTTCAAATGGATAATATCCGTTGCAAAATTGTAACGGACATTTCAACGGAAATCTCCATTGAAAACTTGGTAACAGACGCCCGTTGAAAATATTTGCAACGGACAGTCGTTGAAAAAGTGCAACGGGCGTCTGTTACAATTTTTCAACGGACGTCTGTTGCCATTTATGCGGGGAAAATGAGCGAGAATTTAGCTTTCTAACGGGCATCCGTTGCCATTTACGCGGGAAAAATGAGCGGGAATTTAGTTTTCCAACGGGCATCCGTTGGAAATTGGCAGGAAAGAGCAACGGATGTCCGTTGCAAAGTGGCGGGAAAGAGCAACGGACGTCCGTTACCATTTGGAGGGTAATAGAGTCCAAGGGATGCCCGTTAGAAATTCCAACGGGCATCCGTTGGAAATCTTGAAAAAAAAATAAAAAATAAAAAATTTTTTTAAAATTGAATTTTTTTAAATTAAAATACTAAATTGTTCACAAAAAACTAAAACTAAAACTAAAACTAAAACTACGTTAATCTATCTTATTACATTTCGTTTAACACGACGGGGTCAATATTGTCTCTGTGATCGCCATCACCTCTAGATGGCGTTGCATCTGAATCGGGACACGGTTCTTGCTGCGACGTTGATCCCCTCCTTTTCCCCATCAACTCGATGATGCTCTCCAAGTGCTGAACTTTGGTTTCGAGCTCCTGGATCCGCTGTTGTTGCGTGAAACTTTCTTGCACTACAGGAGGTACCGTCGTGGCGTCCTCGACGATATCCTTTTGAAGCGCCCCGAAACCGTATAGACGTCCCTTATACGGTCTCATCGACTACAAGACAAACAAAAATAACGTTAGATTTTTACAAATTATTTTATTAATAATCGAGAAATAAAATAATGAACTTTTACCTCTAAATAAATTTTTTCCTTTTGTAAAGGACTGAGTTTGTAGAGGCTTGAACCGCAAGCTTGAGATTGATGTGTGATCTTCTCCATCACAGCTCTCACGGTTCGCTCCGCGCTCCGCTCTAGGATTGACGAGTTCGGGTTTGTCAGCCTCTTCCACGACAACCGGCTTCTTCTTGGCATGGGTTTCTAATACCAGCTTAAGAAGAGTCGGTTCTCTTCCTATCCGTTGCATCTATAATATAAAATAAAGTTAGTTACTGAAGACCGCTTCCCTTGCCCATCTCGGTTTGCGATTATTGGCGTAGTAGTTGCGTTTCGCATCGATCATCATCAGGCTCATCCGCGCCTGCATGTCGCACATCCATGCTGTGTAGATGCGCAACGTGTCCTTTTGCCTCCATCTGTATGAGAGCTGCAAAAAAAGTTATAAAATTTTTAGTTTTATAATATATGTATATATATAAAGCTAAAAAGTTGAAATTTTATTAGAAAAACCTTACAATAAAAGTGCGCTACCATCGCTGGCACACAACTTCTGGTGTAACTTGCCACGAATAGTACAATTCGTCATGTAAGGACCCTTGGATAATGAGGTTGTTGGTGTGTTTCAGTACATCATCAACATTAAACCTGCAAATCAACAAATCAAAGTTAGATAATATTTATAACATATAATAATACAAATCAAAATAGTAATTTTTTTACCATAACGTCCCAGGAGAATGTTCTGGATCGATGATCGAAAGGGTTGGGCGCCCATCGAAATCATCGATCAACGAATTGATATCTATCATATCGTCCTCGTCAACAAATATCAGCGGTGCCGATTCTGGTGACGAAGGACGATATGGTGGTGGTGGCGGCGGGGGAGGAGCTCCCGCGGAACCAGCCAGTAAACCCCCCGATCCTATAAAACGTCTCGGTCTCATTGTTTCTAAGGATTTCGAAATATTTGTGTGTGAATTGTGAATTTGAGAGGAGTTTTTTGTTTGTGATTTGTGTTGAAATAAGAACTGTTAACGGGTTTATATATACCGAAATTTCCAACGGGCATCCGTTGGAATTTCCAACGGATGCCGTTGGAAAACACATCATCTCAACGGACGGAGTAAATTGACGTAACGTACTGTATTCTCAACGGGTTGGGAATGCGTGTTCCCGAGGCAACGAACGGCTAAATGGCGGCTCATCTCTCGTGGCAATGGTCATCCGTTGGAAAAATCTGCAAACTAGGGTAGGCATCATTACCTATTCCAACGGGCATCCGTTGCAAATTACTAACGAAAGCCCGTTGGAATATTTCTAATGGGCATCCGTTACAAGTTACCAACGGACGCCCGTTGGAATATTGCTTACGGGCATCCGTTACAACTTACCAACGGATGCCCCTTAGAAATATTCCAACGGGCATCCGTTACAAATTACCAACGGATGCCCGTTGGAAATGTCGAAAACTTAGAAAAATTTTCTAAGTGTCGGGGGCAAATTCGTGTATCAACGGGCATTCGTTACCAATTTTCAACGGATGTCCGTTGGTATTAGATAATTCTAAGTTTTAATTCATCTAGCATCGTTTACATAACCTATTTGATTGTATTAACATTTCGATTGTTCGATTACACATCATATACATTACTACACATCATGAACGTTACAATTCATTTACATTACACATCATCTACATTTATTACACATAATATACATTATTGTATTTAAATTTCTTCTTCAGTAGATTCATCGATGGGCGAGTCTTCCTTTGTTTGTTCATTGAATTCATCGTCGTTTTCATCTTCAGCGCCTTCTGGTTCAACGTCTTCATAATCACATATGAATTCTCCGTCTATTTCATTTCTCGCGAGAATCTCCTCGTGATATGTATCAATTAAACGAATGGGCTATGGATGATCGGGTTGCAACGCATCTTCTTTATCATCAGAGCTTATGATCCCTCGTGGCTTGATCTTTACTACGGCCCACCACTCCTCTCTTCGACGTTTCAATGTTGTTGGATATTGCACGTAACATACTTGATCTGCCTGATCTATTGTGATTAATGGATCATACTTACCATATTGTCGTGCCGGGTTGACGTCGTTTCCTCCCCAACTGTTTTTTCGTATTCCACGTCCTACGGTAGGGTCAAACCACAGACATTTAAAAAACATCACCTTCAACCCAACGAGACCAGGATATTCCAGTTGCATGATTTGGTGCAAAATGCCGTAGAAGTTATCACCCTCTATATCACTATTAACCCAAACGCCATAGTTGTATGTGCTTCTACGTTTTCCGTGTCGTACGTGTGGAACGTGTAGCCGCGAGTAAACAAGATTGGCCAACACATGACATTTCGTGCGGGACCATTAGCCAAATTTTTTAACCACGTAGGAAGCCTTTCATCAGAACATTTCACCTGTACGTATAATAAAAACAAATTAATACTTTATATGAAATTAATTTAAATAGATGTGTACACGAGTACTTACGTAGTCTCTAAACCACGAGCCATAATGTTGAATTTTCATGTCTGTGAGTTCATTTGCATTTAGATGAGGATATGTACCAAGCACTTCTTCGTCAAATATCTTAAATAATGAGAATTCATTACATTTTAATATATATATATATATATAAAAGATTGAAATTAATATGTACCATGTACGTACCTTTCAAACGGTAATAACTCTTGACAATTTAGCAATATATATGTGTGGACGTGATTATACTCCTCTGGTGTTAACCAATATTCATCAGATGTACCTCCTGTACGTCTAATCGGTGTAAACATTTCAGGAATTGTGCCAAACTGCGGATTATATTGATACAGATAGTTTGTGTGATCATCCGTTGCACAACTATCTTTCGTTTGAATATGCGACTCGAAATAAAATGTGCTGAAAGATGTGATTTCTTCCAGCAAGTATTGTTTGACAATAGATCCTTGGACCGCTGCTTTGTTTTTTGCTTTTTTCTCTAAATCAAAGAAAAACCTTTCGAAATGATACATCCATCTGAATTGAACTGGCCCACCGAGTATTGACTCATCTGGTAAATGTATTAGCAAATGCTCCATGACATCGAAGAATGAAGGCGGAAAAACTTTTTCCAATGCACATAATACTTCAGAGATATTGTTTTTCATTACTTCCAAGTCATCACCTTGTAAATTCCTCGAACATATATCTCTGAAAAATATGTTGATTCCGCATAACACATGGTGAACATTCCGTGGTAAGAGCTCAACAAATGCAATTGGAATGAGTCGCTGCATGAAAACGTGACAATCGTGACTTTTCAATCCGATCAGCCTCGAACCAACAATATCCACACACCGAGCAATGTTCGATGCATATCCATCGGGAAATTTAACGTCCTCTTTTAACCATTTTAATAATGTCGTTTTCGCCGGATCAAACAATCTGAATACTGGGATAGGTGACCTTCCATCTCGTAATTCCAACTCAGATCGTCGGCATATTGACTTCAAATGTTTTCTTGATTGTATATTATCCTTGGTTTTACCCGCCACATTCAAAACAGTATTTATGATGTTCTTGACACAAAGGCTGCATCGATGCAAAACTCATGAATTGCTCCAATCCGTGTAAGAATCCTTGCGTAATCTCTTCGGTTACAGGATCTTTTCTTCTATACATCCACTCTCTTGATCTATATATATTTCGATTTGAAGACGACGACATTTTTTTTTGAAAATTGTTTTGTTATTGATGGTTTCATACACTCTTTGGTATGATCTAAATAGTGAACATTCCAACGGGTATCCGTTGGAATTTGCAACGCATGCCCGTTGGAGTAGGTTCACATGAATTAATTTAAACCAGTGGCCTCGAAATTAACAATTTCAACAGACATCCGTTGCAAATTGTAATGGTCATCCGTTGCAAATTCCAACGGATGCCCGTTGCAATCTTATCCAACAGATAAATGGCCGTTAAAAGTGCTTACAAATCCATTATTTGTTTCATATTACAATAGTTAGATCTTATGAATTACGATTTTGTAATTATAATTCATTTAATTTTGATGTCTAGTAGTGCACAAAAAATGAAATCAGCATCTTTACGTCTATTATCGAATCTAAAAACAACCCTCATAAACTGCATCATCGTCGGGAATTCTTTTCCCGATCCCAGCGGTGAGACAGTTTATGAAGTTCGTTTTAGATTCGACATTAGATATTAAAAAACTTGTTATTGATGGTTTTAAGTAACTCTATTATCGAATTCATAACAACCTAAAGATTCGGCATCTTTACGTCTATTATCGAATTTAAAACAACCTTTATGAACTGTAACACCGTCGGGAATCCTTTTCCCGATCCCGGCGGTGAAACAATTCATCAAAGTTATATTGAATTCAATAATAGATATTAAGATGGTTTTTATTGATGCTTTGGGGTTATCCTAGGGTACGATATATATAGTAAATATTCCGACCGATGATGCGTATCAGAGTTAAATAACCTAATCTACCCGCAAGTGCACGGCACGTGTGTAGTATTTTAGGTGTCGATCCCACAGAGACTACGCAACACTACCTAAACTCGAACTACGAATCAAACTTGCTAACGAAAGAATGGTGATGAAGAATGAAATACTAAAAGTAAATAAGCTACTTGAGTTCTAACGATGAGACAAACGTCCTAGGAAACCGGTTTCACCACAAGACTACCGAACCCGACGATCAACCTATCTATCATGCAATCCCAGTTAAAGCTATCTAAGGCGGACGATCCTAACATGATATCTACCCTCTCTCAAGGCATAGACACGTGATCTAGACAAGCTGCCCCCTACTTTCGTGGCTGACACCATGAACTAAACCCATAAACTCTATGATTCGCCCGTTCACCCTCAACCGTTGTTACCCTACTTTCGTGGCCTAACCTCGGTTGTTCTAAACCTGACTTTCTAGGATTAGAATTCTCCTTTCGGTCCTTCTCCTAATCTCTAACACATGTATCTACGCGGCCGTTCGCAAATACAAGTAAATTAAACACTCAGATAAAGAATAGATGAACTAAAACGGGAAGATGCATTCAAAATAGATCAAAAGCGGTCTCGGGATAGCCAAGGGCTAATCCCTTCTCCTAGAACAAACGAACTACTCGCTCATGCGTCTGTAAAGAAACATAAACATAGTAGAGAGTCTAAGGAACATAAAAACCAAACAAAACCGAAGTGGTGGTGCTTGATCTCCAATGCTCCTCGCTTATCTCTTCGCAAGAATCTGCGCTGTCTTCGCTGAATTGTTCTCCTCTGTATGCTTGCTGTAACGGCGTCTTTTTGCCTCCTTTTAAGCCTCCTAAGTCGGTCCAATTGTTGCCCTAATTGCCCCACGAGTTCCCTTATGTTTTAAGTTAAGTTTACTTAAGTTTTGAGCAGTTACGGGCCGCGCCCCGCTCGGGTAGTGAGTGTACCCGCTCGGGTGCGTCTAGGGGAGTTTGTGCGCGTCCTGTGGGGCTGGAATGGTGCCCGATCGGGCATGGCATGTGTGCCCGCTCGGGCACAAGGCAAAATGGTCCTAAATGCTTGCCCGAGTCGTGCTAAATGGTCCACACAATTGGCCGTAGGTTTTGCCCGATCGTGCAAGGGTTGTGCCCGACCGGGTGAGGCTTTTCCATGCTCAATCTCGTCCCGTTTGTCCCGTGATGATCCCCCAAGTTGCTCCTTAGCTCCGTGCATGTTCCTTTAGCTCCAAAATGGTCCAAATACGCGTAAAAACCTGTAAGAACATGAAAAGCACGAAAGCAAGTAAAACGGATACGGAATCATACGTAAAACATCACATATGTATCAAAAACGTCTCCTAAATCGTGCAAGAAATACGTATGAAAACGAGATGATCAAAATCCCCCAGACTTGAATGTTTGCTTGTCCCTAAGCAAACGTAAACGTGGAATACATGGGGTATGAAAATACGAGAATCCCCCTTCTCCTAGAGATACCGCTAAAGCGAGCCTAACCGATCAACTAGCATATTGTGAGCAAATTCGGCCTACTCGAGTTTTCAGCCTTAATCCTAGGTCCACCACGGTTACCCATAAGAAAGTAAATCAAAGGAGACTAGACACGCTACCGTAACTCCCTCCACCAGACAAGACTTCAGACTATGCTAAACCTAGGTCAACCGAGGATACTTGTTTCTTTCTTTCCGAGCTTCTTTCTTTCTTTTTCTTTTCTTTTTCTTTTTCTTCTTTTTGTTTTCTTTTTATGACTTTTTCTTTTTTTTTCTTTTGTTTTCTTTTTATTTTTCTTTTCCATTTTTTTTTCTTTTCTTTTCTTCTTTTTCTTTGCATACACACTAGGCTTCTAGGACGTCGGATTTGAAGGGATCTAGCCTCTACTTAGACCCAGACTACCGATGACGGTATACTCATGCATCTCGTGTGAGAGTGCAGCGGAGTAGGTGGCTTTTTGTGCCTTGCCCTTAGGACGTAGAAAGATGATCGCCAACCCACCACTTAGACCCGAGCCACCGAAGGAGTAACAAGGTCGATGCACTCATATCGATTTTTGATCATGCTTATTAGGCACTATTTCTATCGACAGCGGAGTGTTAGTGTGTGCTTTTTAATCTGCAAAACAAGCTCGATTTTATATGATCCAATGATCCTCAATGTAACCAAAGTAAAGTGTCATCTACACGAAGTATAACCATCTGGGTAGAAAGAATAAACGATAAACTAGCCTAGCAACCTCGTCTAAACTTCCCCACAAGTAACACTAGGATTCCCTAGAACTACGACCTATTGTTTTTCAGCCGACTAATAAGCTCTAACGCATAGGACAACCTAGCTCAATCATGCAAAGTCTAACGGAAAAGGTCAACCTCTTAAGCATTCCTAAGTTCGGGGTTCATCTCAAAACGTGGCACCGGACAAGTGCCTTGGGACGACTCTGACTCAATGAAAACAAAAACGAACTAAAAATCGCAAAAATAACCTAAAAACTAAAAATCAAAGGAAAATGAAACGAAATCACCTGACAAACGTGAGCTGCTCCCCCAGACTTGAATTGAACGGCGTCCTCGACGTGAAGCTCCGATGGAGGATGAAGGAAGTGAAGCACGTTTGTGGTGTTATTTTTTTTTTTGTTTTTTTTATGGAAATTAAATAATCGAGTCTTAAACATGAAAAGTAAAAACAAATAGCTGGGTTGCCTCCCAGAAAGCGCTTATTTAACGTCATTAAGCTTTGACGTCTCCATTCCTCATGCGTGCGCGACGGGTGGATCGGAAAGGGAAATGGAGTTTCCACTTTTGATCGGTTGAGCGGCTTGGTAGAGCTTTAGCCGCTGTCCATTGGCGTTGAACGTGTCACCCGCATCACTCCATAGTTCCACGTCTCGTACCTGAAAAGGATCAGACCAATAAGGCAGTAGGTTGCCCGATAAAGACTTAGGTCGAGAATTAGAAAGTGGAACGAAATCACCTGATTGGAAGTCATGAGGTAGGGTCTTCTTATGGTGCCATCCCTTAGGCACATCATGCACGGGGTTCACTTGCTCGCTGTCCAAGGTTGGATAAGGGGTATCTGCGTTGAAAAGTTTAATGACATCTTTTTCCATTACCTCGTGCAAGTGCGGGTGCAGCCTCCTTTGAATTTCGAGTGAAGGTTCGTGGCTGTCCTCCCTATAACTTCCGTACATACACATTGAAGAACTGGCCCTCTTACGCTTCTTCACGCGTGTGGGCTGTCTTCTCATCTCGTCTGCACTCGTGTTAGCATTTAAAACAGCAAGATATGTTTTATCGGAATCAACGTACTCATACCGAGAATAAGGCGGCGGAGGATCGGGCTCAAGCTCGAATGCTTTCTCCGCTATGAAATCAGCATGTATATCACGTGGTATCTCCTTCCATGGGACGTCTCCTAGTGCAGCAATGGCACTCATGAATTTCGTATACACCTCAGCTCCTTCGTCCGCAAATCCTGCATTATCGCCAACTTGTGTCAAATACCTTAAAAGAGAATCGGATGGACTTACTTGATCGTGTGTGTCTTTCTCTAACTCGTCCAGCGAATCTACTGTAAAGCAAGACTCCTTGAGTTGTGATTCGTCCATGGGGCTGGGCAGGATGAATTCGATCGTTTCGTCTTTGACACGTAAGGACATTTTTCCTTGTTGTACGTCTATCATTGCACCTGCAGTAGCTAAGAACGGCCTACCAAGAATAATAGGTGTCCTAGTGTCTTCCGTTATCTCAAGTACAACAAAATCAGTGGGAATGCAAAGTTTACCTACCATGGTGGGAACGTTTTCAATGATTCCCACCGGATGTCTTACCGTACGATCCGCGAGACGTAGAGACATTTTCGTCGGTTTAAGGTTCTCGAATTCCATCCGCTTGAAAACTGTGTGTGGCATGATACTCACGCTTGCTCCTAAATCACACAAAGCATTTTCAATATCGAGAATACCTGTTTTGCATGGGATGGAGAAGCTTCCGGGGTCCTTTAGCTTTGGTGGCAGCTTGTTTTGAAGAATTGCACTGCATTCCTCGGTGAGTGCTACTGTCTCGTTCTCTTCGGTGTGCTTCTCTTTGGACATTACCTCTCTGATGAATTTGGCACGATTAGACATCTTTAGGACTGCTTCCACGTATGGCATGTTGATGTCTAGCTTCTTGAGACCTTCTGTAGATCTGCCCACTCTCTCTTGGTTCTTACTGCTTACCAATCGTCGAGGATACGGTATCGGAGGTACGTACGCCGGAGGAGCAACGTATGGCTTATCTAAATCTGGTTCGACTCCTTCCATAATCGGAACCTTAGCTCTTCCTCTATCCATGGACGTACCAGCAGCATCCCGTCGCACATTTGAGGGCGGATTCTCATCCTTATCATCGCTGCACACAGAAATAGCATTCACATGCTCTCTCGGGTTAAGATCGGGCTTACCGGGAAGCTGTCCGGGGTTCCGAGAGGATGAGGCGGCCTGTTGTGCTATGGAGTTTTCCAGCATCTTTACATGAGTGCTCAGAGACTCCATCTGAGATCTAAGCTCCTGTTGTTGCTGCTCCTGCTTCATCTTCATATGAGTGCTCAGAGACTCCATCTGAGATCTAAGCTCACTAATTGCTGTCCCCACGTCTGCCTTGAATTTGGTCTGAATCGATTGTTTCTCCTTGTGATCCTTGACAAATTCAAGCATTACTGCCTCAAAGTTTGATGAAGGTGCTTGAGAGGGTTGAGAGACTTGCGGAGCTTGCTGTGCTTGCTGGAGTTGTTGGTTGTTTTGCTGGAAATTATTCTGCCTCGGTGGAAACTCTGAATACCTTACCGGTTGAGTCATTCGGTATGACAAGTTCGGGTGATTCCTCCAATTCAGGTTGTAGGTGTTCCCGAATTGTGTGTTGCCTTGCTGCGGGGCATAATTCACCTGTTCGTAATCCTCATGTACTGTGCATTGATACGCTACATGATCCGTATCTCCGCAATTCGCACAGTACATAGCATTCGCTGCATTACCCATGGCTCTATTCTGGTTAGGCTCATATAAACGACGAGTGCTATTAGGCATACCTCTTGGAGTGGACCACATGGTGTGGTTCATGGCGAGGTTATCAATCAGCTCAAATGCCGCCTCGACGCTCAGATCCATGAATGATCCTCTGGCAGCGTTATCCAACATCATGCAGTGCTCATCTGAAATTCCGTTATAAAAAGTTTGGATAACGTACCACTGCTCAAGTCCATGGTGTGGACATGACTGTAGAAGATCCTTGAATCTACCCCACGCCTCAAACAAAGTCTCTCCATCTCTGCATCTGAATGTTGTGATTTCCACCCTCATCTGAATTGTCTTGCTCGGAGGAAAGAAGCGTGATAGGAACAGTGTGCAGAGCTGATCCCAAGTGGTGATAGATCCCGCGGGGAGTGATTGCAGCCAAGCTTTCGCTTTTCCCCCAATTGAAAAAGGGAAAAGACGCAGCAAGATTGCATCCTCAGAGACTCCATGAATTTTGAACGTACCTGAAAGTTCGAGGAAATCTCTGAGGTGCTGATGTGGATCCTCATGGTTTCCACCCATGAATTGCTTCTGATAAAGCATGTTGATCATCGCTGGCTTAATCTCGAATTGTTCTCTTGCAACAGCAGGCATCCTTATGGCTGTTTGCACGTTGTTCATGTTCGGCACCACGTAATCCCTTAGACGACGTGGTGGAGGAGCCTGTAATTGCATCTGTCCATTGCCGTTCTGATTATCCATCTTTTGTCGACCTGAAAGTTCTGCAAAGGACAAACAAAGAACAATTTACGTAGAAGGAACGAAAGAAAAGAAAACAAAAATAAAAACAAAGCAAGAAGGACTCTAGGTTCGAATCTAAGACGCGTTGACAATAGTCCCCGGCAACGGCGCCAAAAACTTGATGCGTATCAGAGTTAAATATAACCTAATCTACCCGCAAGTGCACGGCACGTGTGTAGTATTTTAGGTGTCGATCCCACAGAGACTACGCAACACTACCTAAACCCGAACTACGAATCAAACTTGCTAACGAAAGAGTGGTGATGAAGAATGAAATACTGAAAGTAAACTAAACTACTTGGGTTCTAACGATGAGATAAACGTCCTAGGAAACCGGTTTCACCACAAGACTACCGAAACACACGATCAACCTATCTATCATGCAATCCCAGTTAAAGCTATCTAAGGCGGACGATCCTAACATGATATCTACCCTCTCTCAAGGCATAGACACGTGATCTAGACAAGCTGCCCCCTACTTTCGTGGCTAACACCATGAACTAAACCCATAAACTCTGTGATTCGCCCGTTCACCCTCAACCGTTGCTACCCTACTTTCGTGGCCTAACCTCGGTTGTTCTAAACCTGACTTTCTAGGACTAGAATTCTCCTTTCGGTCCTTCTCCTAACCCCTAACACATGCATCTACGTGGCCATCGCAAACACAAGTAAATTCAAGAACTCAGATAAAGAATAGATGAACTAAAACGGGAAGATGCATTCAAAATAGATCAAAAGAGGTCTCGGGATAGCCAAGGGCTAATCCCTTCTCCTAGAACAAACAAACTACTCGCTCATGCGTCTGTAAAGAAACATAAACATAGTAGAAAGTCTAAGGAACATAAAAACCAAACAAAACCGAAGTGGCGGTGCTTGATCTCCAATGCTCCTCGCTTATCTCCTCGCAAGAATCTGCTCTAACTTCGCTGAATTCTTCTCCTCTGTATGCTTGCTGTAACGGCGTCTTTTTGCCTCCTTTTAAGCCTCCTAAGTCGGTCCAATTGTTGCCCTAATTGCCCCACGAGTTCCCTTATGTTTTAAGTTAAGTTTACTTAAGTTTTGAGCAGTTTCGGGCCGCTACCCGCTCGGGTAATGAGTGTACCCGCTCGGGTGCGGCTAGGGCAGTTCGTGCGCGTCCTGTGGTGCTGGAATGGTGCCCGATCGGGCATGGCATGTGTGCCCGCTCGGGCACAAGGCAAAATGGTCCTAACATCCGTTGGAAATTGCAACGGATGCCCATTGCTCCTTCGCGGTAATTTAATTCGACAGTTGAACCTCGAAATTTACAATATCAACGGGCATCCATTGCGATTTCTAATGGGTGTCCGTTACAATTTTCAACGGACGCCCATTGGAATGTTTTTCCCGGTTTCTAACGGATCTTCAATGGATATAGCAACGGAAATTATCCGTTAGAATTCCGTTGAAATTTGTAACGGATTGCAACGAATTTTTTCCCGTTGAAATTATCAACAAATCCGTTACAATCCGTTGGTAAATGTTTCCAACGGACAGATCTCTTGCCCCGTCCGTTGGAAACTGCAAGTTTTTTTGTAGTGCATGATTCCTATTCTATTTCTATTGTAAATCCATTGTTTCCTAACTCAATTTTACCTATTCTGCTTTATGATTTGCCTATTATGTCTACTTATTAACATAACTTAACTGATAATTTAACTAGTTCTTCATAGGTTGTTACTTCTAAAGATAATTCTAATCCATCACAGATAATTGATTCTGAAAACATTAGGACATCCAAAAGGAAATATATATTGCCTCATTACCTTCATAATTTCCATTGTTATGCTATATTATCTGATTCTATTCATATCACAAAACAAAATTCATATCCAATTTCATTTTTTATCATACGATAATCTTGTTTTTCATATAAGTTTTTGCAATACAAATTTCTTTACAATTGGAACCAAAATCTCTATGTTGCCAGTAAATCTCCTGAATGGTCTTTAGCAATGTCACAAGAACTAGAAACATTATTACACAATTAAACTTGGATAATTTGTTCTTTACCTATTGGAAAACATGTAGTTAGATTTACAAATAGGTATATAAGATTAAATACAATTCTGATGGTAATGTACATAGATATAAAGTTAGGTTTGTTACTAAAGGTTACACTAAAAAAGAGAAAATATATTACATTAACGCGTTTAGTTCGGTTGTAACAATGGTTACCATCCGAGTTCTTTCTTACTTTGGTCACTTCCAATAATTGGTTCATTTCTCAGTTAGATATTAGCAATGCATTTGTATATGGAGATTTGTCTGAAGTTATATATATGTTTTTACGTAAAAGGTATACTCTTAAACATGGGAGATCCTACCTCATAATCTAGTGTGTAAACTTAAGAAATCTCTTTATAGTCTTAAACAATCTTCTAGACACTGGAATAAAAAAATTTCAACAACTCTAACTAGTTCGAGTTTTGTAAAATCTTCTTCTGGTCATTCTCTTTTCTCGAAACATTCTTTTGATTCTTTTATGGTTTTATTAGTGTACGTTGATGGCATTCTATTAATCAACAATTTAGAGTATGAGATTGATTCTGTGTTTTTTTTACAATGTCTTTTTCAAATTCGAGATATTGGTCCAATAACATATTTTTTAGGTCTTGAAATTTTGCGTGCTGGAATCTCAGTTAGTTATAGAAAATTTACTCTGGATTTACTTAATTATTATTGTATACTTGGTTGCAAGCCTTTTCAATTACCAATGGAGGTAAACTCAAAATTTTCCAAATCAGATGGAGAACCTTTAAAAGATCCTAAATACTAGAGAAAATTACTTGATAAGCTCATTTATTTAACAACTCCTCCACCATATATCTCTTTTGCTGTAAATAAACTTAGTCCATGTATGCATTGTCCCAGAGCTACTCATCTATCTGCATCTCAGAGGATTTTGCAATACTTAAAAAATGATCTAGGTCAGTGATTATTTTACTCTTCACATAATGATTTAAAACTTCATGCTTTTGCGGATACGAACTGGGCCTCTTGTGTGGATTCTCGTCATTTAGTTACTGCCTATTGAGTTTTTCTTGGATCTTCTTTAATCTCTTGAAAATCAAAGAAACGTGTCACCATTTCCCGAAACAGCACCGAGACTGAATATAGGGCCATGACGAATGCAACTTGCGAACTATCTTCGTTAGTAAATTTACTCTCTAAATTACATATCCATTTTCACAAACTAAAATTAAGTAATCTCGTTTATCATGAACGTAAAAAAATTGAAATAGATTTTCATGTTGTTAAATAAAAATTAGAATCAGATTTCTTAAAAACAATGCATGTAAAAATGGATAACCAAATTGCAAATTTATTCATTAAACTTTTTATCCATTCAATAATTTTTTTTACTACTCTACAAGATAGGATAGGAGTATCAAATTCGTATTCATTATACTAAAAAGGAGTATTAAACATAACTGTGTTAATCTGTTATTTATTTCTTTACTTCTTTGTATTTCTTTTTATTTTCTTTAAATATTTATTATATCCTTTTGCTTTCTTGTATTCTTTTTATTATTCTTGTATTTAATTGCTTTGTATCTTTTTTTTCATGTAGACTTTTAATTGATGAGTATGCTATTACTTTCACCAAAATATAAAAACGTATTCATATCCTTTTTTTCATAGATCTATATTCCTTTCTCTTCTTATTTTTTCAAAGAAGAAAACCTATTTTCCAATATTAATATTTGAATTGAAAAATCCTATTAATGTATCCTGAAAGAATCAACTTCTTCAACATTGTCACCAGAGTAGAGAATCTAACAACAAAAAATACTCTAAAACAGTAAATTGAAACCCTAAATCTAAAAACCTAACACAATCTAGCAACAACATTAATAAGTAGTTGTAAAAACAAACATTCCATAAAATTGAAAAGTTCAATATCAGATAACATAAGTCTCCAATATTAAATCAAACGTCCAAAGAAACTAAAGCCTAAACCATTAAAAAACAATCCAAATATATGAAGTGAACAATGAATAAAAATACCAAAATCCTACACACCCTAATATTAATTTTGACGATAAAGGATAGAAAATCTGAAATATTGGGCAAAACACCAAAAACTTCAACATGAATCATTTACGATCATAGTGGCCCATGACATTTGTATCGACACATGAACCATTGATAACAAACTATGACAAATAAAATATTATAAACCGAAATATCAAGATTTTTAAAATCTTTATATTAAAAGTTCAACAATTTGGAGGCTTCTCATGCATTCTCTTCTCTCAAGCTTCCACAATGTAAATAAATAAAAAATTAAAAATTAATAAATAATAAACAACAAAAAATATTATATATTTATTTGAAATAAAATTTAATATAAATAAATAAAATAGATTTATTTAAAATAAAATTTAGTAAATTATTAAATTTGAACAAAATAATAATTAACAAATATTGATTTTTTATACATTATCTTTTTTCAAACTTCCAAATCATCAAAGTAATTTTTTGTTTTTTATTCTATATTAATTACCATTCATAAATTACTTCAAAATGAATTATATATTAGTAGAATTAATATTTTAAAGAAACATTTCTGTGTATAACATCTTTCCTCAAGATGAACTATATGCATTGAGTTTATCTATGTTTCCGCATTGGGTTTTTGACAATATATTTTGTCACATTTAAGAAACAATAATCGTTTATATTGTTTAGATCAAGATTTATTAAAATTTTATTTCAATTATATGCAACTAATATAATTTTCTTTTAATATTTTTTTTATCTTCTTTTTCAATAAATAGAATCTAAACAATTATACATAAATAATTTTTCACGTTAAAAATATAAATAATTAAATATACATTCTAATTTTCAATTAAAATTTACATAGAGAGCCTTCACCTAGTCATTAAAAAGGCGGAATATCAGAAATACCCTCAAAGGGCTAAAACACTTCAAAAATACCCTTCCNATCAACATTTATACGGGTACTTTTGAAGTTAGAAATATTTTCTTTTTCGGGAAGGATATTTTTAAAGTGTTTTAGCCCTACGAGGGTATTTTTGAAGTTACCCCCATTAAAAATAACCCATTCATCAATGCCCGCTAACCTTTACCCATGGTCCAATCATAACAAGTAAGCGAAGGCCACTAAACCAGCCCACAAACACAATTAAACTAAAAAATGCAAAAAAAAAAAAAAAACAAAAGCAAAGAAACAAAAACGGCCATCATTCTCATAAATAACTACAACAAAAAAATCCTTAATGATAATCTCTTAGAATAAAAACCATTAAAACAATCATAGATTAACACAACTCATAGAACATAAAAAAGAGAGGACTAAACCATATAAACCTAAACCACAATATCCAAACTAAAAATATACAAATAATAACATACATGAACTTCTCACAAATTCTACAATCAATCCAGCAATCTGGCACATCAAGCACACCATAATCAATCAATGATAAAGCACAGAGAACATACATATTCTT
>CM071867.1:19959123-19984596 GCA_036759665.1 Gynandropsis gynandra
GAACTTTTCCAACACACTGCACCCCCATTGAGACAAAAGACATACCCCGATGTCGATCTGCTATCATCCTTATTGGACATAAAGCTGGCATCCGTGAACCCTTCTAACTCTAAGTTAAAATCTCCATAAACGAAGAATTGGTCTCTAGTCCTTCTCAAGTACTTGAGAATGGTTTTCACCAATTTCCAATGTTCCTCACCGGGATCTACCTGATACCGACTCACTACACTTAGCGCGAAGGCTACATCAGGCCTCGTACATGTCATGGAATACATGATGGCTCCCACTGCGCTAGCGTATGGGGTCCTACTCATGCGTTCTCTCTCTTCTTGTGTCTGAGGATAATCCTCTTTGGAGAGAGTAATTCCAGTGCCTATCAGTAGATAGCCTCTCTTGGAATTTTCCATGTTATACCTCTTCATGATGGTAACAATGTACTGGGACTGTGATACTCCAAGCAACCTCCTTGATCTATCTCTATAGATCTTTATTCACAGACAACCACGACTTCGTCTCTTGCAACGCCGGAATGTCATTCCCCATGAGTAATATGTCATCCACATAAAGCACAAGGAAGACAACCGCGCTCCCACTAAACTTCTTGTACACACAACTCTTCTTCGCATCTAACAAAGTTGAACTCTTCAATTGCCTTGTTAAAGCGAATGTTCCAGGTTCGAGAAGCTTGCTTGAGTCCATAAATGGACCTCTAAAGCTTGCATACCATATGACTTTGAGTTGGCAACGTGAAACCCTCAGGTTGAGTCATGAAAACTTCTTCCTGGAGCTCTCCGTTAAGGAAAGCTATTTTCACGTCCATATGCCAAATCTCATAGTAATGGAATGCCGCTATCGCAAGCAGAATCCGAATAGATTTGAGCATTGCCACAAGGGAGAACATTTCTTCATAGTCAACTCCTTCTCGTTGACTATAGCCCTTGGCAACTAGACGAGCTTTATAGGTCTTTACCTGCCCGTCTGCTCCAATCTTCCTCTTGTAAACCCATTTACAACCTATCGGTCTGGAAGCCTGTGAAAATTCAACCAAACTCCAAACGTTGTTGATCCTCATAGATTCCATTTCGGATTCCATGGCTTTCCACCATTTCTCAGAATCTAGGCCTTGCATAGCCTCTTGGAAAGTCAACAGGTCGTCATCTCTATGACCGACCACGTCCTCTTGCACCATCAGATTAAGTCTATCAGGTGCACGTCGAGAACGTGTTGACCTTCTCAACAAAGACTGTGTAGCAGATCCAACCCGCACTGGGATATCTTGTTGGACTTGTTCCTGAACAAGTTCCTGAACTTGTTCCTGAACGGGCACTGTTACTTCAACATTTGAAGTTGAACCGCCGGAGCCTAACACTGTATCACCCAACCAAGAACGTTCATTTGACATCTCATGTCCATGAGCTTGTGTTGGGTTCTTGAATCTCGTCAAGAACTACTTCCCCACCATGAATTCCTCCCTCAAGGAATTCCCTTTCAAGAAAGGTTGTCGTTCTGGCCACAAACACTTTGTGCTCAGACGGGTGGTAGAAATAATATCCCATAGTTTTCTTGGGATAACCTATGAACTTACACCTGTTAGACCTAGCATCAAGCTTGTCTGGCTAAAGTCTCTTAACGAAGGTCAGACACCCCCAAACCTTGATGTGTCTCAGGTTTGGCTTACGTGCTTTCCATATCTCATATGGTGTCTTCGAGACTACTTTGGTGGGAACTTTGTTTAGCAGATATGCAGTTGTTTCTAAAGCATAGCCCCATAAGTTCATTGGAAGATCAGTGAACCCCATCATGGATCTCACCATATCTAATAAGGTTCGATTTCTCCATTCGGATACACCATTATATTGCGGTGTTCCAGGAGAAGTCCACTGAGACAAAATCCCATTTTGCCTTAGATAATCAAGAAAATTATGACTCAGATATTCTCCACCTCGGTCAGACCTCATCATCTTCATGGTCTTTCCAGTTTGTTTCTCAACTTCACTGCGAAATCTCTTGAACATTTCAAAAGATTCAGACTTGTGTTTCATAAGATACAGATATCCATATCTAGACATATCGTCAGTGAAAGTTATGAAATAAGAATATCCTCTTTTGGCTTGAACTTTCATAGGTCCACATACCTCTGTATGTATGAGTCCTAGAAGTTCAATAGCTCTGTCTCCGATTCCAGTAAACGGAGATTTGGTCATTTTTCCAGTGAGACAAGACTCACAAGTTGAATATGATTCATAATCATATTGACCAAGAAGACCTTCTTGATGCAACTTGTTTATCCTTTTCTCGCCTATATGACCAAGTCAACAATGCCAAAGGAAAGTCTGATTCACTGAATCATCTTTCTTTCTCTTCACACCAGAAACATGCATGTTAATCATATTAACTTTTGCATTGGGTAAGACATAGATACCTTGTTGTAGGTAACCATTTGCACATAATTCATCATTATGGAAAATAGAGCAAATTTTATTATCGAAGATTGTTTTATAACCACATCTATCTAACATATAAATAGAAATTATGTTCGAAACAAATTTCGGAACATAGTACAATCTTCTAAAACCAAGGTCTTGCCCGAAGGCATACAAAGAGAAATCGATCCTACAGCTAATGCTGCAACGCTTGCACCATTCGCAACTTGTAGGTTGACTTCACCTCTTCAACCTTCTACAAATTCTCAACCCCTGCAACACATTGCAGATGTTAAAACTACTATCGGTATCCAATACCCAAGTAGAAGAATCAATAGTAGTTAAAGAAATCATAAAAACATTTTTCATGTATGTCTTACCCTCTTTCTTTTTGAGAGATGCAAGGTATTCCTTACAATTTCTCTTCCAATGCGCTTTCTTCTTACAGAAGAAGCATTCAGCGTCAGATTGGTCAGATTTGCCCCCTTTTTCCCTTGGGTATGGTCACACCACCCTTGGGCCCATGGAGCTTCTTCTTGGGCTTTTTGTTGCCCTTGCCCTTCTTGGAAGAAGAGCAGACCATCATTACGGCACTAAGTCCCTTAGACGTCTCGGACATTGACTCACTTTCATAGTCAATCAGTTGGTTCAGCATCTCATGCAAATCCATGTCCATCTTGTTCATGTTAAAGTTAACAATGAACGGAGAGAACGTCTCAGGCAATGACTGCAAGATCAGATCTTGAGATAACTCTTTGCCCAGTGTGCACTCCAGCTTCACAAGCTGTTCAATAAGACTGATCATATTACGAACATGGGGCCTTACCGGAGAGTTCATAGACAATCTGGACTTGAACATAACCTTTGACAATTGATATCTTGCAGTTCTGCTCTGTGCACCGTACATCTTCTTAAGATGCGCAATGAGAGCAACAAGATCCATATCCTCATGGTGGCGCTGGAGTTCTGAACTCATTGAGGCTAGGATGATACAATTGGCAATGTCAAGGTCATCCTTTTGCTATATCCAAGCAAGCAAGCCATCCTCATCGTCATTAGCAGGGGATTCCTTGATAGGATTCTCGATCGCATCGAGTAGCTTCTCTTGCTTGAGGACGATCTTGAGGTTGCGGTATCAATCATCGAAATTTTCTCCAACAAGCTTGTGGACATCGAGAATGGCACGTAGGGAAATTGAAGACATTCTTCAGGAAATCTGGAAGAAAAAATTACAGCATTTATTAGAACACTTATTTAATCAAATAGATATGGACTTTGATCTAAATGATTATTTTACTGATTAATACTACAGTAGTATTCAGAAACCGTATTTATTTCAGTAATATCTCTCGAACTAATCATGCATAATCCCCCTGATAGTCAGGTCATTTCTTAAGTAAACAGGTTAATTTTAATATGACTCTGTATCACATAGTCACCTGGTAGTCAGGTCGTTCCTATCGATATAGTTGAGTTCATCCTTCAACTCATGGTCAGATATCAATTAAATTTATGTCCCTCGGATAGTCCAGGCGTTTACAAAAACTAATTGATCCCTTCCATTAGACATCTGATGTCATAGACGTACGAATCGATTTCTTGAACTACATGCCTCCTGGTAGTCAGGCCGTACCATGTAAACGAGAAACTATTCAAAACGTCTATGATAAAGGAAAAGCCTAACGATAAATAATTTATCGTCTAATAACTCAATTATTGATATTTTAAAACTAAAATTCTTTAATTTTAATTTTAATTTTAATTCAACTTTTTTTTACGCCCGCGGGTTACGTGCGCCCGCCGATCAATAAAAGGTAGAGGGAAGTGATCTTTCCGTGTGTTTGCATTCAACTTGCGGTAGTCGCGCCCACTCTGGCTTAGTAAAACGGGGTTAGGGTTTTTGAAACCGTGCCGTCGCCGCCGCACCTCATCGGTCGCTCGCTCCGGGCTGGAGGAACCGTCGGCTCAGGCCACTGCGAACCCCATTCGACCGGCAGCAAATCGTTGGCTCGGCGCCTTAGAATCGCCTGCTTAGGCGAGACAGAGATTAGGGTTTCTGAAACCCATCCCGCACCGCTGCGATTCGCCGCCCTTTGCGCCGCTTTTGCCCGTCGCTGGTGCGCCGCTCCGCCTGCTCGCCGTGCCTGAAGACGCGTCGAACGTTAGACAAAAACCGCTCGTGCAACGTTGCCTTTGTCCGCGCGCTCGTGCTCGGTGTTCGCGCGATGGGTATGAGCAATTCGTTCGCGCGATGGTAGAACAGAACCATCGTTGTCTTTCAGTCTCTCCTGCGCCGTGCTGGCCAGGGTGTGTCGCACCGCCCCTGAGCCTCGCCGCCCCGTCGAACGCGCGACCGGCTAGGGTTGCGGCCATGCGCGGTTTTGGCTGTGGTTCTTATGCGCGTGCGCGAATTTTACGTTTTTTCGATCTGATTTTTCACAAAAAATTCGAAAAACTAATCCGAAACATAGACGCTCTGATTCGAAAAACTAATCCGAAACATGCATCCAGACGCTCTGATACCACTGTAGGGTTGATTTAGATGCGGAAACGTGTTTTATCAACCCGATTATAGATCTAGTCATGTTTAACGATTAGTTTTTCGGGGCTTCAATATGAACAAATTAAGAAACGATTTTGTAATACCTTTTCGTATCGTGCGATAATCGGATGCAAGACTTGATAATGCAAGCCATCTACGCGTATCCACGCCGAGATCGGATCTGCTTTGACGCGGAATTCGGGAAGAACGAAAACTATTTTTCGTTCTTCGTTTTCTTTTCTTTCTGACGGCTACTAGGGTTTTGATTTTGTGATTCTGAAATCTGATTAACGAAAACTCATTTTTCGTTTATTTATAATTATTAACTTTTAATAATTACGATTTAGAACCAGACTATCAAAATATTACATAAATGGCATAATACTTTCAAATAATTCACAAAGAACCTCTGCTCCCGACATAACTACTTTCATTCACAAGAATAGGCTCAATTCCACATCATGCAAACATCTAAAACAAACAAAGTTGGCACTGCAACATTTGCAGTAAACAACAAATCCAGAAATACCCGTTGCCAACAAATTCTCACTGTTAAGGTGAGAAAGGAAAAGAGCGGCTACTGCCTAAAAGAAATGGAAACCAGCCGTTGACCTAAAAGAAATGGAAATACATGGCTACCTCCACAAAATGGAAATGCGGCTGGCACAAGAAAGGCAACACGAATGGAGCAAGAAAGTGCAATACAGATGAAGAGAAGAAAGGAAACAACCGCTGCATAGGAAGAAAAGGACAATCGCTGCACAAGAAGAATAAGAAACCAAAAAAAGGAAACGAGTAGAGAAGAGAAAATCAGCACGAAAAGGAAAGGAGAAGAGCTTAGATTCGGTCAAGAGGAATTTGGATAGACACACAGAGGCTGGAGGAAGACGATTTGGAGCTGAAGAAGAGAAAGGGAGATATGTTTTTGTTTTGTTTTATGTTTAACGAGTAGTTTCGTAGCTACGGGTTAGAGTTTTGCCAATATGTAATGAAAGTTTGTGCTTAATGCTTGGTAGTTCTTAATGCTTTTATTCATGTACGCCACATGAATAAATTATTATAGTATTTGATCGTTTTCATATTGATTGATTGTTCTTAATGCTTTTGTTCTCGTATGACACTTGAATGAATGATTATAAAAGTTTGATTAATCTACGCAAGGTGATTAGATTTTGGAACATAGCAATGATTTAGGGTCTCAATCGGTTTAGAATCTATGCTAGGTCGATCGATTGAACTCAGAGATTATGATAGCGGTCTTAATGCATCTAGTAGGTGAGATGACACAATCGAAAGATTGGTAGTAAGCATGCTTGATAGTGAGATAAGTCTACGCAGTCAATTCCTAGGATAGAGCTTTAATTCCCCGAATCTGTGATAATATCTAAGACCATGATCTTTGTTAGCACTTCATTGCATTATTGTGCATCTCTCGAAACCTGTGATATTTAGTTTATTGAATTTATCTTGCTTAGTTAGTTTAGTCTTTAATTTGCATTCCAATCACTTGATTTATTATCTGTCCTATTCATTAGTTTAATAACTTTATTGCTGCATCGGTTCTCCAGTGTTCAACCCTGGTACTATACGATCCGTATTCTTGCGAAAACGTTAGTCTAGGTATTTATTACTTGAGATTAACTACACCAAGTTTTTGGTGCCATTTTCCAGGGAACCGATTACGGTATTAGAGTTAGGATACTTCTGAATTAGGACACAATCCTTTCCGAAGTCTTTAGTTGTTTTCATATTTTTCTTTTATTTTTTTAGTCAATTTTTTACCTTTGGAAGCTTATTCGATCCTTCTGTTTTGTGCAAGAAAAAAATGGTGGAATGCGTCGACCCAAACACACCACGCCTTGATGCACCATCAATGCAAGCTATGGTGACTTACGGATCATACATGGTTCCTAGGGACATGCAACTCTTATCATGCATCATTACGAGGGATGCTCGCATTGAATTACAACCAGCATTCGTACAGATGCTTAGCAATGCAGCATTCAGAGGGAGACCCCTTGAGGATCCAAATCAGCATCTCACATACTTCAAGATGCTATGCAAAACCATCAAATCTTGAGAAGGGATCTCAGATGAAGATGTCATGCTAGTTGTCTTCCCGTTCTCTGTGAAGGATAAAGCGCAAGATTGGTTGTACTCTCAACCGCCAAACTCTATACGGTCATGGGGATAATTGGAGGAGAAGTTCATGACACGGTTCTTCCCTCAGAGTAAAGCTCAGCTCGCCAAAAATTAGATTAACACATTCGTGCAAGGGCAGCCGAGAGCTTATATGAAGCGTGAAAACGATTTAAAGGCTATCAATGCCTTTGCCCACACCACGGCATGGATCAAAACTACCTCATATACACTTTTCTGCAAGGACTTATGACAACATGAGGATATTGATTATAGCCGCAACTGAAGATTTCTTAAGTAACCTCTTCTGATTTAGCAGATTATCCTAATCCTACACATTTTCGTGGCATGGTAGGAGCTATTCAATACTCGACTTCGACACGCCCTAATATTTCATTTGTTATGAATCCCAATTTTCAAATAATTCATGAAATTTCCGTTTCTGTTTTTAAACTGCTAAAACATATTTTACGCTACTTAAAAGGAACTTTTAGTCCTTATTTACATATACATTCAAACAACACCCTAACAATGCATTCCTTCAGCGACAGTGATTAGGTGGGATGCCAAGAAACTCGTCGTTCCACTTCAAGGTTTTGTGTCTTCTTGGGCATCAACTTGATCTCTTGGTCACCCAAGAAACAACCTACAGTGTCGCGTTCTTCCACCGAAGCATAATACCTCTCAATGGCTTCCGTTGCTACATAGATCACTTGGGTATCTTTTATTCTAAGGGATCTTGACATTGCTCAGGCTGGACCAACTCTATTGCACCGCGACAATCTCTTTTCAGTCTACCTTTCTATCAATCCTGCCTTACACAAATGATCCAAACACATTTAACTTGATTATCATTTTAGTTGAAAAAAAGTTGCTCTCGGTTCAATTGTCACTAAACACATTGCCTCTAAATTTCAGGTTGCTGATATTTTTACCAAGTCCCTGTCGAGGCATCACTTTTGTAATCTTCGCAACAAATTTGGTCTTGGTTTTCACCCCGACACAAGTTTGAGGGGGGATAATAACACACACGAATCTGGTCACAGATTCAACAATCAATCCAGCAATCTGGCACATCAAGCATACCATAATTAATCAATGATAAAGTAAAGAGAACATAACACATCTCTTCCCTAAATAGAGTAAAGAATTCACAAAAAAACTATGCTCAAACGTAACTACTTTCATCCACAAGGAAAAACTCAATTCCGCATTATGCAAACAACCAAAACAAACCAAGTTGGCACTGCAATATTTGCAGAAGACAACAAATACATAAATACCCGTTGCCAACAAATTCTCACTGTTAAGTTGTTGAATTGTAGAAAATATTCTTCTGCAATTATTTGATTTTTTTCTCAAAATTCTTTAAATAGATCCTCAACTTAAATACTACAAGATAAATGGAACAAAATGTTATCCTTCAAAAACTTTTAAAAATCCAACAATGAGAAAAGCAAGAAAAATAATGTAGACAAAAACTTAAAAAGAACAAAAAATTATTAGTAAATAAGTTAAGATTAGGGCTGGGCAAAATATTCGAAGTGTTCGTATCCGATTCGTATTCGAACCGAAAATTCAAATATCCGCTAACACAAATACAAATACAAATATTAGAATCAGATATTCGACAAATACAAATACAAATAGTAGACTCAATTATCCGAACTATTCGTATCCGTAAATACTAAATAGAAAATGTAGTTAATATATAGATAATATATGAAAAAATTGATTTTAAGGATCAAATTGAAAATAAAAAACATTACTAATCTTATTTAACACTTATTGCATAAATATATAGATAAATATGTAATATATTTATGATTGGAGTACTAAAATATCAAATATTTTAAAATAACTAATATTGTTGAAGATTTAATTTTTACATTCAAGGATGGTTTTATTCCAAATGAGTTGGATAATGTTATAGAGACATTATAATATATGAAAAAAATAGAACTCACTAAATATATAACTTTTTTGCGAGTTTTATTTTAGTGTATAATCTAACAATTTGTTTCATTATTTTAGTTTAATTGACGATATTCACTGAATCATCGACATAACTAAATTTAAATAATTGATGTAGATATGATTGTGAAGATTTGGTACTTTGTTTTATTTATATTATGTATCTTTACATCTTTGTACGATTTAAATTTTAGTTTTAGATTATAGTTGATGATTATTGATTTTTTTATTAAAATTCTTTTATAAATATGTTTTACATTAAAACGATTTAGATTTGTATACCGTATATCCGACGAATATCCGTATATCCGACGAATATCCGTATATCCGAATATTCGAATTTACAAATACAAATAATAGATTTAGATATTCGCCGAATACAAATATAAATACAAATAATCAGATATTCGTAAATATCCATAAATATCCATTATTTGCCCCTCCATGGTTAAGATCATGGCCACCAAAAGGCGGGCGGTGATATGAAAAGTCGGTGAATCCATCTATGGCACACATTTGATACGCCAAAAAACAAATCATATGACTATTACGGAGACACGTCACCAAAACCATCTGAATGCAATAATCGGACGACTAAAAATAATGCGAACTGGGAAAGCAGACAACATCATCTCCGGTGGAAATTACGCCGCGTCTCACCCAAAAACATTCGACGCATAAGAAACGCCACATCACCAACATTGATACTGTTCATTGGTTATCTTCTTTTATTAGTATGTAGATTAGGATTAAAGTTTTTAAAAATGAATCGGTTTACCAATTGAACCAGTTCCAATCAATTTTAATCCCAACCCGGTTAAATACTAATCGGAACCAATTGGGTAGATCTTTTTTCATTCAATGTTTCGGGGAAACTTCTTTTTTCTCCATGATATAAAAAAAGATTGAAATTAATTAATTAATTAATTTAAGCACAATGCACAATTAGATGTCTATCTAATTTGATATCATAGATAACAAATTCCAATTTTTTAAAAAATCTTCTGTAGATACAAATTTGGATATAACAATTTTAGTAATCGTAATTAAAAGCACAGATGCATCAATATCTATCTATATGTATATAAAATCAAATCTTTTAAATTATTTATTTTTTTAATTAAATGGTTTGGTGAGACACAATAGCAACATGACAGCTCCAACTGTGTGACATGTGAATATCCGTTGGAATGATTAAGTCATAACCACACCATTAATTTTGTTTTTTACCTATAATCTACTTGGAATATTTTTTAAAAGCTTTATAATAATTAGATAGAGGTACACTTTCAAGTGAGAAAAAAACAAGGCGGAATATCAGAAATACCAGGGGTCCAAGGGTCGCAGAGGAACAAGAGTCGCAGAGGGACAAGGGTCGCAGGGTCAAACTGGATCGCTGGGTCGAACTGGGTCGTAAAGTCGTAAGGGTATTTTGGGAATATCAACATTTATACGGATACTTTTGAAGTTAGAAATTTTTTCTTTTTCGGGAAGGGTATTTTTGAAGTGTTTTAGCCCTACGAGGGTATTTTTGAAGTTACCCAAAAAACAATCTCATCTCACGTGATATTGTTATGAGATGTCATATTGTCTAAATTCAACGACTTGACTATAACAACGTATTCATTATTGCAACAATACAATTTAATTAACAATGATCGGTGTTAAATACAGGAGAAAAAAAGACTGAAAAATAACTTATCTTTCCAAACAATCATATCTAACAAAGAAACAATTAGTTAGATTAGAAATACAGTTTTTTTTTAATACAAACGAAAGTGACAATTTTTTTTAAACCGGGAATCTAAAAATACAAATAAGATTTAGTACCTTTTAACAAAGTAATTACAGTTCTTTATATTATTCTATAAAAAACATAAAATAATATCGTGATTATTTTTAAAAAAAATACATTTTTTATTTATTTCAATTACAAATGACATAAATTTTTAATCAATTTCAATGGCAAACCATATTATTATATGATTAAAAAGTTTTAACAAAAGATCACTGTACAAAAGTGAAAACTAAATTATACGGGATAAGAAACATCTTAGCTCTTAAAATAAGGTAAATCTTTATTCCTTTCTTGATAATAATATTTTAATCCGATTTTCCCTCTTTTTTGATTCTCGATTTCCATTTAAATTTAACACACATCTTATTTTTTTTTTATAATTATCAAGATTTTACCTAAAACCACATTCGTTAATTAATTGTTAAATTCTATTAATTTTTT
Organism: Gynandropsis gynandra; assembly: GCA_036759665.1. NCBI lineage: Eukaryota > Viridiplantae > Streptophyta > Magnoliopsida > Brassicales > Cleomaceae > Gynandropsis > Gynandropsis gynandra. The sequence continues at coordinate 19,970,441 of CM071867.1, forward strand.
TTATTCCAATTCAAAATTTTAAAAATTAATCGATTTTTACCCAAATCGATCCAAATTTTGATTCGTAAACGATTCGATCTTAATCTGTTTTTGATTCTTTTAAAATTTAAGGATAGATTTCGAAAAGAAAATCAAACAATTATTACAATCGAAAAGATAATCGAACTAAAACTATATTCTCGAAGAAAATATGCTGTTTAACTTAAAACAAATATGTAGAGGTATATACACTATTCACTACTAGTCAGAATAAACAAATATGTTGCGTTTAGATCGTTTTTAGCGTTGAGCTCGTTTTTAGAACAATATTAATATCATATAACAAAGCACCTAAACACACACATTCACGTAGGCATACAAAAGGAAATGAGATCTATTATTGGTCCATGAATGTATATATAACTTGGAATATGATTCTTTTGTTCTTTTTCCTCCATAATACACAATGTAAAACAATTGTAACTCAATGCTTAGGACTTGTTGCTCTATCAGACGAAGCCATTTCAGTATCAGACTCAGCATTATCTCTAAACTTCTTGTAAATATCACCTTTGTAGAACTCTCTTGTTCTTATTGTAAGAACCAAAGCCACAAGAGCCCCAAAGAAGGTCACTGCGGCCAACACCACAAATGACAATCTGTAACATTGCTTTCCAATGCATGTCAAGTCTTTCACATCCCCACGCGTCAACCCTTTTGCTTTCAGCTCCTTTAGAGCCTCTCCGTCATATAGTTTTCCTGTTACGCGAACGTTCAGAATGTACGACCCGAGCGGACTAGCCAGCTGTCCGCAGTTGAACAGCGTGGAGTAGTACTTGAGCCCGAAGAGTTCTGAGATTATCGCAAAGAGGAGCGGGAGTTGCGCCCCGAAGGAGAAGCCTATGATGATTGATGCAATGTAGACTGAACCCGGGATTGGAAAGGCTATGAGAAGGTGTCCTACGCAGCTCAACAAGAGGACTAACGTCATCATGAGCGGCCGTGGAAGTTTATACCTGGCCAGCAAGTATTCTGATACATATCCTGAGAATACTCGTCCGAAGTAGTTCCATATGCTGACTAATGAGACGAATGAGCTCACCGTGTGAGCCGGGTATCCTAGAGATTCTCCTATCTGTCCAAGGTTGTCTACGGCTGTCAAACTGGATCCTAAACCACAGAATGTCGCCAGGAACAGGATGATCATATCGATGCTGAACAATGCTTGTAAGATTGTGTAGTCTTCCCCTCGCGGAGGCAGATCAAATACTGTCAAAAAACACGATTTTTGCGCTTTCTCTTCGTAACCCTTTGCTGTTTTGTCCATTCTTGACTCGATCTCCTTTGGTTTCTTGACTTTAAGCTCCTTCGGCGGCTCCATGGCGGACTTCTCCATGTTCCAAACATCCACCTCCTGCTTCACAGCAACCACAAGAGGCACAAACAGCAATACACAGCAGATCGTTGCACTGGCAGTGTAAGCAGCTTTCGAGAAATGGAATTGCTTCTCAGCAATGTTCATGGCCATGAGGAACACCGCCAAGAATATAGACAAGTACAAGAACTGGTAAAACACATTGAGCTCATTCTTTTGCCTCACTACTTTCTTCTCTCTAATGGAATACACGAAAACCACAGAAATCGCAGCCGGTAACCATCCGATCAACAGAATCAGAGACTTCGAATCTGTTCCATAGATCGCTAAGTAAAGCTGCGTCATTATAGCACCACTCAGACCAACATAACCTTTGAGTAATCCCAGCATAACTCCTCTGCTCTCGGGGAAGTTCTTTACACAAGTAACTAAAGCTCCTGTGTTGGCAAAATTCTGCGAATTGGCTCCGATGCATATATACAAACACATCTGCCATACCTTCGGTTTCGCGATCTTGCCCGTGACAGCGAGCCAAATCATGAAGTACCCTGTGAAGTTCATGGCCGAACCCACAAGGAGGACGAACCACGTCGGAGTAACCTCGGCGATGAGACCGGACAAGACACCGACGTTGGCTCCGAGATCTTTGAAGAACCCTAAAAGGTTCAACGTTGTCTGGTCGTAACCAAGCGTGGCTTTGATCTCTTTGGAGTAAGTTCCAAAGAGATATGTCGCACCTGCACAAGCCATGATCAAGAACGAAGCAAACACCATGAACCATCTTCCATTGAAGAGATGAACCAGGAATCTGGGGATTTCTCCTGCTTCTATTCCTTTTCCCATCTCTTCTCCTGTTTCTTTGTTTAGATTCTACAGAGTCAGACGCAGTGTACGGTATGAGAGATTTCTCTGTAACTTCTTAAGCCGGAACAGAGCAATCCTTATGACGTTAACGTTCGTGAACGAGAAATGAAAAAACAACGAGGACCCAGGATTTGTTTTGAAGGTGGATGAAGAATGGCATTGAGAAAAACAAAACGATTAGATTTTGAAAAATTTAATCAAAGTAAAATAGAAGATTGCTCCTTTAAATTGGGAATATGAAAAAGGGTGTGCTAAAGAGAATTTCAGGGCAACAAAGTAGATCAGAAGAGGGGAAGACTCATACATACATATATATATATATGTATGTACATCTGTATGTATGCAAGCGAGAGGCAAAAATCTATTTTTGTCCGACAAATTTACTGTCCGCGGATAAGGAGAAGCGCGGATAAGGCCAGGGACAAATCTTACAACAAAGAGACAAAATTATATAAAAAAAACATAAAAAACACCTCTTTGTTTTTTTTTATTATAAAATCTTGTATTAAGTCACATTATCTTGTTCTATTTTTAAGCATTTTCCTCAGTTTTGTTTTTCAATTCAAAATTGAGATTCTCTCAAATGCCTTTTTTTGCCTCTTTCCGGTTCACTTTTTTATTACTAAATTAAGCTTTTTTCAGATAAAATTGTTAACAAGATATTTGAGTCATTGTTGTTTCTTATTTAAAAAATATATATGGAAATCATAAGGAAGATATCATGTTTTTCAGATAAAATTGTTCAAAAAAATTATTTGAGTGTTTGTTATTTCTTAGTTATATTGGAAACATTCTATTTTATTTAAAAAATATATATGGAAATTATAAGGAAGATTTCATGTTTGCTCCAGCTAAAAATGGCCATTCTTTGATCTCATTCGATCTTGATGTACATTCCAAAATATCACTTGCTTATCCTATTCTAGTTCTAGGTTTTTAGTGTATATATATCGTATAGTTCTCCTTGTTTATTAGAGTAACAAATCTATATGAAATGAAATCTACTTTTATTATTTCTATAAATACAAATAAAATCCTTAGTTTAAAAACAATTGCTGATTATTTCCTTATTATCAACCTTATCATATGATTTTGATGATATACTCGTTTGATTCTTCAGCATTCTTTTATCATGTGACATTCGGAAAACATTTTATTTAATTCGTTTTTATCTTGAAATTTTTTATTTCCTTCATCAAATTTTCTTTTTCAACTCCACTTTGTTAGTTCAACCTACCAAAACTAGGTGCAGAAGTACTTTCATCAATCGTGTTTTAGATTCCACGAGTGGGAACATCGATTTTTATATGACTTTCACTAAAAAAACAGACGATTTCCAACAGATTGCCAAATTTCCGTTGCAATGAGCGATTTCCAACAGACGGCAGCTGTGGGGAATCGTTCGTTGCAAATCAAGATCCGTTGCGATTTCCAACAGGATTACAACATAAATTATCCATTAGAATATTCAACCGGACGGGTAACCGAAAACTCTGTTGGTAGATTCTAACGGATGACCGTTATAATGTATGCAACGGATGCCCGTTACAAAATTGCAACAGATGCCCGTCACAGTCCGTGCAACGGATGACTGTTACAAAAACTGCAACGAATGTCCGTTACCAATTTGTAATGGATATTCGTTGCCCATCCATTGGTATGAAAAATGCGCGGGAATGGAAAGGTTGCAACGGATGCTCGTTGGTCGGGTGGCGAGAAATGGCAACGGAAACCCGTTGCAAAATTGCGGAAATTTTGGATTCCTACGGATGCCCTTATAATTTTTTAAAACTGTCAATGGGCATCAGCTGGGATTTTTACGAAAAAAATTTAAAATAAATTTAAAAACCTTAATTAATTAAAAGAGTTCTTCAAAAAATAAAAACATAATTTCTATTACATATCATCTAAATTTGTGGCGCCGAATTCATCCCCGTGGTTGCTAGAACCTTGTGAAAAAGGCATTGCATCCGAATCGATAACCGGGTCTTGACGCAACGTTGTTTCCCTCGTCTGATGTTGTGGTTGATACGCCCGACCGGTTAGCAATTCTATGACGCTCTCCATGTGTCTCATCTGTGCTCGAGTTTCTCAAAGTTGTGTTTCGAGATGCTCGATACACCGTTCTTGCGTATAACCCTTTTGTACCACGGGATATACCGTTGTGGCGTCCTCGACGATATTCTTTTGAAACGAACCAAGACCGTATAGACGCCCTTTATATGGTCTAACCTACTAAAAAAATAAAAAAATTTAGAGTTAGAATCTTTAGAAAATATTTTATTTACTAATCAAATTACAAACAATATTTTTTTTCTTTACCTCCAAATAAATTTTCTCCTTTTGTAAAGGACTGAGCTCGTCGGAAGTTAAACTGCAAGCTTGTGATTGATGTGTGATCTTATCCGTCACAACTTTCACGGTCCATTCCGCTCGAAGGTCGACGAGTTCATGTTCTTCGTTCTCTTTCCCACCGACCGGTTTCTTCTTGGCCTGGGTTTCTACAACTAGCTCAAGAAGATTATGTTCTCTTCCTATTCTTTGCATCTGTTATATAACATAAATATAATTATATACATATTATAAAAAACAAAAAATTTAAATAATAACTAAAAGAAATTTACCAATTCTTTCTTTCTATTCAGGAATGATTTTTATCCCGAAGTATGGCGATGCAAACCATCTCTGAGAACCTTCTCGCCGTACCGTTATTTCTTGGCCTTGAAGTCCTCAGATTCCCAATGTTGGAGGAGATTGTTGAATACCTTGTCCCTTGCCCATGTCGGTTTGCCATTCTTCTTGTAGTAATTGTTCTTGGTGTTGTTAATCATGAAGCGCATTCGGGCTTGCATGTCGTGCATCCAAGCTGTGTAGATGCACAACGTATCCTTCTTCCGCCATCTGTATGCGCGCTGCAAAACAAATTATAATAAATTAGTTTAGAATAAATGTAATTAATCATTTTAAATACAAATTTTATATTTTTTTAACTCATGATGAAAGTACAACACCATCAGCGGCGTATAACTTCTGGCGTCACTTGCTAGGAATAATAGATGCGATCCTGCAGCGATCCCTGGATGATGTTGTTGTTGGTATGTTTGAGAACATCGTCCACATCAAATCTACACATGAAAATGAAATATTTAGATAAAATTTATAATTAAAAACAATATAAATTCATAATTTGAATTCTTACCATAATGTCCCGTCATGGCGATCAGGATCGATAATCGGAAGGGTGGAACGCCTGTCGAAATTATCGATCAAGGCGTCTATATCCACCATATCATCATCTTCATCAAATATTGGCGGTGTCGATATTTTTAAAGGACCGATATGGTGGTGATGGAGACGGGGACGGGGCTCCCGCCGAACCCACCAACATACCACCACATCCTATAAATCGTCTAGCCCTCATTTTGTGTTTTGTTTTTAGAAGTGTTTGTGTGTGATAGATTTTTAAGATTTGAGAGGATTTTGATTTATATTTGTGTTAAAAATAAAACTTTCAAGGTTTAATATACATAATTTTCCAACGGGCATCCGTTGGCATTTCCAACGGATGCTCGTTGGAAATACGTACTCTCGAGGAAACGGACGCCAAAACGATCGTACATCTTGATGTGGTTAATCTCAAGTAATAAAATATCTAGACTAACGCTTCCACAAGAATACGGATCGTGTAGTATTAGGATCGAACATGAGGAATCGATGCAACTCTAAAGCTAGTAACTAATGAACATGAAGACAAAAATCAATAAGTGTGTAGAATACGAATGAAACTAAATTATCTAATTAACGAGATAAACTCAATAGACTAAACACTACATGCTTCGAGAGATGGACGATAACGTAATGAAATGCTAACAAAGATCATGGTTATGAATATCATTACGTATTCGGGGAATTCAAGCTTTTTTCTAGGGAATGACTCTTCTGATGCCTAATCCCACTATCTAGCGTGCGTACTACCAATCTTCCAAATTGCGTAATCTCACATGATAAATGTATTGAGTCTGCTATCCTAACTCCTAAGTCCAACCGACCGGTCAAGGTTCTAAATCAATTGAGACCTCATGTCATGGCTATGTTCGAAAGCATAATTCATCTTCCAATGCAACCAAACCTTTATAATCATTCATTCAAATGACCAATAAGAACAAAAGCGTTAATAACAACCAATCAATCCATAAACGATCAAACATCATAACCAAGCATTAAGCATGAGCCTCCATTACATATCAGCGAAACTCTAACCCATAGCTACTAAACTACTCGGACATGGGATCTGAAAACAAAGCACGAAAGCAAACTAATGTCATCTCCTACGCTAGCAAGACATTAGACGACGCTCAAATCAACTATGCCATAATCGAAAAGGAGCTCCTTGCCGTCGTTTTCGCTTTTGACAAGTTCAAATCCTATCTCGTAGGGTCAAAGGTAATCGTTTATAGTGATCATGCAGCGCTTAAATATCTTCTAGGGAAGAAGGACGCGAAACCACGCCTCATCCGATGGATCCTTCTCTTACAAGAGTTTGATCTCGAAATAAGAGATAGGAAGGGGTCTGAGAACGTCGTTTCAGATCACCTCTCTCGCATCATTGTAGAAGATGAGAGACCTATTGACGATTCCTTGAGAGACAACATCATATGCGCACTCACTTCAAGTAACCCCGCTCCTTGGTATGCTGATTTTGTTAATTTACTTGTGAGTGGTATACTACGCCCCGACCTTTCTTTTCATGAGCGCAGGAAGTTCTTTGCGGACGTCAAACATTACCATTGGGATGATCCAATTCCGTATAAGAGATGCGCGGACGGGGTCTTTAGAAGATGCATCCCCGAGAAAGAGGTAGAGAGCATCCTATTCCATTTTCATGGATCGGATTATGGAGGCCACTTCAGCAAGTCCAAAACCGCTTCAAAGGTGCTACAAATGGGTTTTTATTGCCCGAACCTCTTCAAGGATGCCCATAGGTACGTTTCCTCTTGTGATAGATATCAAAGAACGGGAAATATAGGTAAGAGGAACGAGATGCCACATAACTACATCCTCGAGGTAGAATTGTTTGATGTTTGGGGTGTAGATTTCAGGGGACCTTTTCCCTCGTCGTGTGGCAACCAATATATTCTGGTAGGTGTAGATTATGTGTCTAAGTAGGTAGAAGCCATAGCAACGCCGACTAATGACGCTAGGGTAGTGATGAAAGAAGATCATATTCCCTCGTTTTGGAGTTCTTAAATTAGTCATTAGTGACGGAGGTTCACACTTCATTGCAAGACAATTCTAGTCCCTCTAAGCATTATATGGCGTGAAACATAGGATAGCTACACCGTACCGACAATTTGAATCCCTCCTTAAGCATTATGGCGTGAAACATAGGATAGCTACACCGTACCACCCACAAACTAGCGGAGAAGTAGAGGTTTCGAATAGGGAGTTTAAGAGTATACTAGAGAAAACCATGTCTAGGTCCCGTAGAGATTGGTCGATGAAATTAGATGTGCGCTATGGGACTATAGGACTGCATTTAAAACTCCCATTGGCATGACTCCTTTTCAGCTTGTTTATGGCAAGTCTTGCCACCTACCTGTCGAGCTAGAGCACCACGCCTATTGGGCGACAAAGCTCCTTAACTTTGATCTTAAGACAGGTGAGAAACGAATTTTGCAGGTGAAGGAGATCGACGAGCTTTGTCTTGATGCATACGAGAACTCTAAGATCTACAAGGAGTGTGCTAAGAGATGGCATGATAAGAAGATCCTACCTCATGACTTTCAGCCAGGTGACTTGGTTCTACTATTTAATTATCGTCTTAAGCTTTTCCCGGGAAAACTACGGTCCCGTTGGTATGGTCCTTTTCAGGTACGAGAGGTATTCCCGCGTGGAGCAGTAGAATTTTGGAGAGAGATGAGTGGCACATTCAAAGAAAATGGACAACGGCTAAAGCTCTACCAAGCTGCTCAACCGATCGAAAGTGTAAACTCCATTTCCCTTTCTGATCCACCTGTCGCGCGCGCATGTGGAATGGAGACGTCAAAGCTTAAAGACGTTAAATAAGCGCTTTCTGGGAGGAAACCCAACTGTTGTTTTCTATTTTTTCTTAGTTTTTAGTTTGAGACTCGGTTATTCGTTTTAAAAAAAAACAAAAACAAAAACACAAAAAATACCACCACAAACGTGACTTCACTTCCTTACCCTCCATCGGAGCTTCACGTCGAGGACGCCGTTCAATTCAAGTATGGGGGAGCAGCTCACGATTTTTAGGTGATTTCGTTTCATTTTCTTTAATTTTCCCTTTGATATTGTAGTTTTTAGGTTATTTTGTAGCTTTTAGTTTGTTTTTGTTTTCGTGAGTCACAGTCGTCCCAGGCACTTGTCCGTGCCACATTTTGAGAGGAACCCTGAACCTAGGATGCTTAAGAAGTTGGCCTTTTCCGTGAGATTTTGCACGTTTGAGCTAGGTTTTTCCTAAGCGTTAGAGCTTATTAGTCGGATGAAAAACAATAGGTTAGGTCGTAGTTCTTTGGGAATCCTAGGTTGCTTAGCCGAGGTTGGTAGGCTAGTTTATCGTTTATTCTCTCTATCCAGATGGCCATACTTCGTGTAGATGATGCTTTACTTCACTTTTTTATGAGGATTACTATGTCGTATGACATCGAGCTTATTTTGCAGATTAAGAGCGCACACTAACACTCCGTTGTCGATAGAAATAATGCCTAAAAGCATGATCTAAAATCGATATGAGTGCATCGACCTTGATACACTTTCGATGGCTCGGGTCTAAGTGGTGGGTTGGTGATCATCTTTCTACGTCCTAAAGGCATGGCAGAATAAAACGCCGCCTACTCCTCTACACTCTTGAACTAGATGATGAGTATACCGTCATCGGTAGTCTGGGTCTAAGTAGAGGCTGGATCCCTTCAAATCCGACGTCCTAGAAGCCTAGTGTGCATGCAAAGATAGAAAAAAAAGAAGAGAAAAAAACATAAGATATAAAAGCAAAAGAAAAGAAAAGAAAAAAGAGAGAAAGAAAAAAAAAACGAAAGAAAAAGCTCGGAAAAGAAAAAGTATCCTCGGTTGTTCTAGGTTTAGCATTGTCTGAAGTCTTGTTTGGTGGAGAGAGTTACGGTGGCTTGTCTAGTTTGCTTTCGATTTACTTTCTCGTGGGTAGCCTTGGTGAACCTAGGATGAAGACTGAAAACTTAATTAGGCCGAATTTGCTCTCGACGTGCTAGTTGATCGGTTAGGTTCGCTTTAGCGGTATTTCTAGGAGGATGGGGAATTCTCGGATTTTGTATACCCCACGTGTTCCACATTTACGTTTTCTTAGGAACAAGCAAACATTCAAGTCTAGGGGATTTCGATCATCTCGTTTTCATATGTATTTCTTGTATGATTTTAGAGATGTTTACGATATAGATGCGATGTTTACATATGATTTTGTATCTGTTTTACTGGTTTTCGTGTTTTCATGTTCTTACAGGTTTTAATGCGTATTCGGATCATTTTGGAGCTAAAAGATGTGCACGAGAGAAAGTACAAACATCGAGGATCATCACGGACAAACGGGACGAGAATCGGCGAAGAACACACACTACCCGTGCGAATAACTCCCTAGCCCGAGCGGGCATTTAGTTCGGCGATTTTGTCCAGCAAATTGAGCACGAGTCGGGCAAGCACTACACACGCCCGTGGCATCAGCCCGAGCGGGAAACACACCAGCCCGACCGGGGCGCACACCAGCCCGACCGTGGCACTCTCTAGCCCGAGCGAACCGCCTGTTTTCCATCGCGATCCTACGTGCCGCACCCGACCGGGTCACACACCCAGCCCACGCGGGTCGCGTCCGTCACCTGCAACTCCAAATAAGTTAATTTGTCTTAAAATGAATGGGAGTTTGTTGGGGACTTGTACAATAAGGAAAACGACTTTAGAGAAGAAGCATAAGTGATATTTTGCTGGAGAAAGTAATGGAAACGTTGCCCAACTTATTCAAAGATGGAAAACTCAAGAAAAGGCAAAATCGGTGGCTGCTGCAACTAAAGGAAAAGAACGAACGGCCAGAAGAAAAGAGAGGGAGTAAAGGAAAGAAAAGAAGAAGGAGAAGGAAGAGCCGGAGCTAGGGGTCGAAGGAGCTTCAGTTAGAGAGTGGAGTTTGAGTTCTTGATCGAGGAGAGAGAGTAGAGAGAAGGAGGAGGTTCTTGCGAAGGAGACTTGCAAGGAGCATTGGAGATCAACCCAAGACTTCGGTTTCGTTTGGTTTTCATGTTCCTTAGACTTTCTACTTCAATTATGTTTGTTTACGGACACATGATCGAGTAGTTTATTTTGTTCTAGGAGAAGGGATTATCCCATGGCTATCCTGGAACCACTTTGATTTATCTTTGAATGCATCTTCCCGTTTTCGTCTATCTATTATTTGTCTAAGAGCTTGAATGACTTATGTTTACGAAGGCCAAGTAGATGCATGTGTTAGGGATTAGGAGAAGGACCGAAAGGAGAATTCTAGTCCTAGAAGATCATGTTTAGAACAACCGAGGTTAGGCCACGAAAGTAGGGTAGCAGCGGTTGAGGGTATAATGGATGAATCACAGATCTTATGGGTTTTGTTCAAGGTGTCAGCCACGAAAGTAGGGGATAACTTGACTAGATCACGTGTCTATGCCTTGAGGGAGGGTAGATATCATATTAGGATCGTCTGTCTTAGATAACTTGACTGGGATTGCATGATAGATAGGTTGATTGTTGGTTTCGGTAGTCTTGTGGTGAAACCGGATTCTTGGAACATTTGTCTCATTCTTAAGAACTAGTTTGTTTATTTGTTTTTAATATTTCATTCCCACATTCCATATTCGTTCGATGCAAGTTTGATTCATAGTTAGAGTTTAGGTTGTGTTGCGTAGTCCCTGTGGGATCGACACCTGAAGTACTACACACGTGCCGTGCAATTGCGGGTAGCTTAGGTTATTTGTTTAACTTTGATAATGCATCAGTTGTCGATACAACTTGCTATATTATAAATCAATTGTATGTTCGACCATGTATGTCAAACACTTCTTATGAGATCTAGAAAGGTAAAAGCCCAAATCTTATTTATTTTGCAAATTTCCTGATGCACTAATATGTTCTTAATGATAGAGACTATCTTGAAAAATTTGATGCCAAGAGTGATAAAGAAAATTTTCTGGAATATGGTACAAATATAATTGCGTATAGAGTTTACAATTTGAGAACAAAATCTGTGATTGAGTCGATTAATGTTGTATTTGATGAAGATCACTTAACTGAAAGATAACCAATTCCCTTTTCTACGGATATTGTGCATACATTGGCACCTATTTGTGACACAACTTCAAGTATACATGAAAAATAAAGCAATACAATGAAAGAACAAGATAACTGAGACGATCTTGTTGTTAGAGGAACTACATCGACATTACATTGAAACCACCATTGAAGATGTCACTAGAAACACTCACGATAGTAGGAAAACTAGAGACAAACCACGAGTTAGCTATCATGACTGTGTAAGATTTGTTTGATTTACATATTAAGTAGAACCAAAGAATGTGAATGATGCTTTAAATGATGAATCTTAGTAATGCATGAGGAATTCAAAAAGTTTATCAGAAATGATGTGTGGACTCTAGTGCATTGACCTGAAAATATTAACGTCATTGGAACAAAATTAAGTTTAAAGACCAAATCAAACCAAAATGCTGATATTTTTAAGAACACAGCTCGATTGGTTGCACAAGGTTATTGATGTGTGGAAATTCAAGCAATAATATTTCCAAGATCCATTCTACCGCAAGTATACGGTTCGTGTAGTACCAGGGTCGAACTCTAGGGACTAATGCAGCCTTTTATAAGAATATCACTAAACTAAGACGGTGTGAAATAGATGATGACGTAGTGTAAGTATCTAAAATACTAAACTAAATGAAGATAGCGATGGACAGGTACGGAAGTCTTGACGATTAAGAACACTACGGGTTTCGGGATACCGGGAATCGCAAGGATGTAACAACGATGGATTATAAACCTAACAAACTATCTTGATGATGGAAAATTCATGCTCTAAGATGAGGAGTGATTCTGCCGAGCCTAAACCTCCTAACCATAGTTACGTGTAATCCTACCTTCCAGCAGCGATTAACTCGTGAGTACGGCAATGTTAACTGCGCAATCCTAATTCCTAAGCCGATTAATCGACCGGTCATATTCTCATTAATCAAACTTAACCTACAATCAACAGTTCTGGATTCATATTTTAACATTCTAGCAAAACACGAATTCCTAAGTTACTGAGCGGGCAGCACTAGTATGAGCGTTTACGATGTTGATTATAGAATCGAATATCAAGAAAAGTACGATAGATCTAAGCACTAACGCATAATTTGTACATCCATTACAAAAGCGATATCCCTAGCCCATAGTTGGGAATCTACTCACTCATGGAGTTTACTGTCAATGAAGAGAGCACAACCCTAAACATGATAAAACCTAGGAAATACTATGCCTCGATCTTCCCTATTGTGTTACCGATGTCCGGATTGATGCTTCTCTTCTTCTCCAGCGTCTCCTAAGGCTTTCCTGATGATTTCCAAGCCTTTCCTTGCCCTAGCCGTCGCCCTCCCCTCTCTGGAGCTGATCTCCCCTATTGTTTTGCTCGTTCAATTTCTAAAAACAGGTTGTTGCGAGAAAGGCGGCCCGCTCGTGTACACGTTTCACCCGGTCGTTGATGTGCGTAGACTCAAGTAATAAATTACCTAGACTAACGCTTCCGCAAGGATACGGATCGTGTAGCAACTAGGGTCGAATACAAGGAATTGATGCGACTTATAAGCTATTAAACTAATGAATAAGACGTGATGAATCTAGTGTAGATGGAATGCAAATGCAAATGCAAACTAAACCTAAGATGGGAATGACTCGGCGACAAATCACCATAGGTATCAAGAGTTGCACAACGATGTAACGAAGTTCTAACGAGATAATTGGTCTTAGATACTATCATGAGTTAAGGGAATTCAAGCTCTCCTATAGGAACTGACTGGCGTAGACTTGTCCACTATCTAGCATGCATATACCAATGTATCCATTGCGTATCTTACATGGATAGACGCATTACGACCGCTATCCTAATCCCTAGATTTAACCGATTGACCTGGCGTAGATTCTAAACCGGCTAAACCCTAAATCATGGCTAAGTTCCGAAACCTAATGCCCTGGCGTTGGTTTATTAGACTCCTAACATCATTCATTCAAGTGGCGTACAGGTAATGAAAGCATTAAGAACAACCATAAGATCTGAAAACATAATAAAATACCGAACTCATTCATAACGAGTGGCGTACAAGTATGAAAGCATTAAGATCCACCATTCATTAAGCACAAGACTTCATTACATGTTGGCAATACTCTCTAACCTATGGCAATAGATCTACTTGAACATGAACTCAGGAAACGAAACACAAAAGAAATCTAAATTCGACATAGAAAGAGAAAGAGAATGCTCCCTATTCATCGACCAATGTCTTCAATAGATACTCCATGCTTCGGATCCGTAGATCCGTCCTTCTCGATCCTTCCAAGTGTGTCTCTAATGGCACTGAATTGTCCTTGAGTCCCCCCCTCTCAATCTCCTTCGAATCCCCTTTTTATAGATCTGATTTGGTTGTTAGAAATCTTGGGAATTTGTTGAGAAATACAAGGGCCCGAGCGGGCACAGCATCTACCCGCTCGTGCAAGCCTTGTACCCGACCGTGTACACCGATTTTCACCCGAGCGGGCACTCATGCCCGAGCGTGTTCTTCTTCAGCCCGAGTCGTGCAAACCTACGGCACATCTTGATGACAATTAACCCGAGCGGGCACTCCATTTCCGCCCGATCGGGCACGCATGCCCGACCATGTTCCTTGAACAC
>CM071867.1:19990511-20005796 GCA_036759665.1 Gynandropsis gynandra
AGCGCGATCATGCAAACCTACGGCAAATCTTGATGACAAATAACTCGAGCGGGCACTCCATTTCCACCTGATCGAGCACACATGCCCGATCATGTTCCTTGAACACCCGAGTCGTGCAAAGCCACGAGGTTGTCTTGGCATCAATTACCCGAGCGGGCACAGCGTCTGATGCCCGATCGTGCATGACCTAAGTTGATGTTTTCGCTCCTTTCGCTTGGTGTTTGCACGTTCTCTTCAATCCACGGTCTTGCACAAGCTGAACCTTGTCATTTTGGGGTTAAATTGCCAATATCTCTCGTGTTTCTTAACATTCTTCGTTTCCTACACAAAACACGAAATGTAGATGAAATCCTCGAATAGACTCGATAAATGAATGAAATCTAATAAATCTACCTAAAACTAGACCTAAGAATGACATAAAAACTACTACGGATTACGTGTTATCAGTCGTGCATAGAGCAGCCCGATCGTGTATATCGTCCAGCCCGATCGGGCATTGCTACCCGACCGCGTGGTCTGCCAGCCCGAGTCGTGTAAACTCTCGGAGATTTTCGGGCTGAATTGCAACCCAAGCGGGTACCTTGTTTCAGCCCGAGCGGGCATTGTCACCCGATCATGTTGTCTTCGTGCCCGGGTCGTGTAGATTGTTGTAATTATCCCCGTAGCTTTTGCCCCAGCGAGTAGCCTCAGTGCCCGAGCGGGCACTCTTCATTTCATGCCTTAGCTCTTTTCCGCTCGATGCTCGGGTGTTCCATTAAGTTCCGATCGGGCATTGCCGTTTTACGCTCGTTTAGGCCTTGTCGCCTTCAAACCTGAAAACCAATAAAAATGGCGTATATAAAGAACAATCGTATCAGATATTGCAACTCGTGCTATGAAATCTATGCAAAAATGATACGAATACCTAGCCTAAAAGTGATACACTTTACGTGTTATCAAACTCCCCCAGACCTGAACCTTTGTTTGTCCTCAAACAAAACTAAAGCCAAGTATAGAAGAATCTAACAACGATGGATACTAGCACGAAAAGTTCAAAGCGTTAGTCATTCTGCAAAACAACACGTCACATGAACAAAAGCCTAAGCGTACCGAGTTTAGACTTATATCAATCAAAAGTTCCGAGCCATGCAATCCTACCAATAATCTGAGTCTATTTGACAACCCTAGATAGCGTCCAAACAATCTCCATACCAATTCTCCTAAGCTTTTGATATCATTAAACACGTTTTCTCGTTCTTATTCTTTTCTTTTTTTTATACCTAGATCTACGCTTGGTTCCTAGGACGTCGAAGTCGAAGAGGGATGATTTTCTACTTAGACCCAGGCTGCCTATGGCACACTCATAAGGTCGTGTGACCTTAGCGGAGTGAAGAGGTGCATTATTGAAGAACATTTTTTTTTCGCTTTTTATTTTTTCTAGATTACGCATCACTCTAACCCTTAGGACGTAGAATAGCGCCTCAACCCACCACTTAGACCCGAACCATCGATCTCGATGGACTCATGTCAACGCTAACCTGGAATAGTCAGAAACTTATCCAAGATGACAGCGGAGTATAAGCGTGTGGCATCTAATGACTCATGAACGGTAAAGATATATCAAACAAGCAAGGGATAAACGGTATACACGGAGATATGGATACTTGGTACTGAAACCTAGGGGGTGAATGCAACTATAGATCATGGTTTCAAGCACAACTACTCGACTAATCGGTATCCAAAAGACTTCTAAGCAAACGTAGACTATTGTTCACGATTCGACAAGGTCGCAAAATAATGACTAAACTAGAAAATTCGTACTAGGTGTCCATCCGTTTATTCCTAAAAAATCAACATCTAATCCTAATCATCTAATCTTAATCACATACATGTTACTCGATGAGTACTGACTCCCCCAGACCTAAATGAAACACCGTCCCGGTGTTCAAGACCTAAGACAATCTTGCATACCCAACTACGGGAAAATAAAGGTTAGAACGTATGCACCTTGTGTCGCTTGTTGTCCCGAATTGGTGATGTGGCTGGACTTGTACGCGTCTCCTTCTTAAGGGATGATATCGACGTTGAAAAACCTATGAAAAAGAATCACACAATTCAAGAGAAGGAATACTAACCCACCGAGTAGATCAATGTGAAAAGAATAAGAATAGGTAAAAAAAAAATAAAATGAAAGAAAATGCGAAAGTCGGGTTGCCTCTCGATAAGCGATTGTTTAAGGTCTCGAGCCTGACCAATCTCTACTCATCATATCGAGGTGGGATCCTCGTTGTTGTCTTACGCGAGGTCCCGTGTGCAGTCTCCTTCCCGTTGGGATCCTGAATCCTATGGCGCATACTGATGCTTCCTCAATCCTCCCATCGGGTTTAAAATAATGCTCGGATGGAGGAGAATCTGAAATCTTGTTGATAAGGAATACTCCATTAGGCATAATACTCAGATTCGTCGGACTTTTTGGAAATTCAATCTGTGCGGTTGTTTTCCCCATAAGCCCGATTGTGCTGCCCTCAAAGGAGAGACCTCTATCGCGCTTAGTGTACAGCTCGATGGGGTGGAAGTCCCGGTCCAGGGGTTCCTTCTTCTTTCCTTCGTCTAGCAGCTCATTTGGGTCTTTACATAATCCTTCTCTAGCTGCTGTCATGGAAGTTTCTCCTCTTTCAAATGTCAAAGGAATGGGCTGATCCACCATTGTCTTGCGCTGATTTTGTGGAAATGTCAAAGGAGGTGGCCTCGGTGCTGGTTTTATGTACTTCTCCTCTTCCTCCTTGGCTTTCTCCTTAAGCTCAACAAGGGCCTTTTCCGCTGCTTCTTGCGCTAATTTCTTGACCTGCATCTCCAAATGTTTCAAATAAATGATATTCAAGGCCATCCATCTGCTTCTTGAGTCTTTCTGTCTCTGTCTTCACTTCCATAATTAAATCACTCCAGCATCTCCCGAGCTTTTCCTGATGATTTCCAAGCCTTTCCTTGCCCTGGTCGTCGCCCTCCCCTCTCTGGAACTGATCTCCCCTATTGTTTTGCTCTTTCAAACTCTAAAAACAGGTTGTTGCGAGAAAGGCGGCCCGCTCGGGTACATGTTTCACCCGGTCGTGGATAGAGTAGCCCAATCGTGTACATCGTCCAGCCCGATCGGGCATTGCTACCCGACCGCGTGGTCTACCAGCCCGAGTCGTGTAAACTCTTGGGAATTTTCAGGCTTAATTGCAACCCGAGCGGGTACCTTGTTTCAGTCCGAGCGGGCATTGTCACCCGATCATGTTGTCTTCGTGCCCGGGTCGTGTAGATTGTTGTAATTATCCCCGTAGCTTTTGCCCGAGCGGGTAGCCTCAGTGCCCGAGCGAGCACTCTTCATTTCATACCTTAGCTCTTTTCCGCTCGATGCTCGGGTGTTCCATTAAGTTCCGTGGCTTGATTTTGACTCCGATGATTTGTATCTTCAATATGTGTGGTTTGATTCAGGAATTTTCCTTTTTACGCTCGTTTAGGCATTGTCGCCTTAAAACCTGAAAACCAATAAAAAGGGCGTATATAAAGAACAATCGTATCGGATATTGCAACTCGTGATATGAAATCTATGCGAAAATGATACGAATACCTAGCCTAAAAGTGATACGCTTTACGTGTTATGAGTTATACACAAGTGTAAGATGTTGGCTTTGATGAGACTTTTGCACCCGTTACTAGATTAGATTCTATTAGACTATTACTTGAAGTTTCTTGTAATATTGGTTTCAAACTATTTCAGATGGATGTTAAAAATGTACTCCAATATAGAATACAACAAGAAGAAGTGTAAGTTGAACAACCCAAAGGTTTCGAACATCCACACTTTGGTAATTATGTTTACAAGCTAAAGAAAGCTTTGTATGGACTGAACAAAGCACCACGAGTGTGGTATGAAATGTTGACAAGCTTACTAATCAACAATACAAAGAAACATGCAAATATATAAGGACGAATCAACGGATCCGTTCGTTGATAAAAATTGCAATAGATGACAAGAGAATAAGGGGAATTATCATCGTGCACCAATCCATTACACTCCATTAGATTTTTCAACGGAATATCAACAAATTCTATTCGTTAAAAGTTTTTGGTGAACCCATTGAAAGGGCGTTCAAACCACCAAATTATTTCAACAGATAACCATTGAAAATATCAAAGGATGCCAATTGATAAATTTAAAATTTCGATGTGACTGTTGGAAAAAATCGTCCGTTAGATTTCAATGGGAATCAGTTGGTATTTCCATTGGTTATCCGTTGGAATTTTCAATATTTATACACCGAACTAGAATTCCTTACCATCAAGACATGAACAAAAAATATACTTTCAATGAATTTCTTCTGCATCAAGTAGAGATATCTATAGATTTAGAGAGTAGATGTATAGAAGAAAAGATCCCAAAACCGAGGAAGTTACGCAGGAATTCTTGTACGGATTGGAGTAGTTCATAAGTTTTGTATCGGTGTAGTCTTTGTGTCAAGAATGCAAGACAATATTATGTCACGACAAAAGAAACAAAAACATGAAGTATCGAATTCAAAAAATTATTTGCAAACACATTACAAGGTAGGTTTCGTAGAGGATTATAAAATTTGATTCTTTCACGACAATGATTATGGTGTTAGAGATAGTGTACAAGAAGCAAAAGAAGTAAAAAGAAATGAAGAGGTTCATTGTGAAATAATGTCGACCATTCCATATGTGGAAAATGGTATCAGATGCTTTTCCTGAAGTTACTAAGCAAGCACATGAAGAAATGTCAAAACAATGAGGCACACCAAATTTTAAAACTATTGGATAAGGGTGTCATGATGTCAGTATCGTTTATTTTTATCATCAAGATTGATGAGTATAAAAAAGAGTACAATGTAGCTGAAAATTTAATGGATTCATTTTGCAAAACCATGCATGAATATTTACCGGCAAATAATCAAGCTCCTGAGACATATTATGAAATAAAGAATGTTTTAAAGGATTTGGGAATTTCACATGAGAAGATCAATGTTTGTAGAAATAATTGCATGTTGTTTTGGGGATGAGATAAAGACCTTTTAGATTGTAAATTTTGCGGTGCAAATAGATTTCGTTCGAAAAAAACCATATTCACAAAAATATGTACCGTACAAAAAATGTTCTATATGTCTGTAGCAAATAGATTAAAAAGGTTATATAAATAAAAAACCATTGTTGCAATGAGATGACACATATAACACTCGACGGGTGAAGAGATAATGCAACATCAATCGAACGGTAAAGCTTGGAAGGATATCAATGAAATATTTTTCAAGTTTGCGTTTGAAACAAGAAATGTTTATCTTTGTCTGTACATTGATGGTTTTAGTCCATATGGACAATCTAGAATTCAATTTTCTCTATGGCCTATGATTTTGTCTCCGTATAATTTGCCTCCCGAGATGTGTCTGAAAGAGAAGTTATGTTTCTGACGTTGCTGATTCCATGACTAGAACATCCAAAGAAACGTTTCGATGTATTTTTGTAGCCTTTAATTCATAAATTAATAGATTTTTGGAACAATGGAATTGTTGTATATGACGTAAGTACAAAACAAAACTTCACATTGAAAGCGCTCTTGTTGTGGACAATTAGCAACTTCCATGCCTATGGAATGTTATCTAATGGAGTACGCATAGAAGACTGACACGTCCATATTTTATGGAGGATACAAGATTTTTTCCGTCTAGTAAATGGGAAGAAAAAATGTTGGTTTTATCATTATGGAAGATTTCTTCCCCGTGGACATAAATTTAGAAAAGAAAAAATATTTTCGAAAGAACGTGGTATAAAAAGAAGAGGAACCATGCATGCCAATAGGTATGCAAATACTATACGAATGACTAAACACGATAACAGATTTACAAGAATCAGTGAAATGTGAAGGAAATAATGGCATCGAAAACCATAAAGTCAAGGTGATGAGGTCAACGAAAATGCCACCATACCAAAGGAGGGTCACACCGATGATGTGTTAAACCAAGGAACCAAAAGCATAAAATTTTCACGAGACCTATCTGCACATTGCCAAATCAAAAGTTCGCGGAATAAGCTATCAAGGGTAGAATTGGAAACGTGGGAGTTACTGGACCATAATAGGGATTTATCGAAGGGCTCGAGCCATACAAATGTGAAAGAATTGGAGATAAAGATCTTAGTTTATCCCATCCAACTGATAGAAAATTATCCAAGCATATCAATATCCCTCAAAATCCTCTATTTTCCAAGCCAATCATATCTCAGCAGATCATCTACTTTTCTGTTCTGAAGATCTCCAATGGCTAGGAAATCTTTACGAGTCAATAATATCTCATCAAATCATGTATGATAACACGTAGTGTGGATTAGTTCTAGGCTACGCATTTAGATAATTTCTGCATAGTTTGCATAGCACGAGTTACAAAACCGACATGAATGTCCTCTATCTAGTCCTTTTATTGATTTTCAGGTTTTAAGGCAACAAGGCATAATCGAGCTTTAGGATGTTGATTCTTGGAGTCAACTGCACATACTTGGAGCTACAAACCACTCAGAGCAGATTCAGGCCAAGGAATCGCACGGAATACTTAAGCATCGAGCGAAAGGAGCAAACCACGTCAGCATGACTCGGGTAAAGGGACAACCCACTCGAATTGGTACCATGAGGAGCCCGCATGGGGTGGCTCCTAACCTGTGCGGGTCGTGTGCCGAGACATTAACCCTAAAAAGGGTTAAGACGATGGGAAACAAGGGGCAGCCACAAATAAAAGGAGAAAGATGCTCATAACACAAGGAGGACGAAAAGACACAGAGTAGAGCTCAGGAGGAGTTGGGAAGCAAGGAAACAACATCAGAATATTGGTGACGAGATAGGGAAGTCCGAGGCATCATATTCCCTGCTCTTTATCATGTTTATTGTTGTTTTCTCTTGTATTACAGCAAACTCCATGAGTGAGTAAGACTTTAACTATGAGTTAGGGGCACCGATTTTGTAAGGGATGCTTATGTTTATCAATGCTTAGATCTTTCAAAGTTTTTTGTATTTCGGTTCTACGATCAATGCTATGAACGTTCTATACTTGTGCTGGTCACTCAGTAACTTAGAATTTCATGTTTTACTTGGAGTTTAGATTACGAATCCGAAAATATTGATTGTTGATTGAGTTCGATTAATAAGAATCTAACTGGTCAGTTAATCGAATCAAGAATTAGGATTGCGTGCTTAATACTACTATAATTTCATGTTAATCGATGCTGGGAGATAGGGTTGCATGTTATTATGGTTAGAGAGTTTAGATGTCGAGAGAACCACTCTCTACTTACGAGCATGAATTCCCAGCCATAAGAGAACCACTCTCTACTTACGACAAATGCAAAATATGTTGCAAATCACGGTAGCTTTTTATTTCTACCTTTATAGAAATCCGTTCATTTAAACCATCCAGAAATTGAGCCATCAAGAATCTGTTATGGCTCAATTTCTTGATGGTTTAAATGAACGGATTTCTATAAACGTAAAAATAAAAAGCTACCGTGATTTGCAACATATTTTGCATCTTTCAATCTAAATTGAGCAAAAGATAAATAAGAACCAAGCCACAACCAACCAAACACATACTCTAAGTTCATACTATGCACAATGGTAGAAAATATCAAAGAAGAGAAGTGGGACCCATATAAGGGCATGTCACTAGAGAGCATGACCAATAGAAAGAACGACAGACAAGGACACATGGCTCATGAATGTCCACAAAAAGACATAAGAGAATTGAAAATTTGAAAAAATAAAACTTTTTGTATTCTTGAACGGTGTCAAGAATACAGTGACTTCAACTTGTTCCGGTAACAATTGAACCCATTATCAAACTGTATGAAGAGGCTTCTACACCTCTTGTGGTGGCCATCGCTCCACCCTAAACACCTTGAGTTCAACCATCAAACTTCATTCTGCACCATAGCTAGACAAATCTTGAAGAGAACCCTTAGACCAGTTAATAAACAACTTCTTTAAGAGTTCCCTTAGAAAAGTTAAGAAATCAACCTTAACGGATTCTCCACAAGCATCTCGAGTTCTGACTCGAGGCGTGTATCACAAGGTGAATGGCATAGCTGGTACAAACATAGTATTTTTTGGGAACTATCATATGGAAATCACTCTTATTGCATCATAATTTGGATGTTATGCATATTGAAAAAATGTTTTCGATAAAATCATCAACTTTGTTTGGAAATGTGATGGGGAAATCGAAGGCTAATATACAATATAAGAAAGATTTGAGACAATGTTTCGAAAACTTGAGTTGGAGTTACGTGATGGGAAGTCACCTATCTCAATATTCAGATTGTTTTAGGCCTTTGAAAACAACATTATTGAGGTTGTTAAAAGAAGTTGTTAAATTTCCAGAGGGATATACATTGAACTTTGCTCGGTGTGGATATTGTGGGTTCATGGCTTATCAGCTTGAAAAGTCACAATTGTCACGTTTTCATGCAGCTACTCATTCCAATTATGTTTGGTGAGCTATTACCATAGAACATGCACAATTTGTTATGCAGAATTAGCATATTCTACAAAGATATATGTACAAGAAATTTAAAAAAAGATGACTTAGATTTATTAAAAACAATATTTCTGAGGTATTATGCTCCTTGGAAAGATTTTTTCGCCTTCCTTCTATGATGTCATGGAAAATTCGCTAATAAATTTACCAGAGGAGGCAATACTCGATGGTTTGGTTCAATTCAAGTGGATGTATCCATTCAATAGGTTTTTCTTTCATCTAAAGAAAAAAGGAAAAAACAAATAAACAATTTAAGTTAAATAATAATTGTTGAAAAAAGCACATATTTCAGCATATTTTACTTCAAGTCGCATATTTCAACGAAGAAAAGAAGATTAGAACAAGATCATACAAACTATTTATATTGGTATAATCCTGAGTTTGGTGCAATTTCTGAGTCCTTTACACCAATTGGACATATGAGAGAGAAATCGGAGGAATATTGGCTAACACCTGAGGGGTATAATTATGTCGACATATATATATATATATATATTATTAATTGTCAAGAGATATTACATTTCGAAAGGACAAAATGAGGATAATAGATCTTTTAATTTACAAACATATATGTATATGTATGTGTGTGTGTTATCATATTTTCATTAAGGGATTTTTTATGAAGAAGTAATGGATACATATCCTCGTCTAAACGCAGATAAACTCAACAAAGTGAAAGTTCAACATTATGCTTCGTGGTTGAGAGATTACGTATGTACATGTATTTTGGTATTTATACTTAAAATAATGTAATCTTTCTCTTTATATTATATAGTTTAAGGGTTGCGATGAGAGGCATCCTAATCGGTTAAGAGTTTTGGCTAATGGTCATGAAGGAAATGTATTGTCTTCACCAATGATGTTGACTCGAAGATACGCATGCCACACTTATGAGTACGAATACAAGCACATTCAATTGCGACATTTGCGTTAATAGTGAAATAGAGGATGATAATTTCTAAGATATTTTGCACCAAATTCTACAAGTCGAAAATCTTGGTCTCGTTAGATTGAAGATAATATTTTTTTCAAATGTCAGTGGTTCGACCCAACCATAGGAAGTGGTATACGGAAAATCGATGAGTAGGAATTGATATACACTCGACACGATGATATGAAATGTATGATCCATTTATCACTATAGATCAAGAAGATCAGGAATGTTACGTGCTTTATCAAACATCATTGAAATGTGAAAGAGAGGAGCGGTGGGTCGTAGTTAAGATTAAACCATGAGGTTATAAAGATTAAAGAAAAAGAAGATCCATTGCAAATCGATCACCATAAGCCAATACAGTTAATTGATACTGACCATCGTGAAGAGATTCTCGCAAGTACTATGAAGAAGTTGAACTAGAAGATATGCAAAAGATGAACATGATGACGAATTCCATGCACCATTGAAGGAAGACTAACCAATTGAAGTACCAATAGAAAAAGATATGTGAATTATGAAATTATAAGATCAAACTTTTCTAACTTTGTTTTTCTAAAATCTTGTATTTCATTTTCAACGGGCATCTATTGGAAATTGCAATGGATACACATTGAATTGTAGAAATTATGTTTGACATTTAGAAAAATTTCGCGGTTTTCCCTTTTTCAACGGACATTCGTTGGTATTTCCAACGGACAATTGAAATAAATGAAAAAGTATCAACATTCATCCACTGGAAGATATCAACGGTCATTCGTTGGAAGATTTCTACGGTCATCCATTTGTCCTTTCAAACAGGTATCGGTCAGTTTTTTTTCAACGGACATCCGACGAGCATCCATTGGAATAGGTAATGATGATCTATGCTCTGCCTAGGTAGCTCATCCCATAGAAAACATGAATTTCAATGTGCATCCGTTTGAAATTCCAATGGATGCCTATTAAAAAGAAGACGTTTAGACTCTTTATGATGTCTGTTGCCTCAGGAATATAATTACCAAAGTGTTCCCGTTGGAAACTTTTTCATCATGTCAATAAATGACGTCCGTTCATTTGACGTCGTTTCCAATGAGCATTCGTTATAAAATTTTGATATTTAACCCATTAAGCGTTCCATTTTCAACATAATCTCAAAACCAAAACAACAAAGTGTCTTAAACACTAATCCTAAACGTTTAAGCACAATGATACCTCCACAATTTATCTGTCATGCTGGATTATTGGCGGGTTCCGCAAGAGCCGCACCACCACGTCCTCCGCCACTAACCAATCTCTGTCACCTATATTGATAGCATCAATATTTGATGAAGAAGTCAATATGATGGATATCAATGCTTTGATTGTTACGTTCGATGAGTGTTCAAATGTTCCCATCATCGATTCTGAACGTCGTGACGGGACTATAGTAAAATACTATTCACTTAAACATATGTATTTATATTTTTTTAAATCTTCTAACGATTTTTTTTACACGTATAAATTTGATGTGGATGATGTTCTTAAATAATTGAACAACAATATCATCCAAGTTTCTTTGCAAAATTGGTTGTACTATTCTTGAAAAATGACGCCAGAGGTAATACGCCGTTGATGGAGGTGTGATTTTATCGTAAGTGCTATAATATAAGATTTAATTTAATACTTTTATTGAATTTGTGTAATAAATTATTTGCTTTACATTTAATGTTGTAGCACGATTATAGATGGTGGAAGAAGGACACATCGGGCATCTATATCGCCTCGATGCACGATATCCAAGCTCGGTTGTACTTGTTGCTAAATAACGACAAGTGCAACTAATACAATAAGAATGCCAAACCGACATGGGTAGCAGACAAAATTTTCAACCAAATCGTTTAACATTGGGATTCAGAGGACTTAAAGGCCAAGACTGAAAAGGTTAAAAAGTGTCGGTATGGCAATAAAGTTCTCGGGGATATTCCGCATTGCCATACCTTGGGAGCAAAGTCATTCCCAAAAGACAGAATGAGTTGGTAAGAAACTTTTCTTTCTTTATAATTGAAATTTATTTTTTGTAAAATTTTTATTTAATCATATTATTTTATTTTTTTTGTAAAAGAATCGATTCTTCTTGAGCTGGTCCTTGAGACTCATGCCAAGAGGAAGCCCGTGGCAGGGAAAGAAGTTGAAGAACTCGAGTTGGTTTAACCTCGGACAGAGTGGATGGTGAAAATTATGACGGAGAAGATCACACAATAATCACAAACCATCGTTTCATCTTTTGATTAACTTTTTCCTTTAAAAGGACAAAATTTATTTATAGGTAAATAACATTAATAGTTCATTATATAAAAATATTTAAATCGATATACTAACTTTAATTTGTTTGATATTACAGGTTATTAGACCGTATATGGGGCGTCTATATGGTTTGAGTTCTTTACAAGCGATTTTGTAGAGGACACCCTGACGATACCTCCATCGTCCAAGAGACGTACGCACGAGAACGACATATTGAGTAGCTCGAGACTATACTTCGAGAAACATGAGCGCATGTGCGTCATATGGAGAGCATCATCAATTTGATGACAGGTTATGCGTATCAGCCACCACAACCTACATAAGAAACATCGTCGAGAAAAGAACTGATCATTGACTTCGACGTAATCCTTCCCGAGGCATCGCAAAAGACAGAGGGAAAATGAAAATTCTGGTTTAGATGATATATAGGCAATTTGGTTTTAAATTTTGTATAAAAATTTAAATATATCAATTTTTTATATGGTTTTTTCAATTTATCAACCGATCGTTGTTGATAAGAACAAAATTATCAACGAAAATTCGTTGAAATCTTTTAAATTTTCTACGTACTAAATACCAACAGATATCAGTTGGCAATTCCTATGAAAAAATTCAATGGATACCTGTTGGTTTCCATGCCATATTTGCAACGGGAACTTCCAACGATCATTCATTGCATATTTTTAATAGGCATCCATTGTTATTTATGATAGCCCTGTCCGTTGTAATCCTTTGATAATTTCCATTGGATTATGTTCGTTGAAATGCCATTGCAAATTGCAATGGATGTGGTTTTTTAAGAGTCAATTTTCAACGGACTGAAATTCGTTGCAATTTTTCAACGAAAAAGCCATTTCCAATGGATTTGGCCATTGGAAATGGCATGTTTGTTTGCAGTGCAAGAATGACTAAAAATGATGGGGAGTAGATAAACCTTTTTTCATTCATGATATTGATAAAGTTCTGCTAGTTGTTCAAATTTATGTCGAGAATATTATGTTTTGATCAAAATCACAAAAAAAAGGTAAATTAGTTTGTACAAACCATGAAAGATGAAATTGAAATACGTATGTTTGGAAAACTAAATTACTTTCTCAGTTTACAAGTAAAAAAACTTGAAGATGGACTATTCACTTTCCAATGTAAGTATGCAAAAACATAGTAAATTATTTGGTTAAAAGATTATATATGGATCATAGTAAATCAACGAATATTCCTATGTCCACTTCAACAAGGCTTATAAGAAATTCAGGGGGTGAAGATGTTAAGGTTATGTGTTATTAGAGTGTGATAGGAAGTTTACTATACTTAACAACTAAAGACTTGATTTGTGTTTAAGTGTAGGCATTTATGTAAGATATCAAGCTAAACCAAAGAATTACATGCGCTAGCAGTAAAAAAAATCATTAAATATATGAAAAGTACATCGAATTATGGTTTTTTGTATACTAAGGACACTAATTGTGAACTTGTCGGGTATTGTAATGCCAATTGAGGAGGTACTACATACAGAAGGAAAGGTACTTCAGGTGGATGTTTCTTTTTTGGGAACAACTTGGTGTTATGGCATAGAAAAAAGCAAAATTCAACATCTCTATCTATTGTTGAGTCTGAATACATTGCATTAGAAAGTTGTTGCGTTAAACTAATTTGGATGAATCAAATGTTGATGGACTATGGTATGAACTCATAAACTTTTATCGCACTTTGTGATAATACAAATGCAATTGATATTTCAAAAAATCTTGTGCCACATTCAAGAATAAAACATGTTGAGATTAGACATTGAAAAATAACAAATGAAAGTTGAATTTATACCTACTAATCGCCAATTGACTAATCTTTTACAAAACCATTGGATTCAAATCGATATGTTGGTTTGAGAAAATCACTAGGAGTCTGCGAACTCTGAAAATAAAGAAATTGGTCCTGATTGCATAATTTGATTTATGAGTACTTTAAATTTCTGTGTGGAAAAAATAAAATAATGTGTATAGTTTTTAATTTGTTCATGGTACTCTATCTATGAGAAAACTTAAGTATTCATGTAGTACACTTGTAATATATATATTTGTTATGATATTTAAAATATGTTCTCTTATCCATCTAATTGTTTGATATGTTTTAAAGTTCAAATTTAAAAATTAAATTTATTATGAGTACAATGTTCGGGTCTAAGTTAGGAGAAATTCAAATTCAGTTGTAACATCCTAAAAGGTACAAAGCTAACATATGCTTAAATATTCCTCTATGATCTAATTGAAACATAAGAATATACATACAAAAAGGTAACTTAGGAATATACAACCTATAGAAAATAATGTTTAAATAACGTCCTATAGAAGCAAAGAGATAAAGAAAAGAAAAAGAAAAATAAAATGGTATGTAAGTGTGTTGAACAATGAATTAAAGTGAATCAGGTTATAGTACAAGTACACTTAAACGAATACAGTAATTAGACATATTATTTTTTTCTTCTTGTTCCAATTTTTTTGGTTTATAAATTTTATTTCTGCTTGATGGGCTGACTAAAAAAATTTAATGATTTTATATTTTATTTGAAAATATAGAAGGAAAACAGTTATATTCCTTAAACTGATTTAATAAGACGTGATAGGTGTTGTTCAATGATTTGATGGACGTGACAGATATAGTTCATTATTAAAAAAAGAATAAATGAGTTTTTACAAGGGTTGGTTAATGAACTCGAGTCTTCGTTCACTCATTTGAAACCCTAATCTTCATTCTCGAGAAAGTCTCTCTTTTTGTTTTTCAAAAGCAGAAAACAAAAATGGATCCGAAGAAGAAACAGGTGGAAGGAACATCTAGCAAACAATCAACACACAAAAAAGCAAAGATATCTGAACAAACGTGATAAAAAAATAAGAAAAGGTTCATATACCCGTGTTTAGAAAAAAATCACTAATAATGGATGGAAAGAAGTACAAGATGATTTAGAAAACATGTTCCAGTGGTGAAAACTCCGAAATATATTAGAAAAAGAACCAAAATAGAAAAAGAGTCGTGTAATGACTCAGTGGATGATAGAATCAGAAATTGGAAAATGTTGAATCTACATCCGCAATCAATGAAGAACCAAGTTCGTCCAAATTTGATACACCTCTGAATCAACCAAGAGCTTTTGAAAAGATAAACATACAAACGAGTGAAGTTATATTTGGTTTCGGAAAGATTTGAGGTACACCTTCTTTATGTCGTTCAAATGCCTATTCGAGGATCTTCTACTCCACATTAGGAATAGATAAGTATAATAATCTGCTGGAAAGAGAAATCTTTAGCGAAAGAAGTTTGAACGTTGGACATTGCCACTACAAGAAATTTGATAATTAGGGACTGAAAATTCAGTCCCTAATCCGTCCGGAAACGGAATTCGGGACGGATTAGGGACCACCGTACCCCGTCCGGAACTGAGCGTCGCAAACAAGGTTCCGTCCGCAATCCGTCCGCAAATGCAGACGGTAAAAAGAGTTCGCAATTCGTCCGCAATTTCGGACGGTAAAGGAAGTCGGG
>CM071867.1:20024903-20048839 GCA_036759665.1 Gynandropsis gynandra
CTCTAAGGAATTCGATGCCTCGACCTTCCCTATCGTGTTACCGGTGCAAGGATTGATGCTTCTCTTCTTCTCCGATGCCTCCCGAGCCTTCCCTGATGTTTTTCCAGCTTTTCCTTGCCCTGTTCGTCGCCCCCTTTTCCCTAGATCTATTCTGTTCCTTAAATCCGCTCGTTTGAAAGTTAGATGTAGGTTGTTGCGAAGTACACGGCCCGCTCGGGCACAGGTGTTGCCTGTTCGTGCTGAGGCTCGCTCGGTCGTGTTGCGTCATAGTGCCCGATCGGGCGGACATCACCCGATCGCATGGTTGAGCGGCCCGAGTCGTGCAAACTCTCAGGGCAAATTGGATGGATTAAGCCGTTTCCAATTTTGGAGACGAATTTGTGGTCCGTTTCCAAACTTTCGACACCGAAAAAACCGTCCCTAATCCAGGAACCGATTGGGGACTACTTTTTCGGTCCCTAATTAGAGACGGATTGGGGACTGAAATTTCCGTCCCTAATTAGGAACGGATTGGGGACGGAAAAAATTTGGAGTCACGCGATTGGATACTACCATTGGTCGTCTCCAATCCGTCCCTAAACCAGTTTAGGGACGGATTGGGAACCGATTTGTCGGTCCCTAAAACCTGATTTTCTTGTAGTGATTGTGAGTTAGAGGATTTAAGGCCAAAAGCGAAAAGACCAAGAAGTTTCGGTACCCCAAAAAAGTTTTCAAGGATAGTTTGCATCACCATACTGGGAAGCGAAATCGTTCCTCAAAAGAAAGACGTAGACAATGATAAGACAAGAACCGATCGTTGACTCCGACACGACCCCTTCTCGAGCATTGGAGAAGATAGAGACGAAGACAACGATGGCGGTTTAGATGATATGTAGGCTAGATTGGTTTGTTATGTTATTTATTTAGTTTTAAATTTTGTATAAAAACTATAATCTATATTAATTTTTTATTTTATTTTTAAAAAAATTCTACAATTTATCAACGGATCTTCGTTGAAAACTTTGAATTTTCCCAGAAAAAATCAACGGGCATCCGTTGGTTCTCAAACCATCTTCCAACGGATAGCCGTTGGTAATTCCAACGAGCATCCGTTGCA
This sequence comes from Gynandropsis gynandra, assembly GCA_036759665.1. NCBI lineage: Eukaryota > Viridiplantae > Streptophyta > Magnoliopsida > Brassicales > Cleomaceae > Gynandropsis > Gynandropsis gynandra. The sequence goes on from CM071867.1 coordinate 20,026,000, forward strand.
ATTTCTAACGGTCATCCATTGTAATTTCCAATGATCTTATCCGTTGTAGTCCCTTGATAATTTCCAACCACCGTATCCGTTACAATACCTTGATAATTTCCAACGGACTCTCACCGTTGAAATGTCGTTGAAAATTGCATTGAATGTGGCTTTCAACAGTGGATGTCCAACGAGCAGAATCCATTGAAAATTGTAATTTCCAACTAAAACGGCCAATTTCCAACGGATTTGACCGTTGAAAATGTTATATATATTTTTGTAGTATATGTATACATCATAAAAAAATATGTTTCCTTGTTTATTGATGTAAACATATTGATATGAAATCCTACTTTATTATACAAATAAAATATTTTATTTGAACATATTTCCTTGTTTTCAAAACTATCATATGATTTTGATGGTCTTATTTCGATTCTTTAGTTTTTCTTTAAAAGATCTGTTAATTGGAAAATGCATGTGACATTGGAGAAATTGTGCTCACCATTTCGGTTTCAGTTTGGATCAAAGGAATGCAAGTTACATGTGTTTTATCAACAATAACTATACATTAACAAAATTTACATTGCTGGAGTCGATTCGATTGTGAACAGGCTTTGCTCCTTTTATAACTATTTTAAATTATAATAAACGTAACAAAAAATTTTATTGGTTTAATTATTGTGAACATGGTTTGCTCCTTTTATAGCTATTTTAAATTATAATAAACGTAACAAACAAGTTTTATTGGTTTAATTATTATTCAGTTCTTTCGATTTATCAATCATTTTATCATATAATTTAAAAAATAAAATAAAAACATTTTTAAATCATCGACATATTTTACAACATATAATATAATTGATGGTAGAGTTGGCTCGATTCAATACACAAAATTCTTTCAATGGTGATGTTGTATATAAATTGGTTTAAGGAAAATGACGTACTTGTATGCTTAAGGTCAGAGTTTATATGACTTCTATGAGTAATCTTGCAAACCATAAAGTGTGAGTTAGTGAGACGTTGTTGAGGATCAAGTACAAGTGTTTTGTTTTCTTCAAAATAGAGGCACAATTCTGCAGGGATCAAGATAGGGATCAAGAAAATCTCTCTCATATTATAATGGATTTATCTTGGGATTAAGATCATGGCAAGACGTAAGATTATTCATATCGAGTATATGAACTCATAAAATCAAGGTGCATTATTTACATTTGCTTCCATGTTTTTTCTTTGTAATGATATGTTCTTGAAATTAGCAAGAAACAAAAAGACAATTTATCAATTCTTCAAGATTCACTGGAAAATCAACAACAAAGATTAGTATTAGAGTCTTGATTGCGATCTAGAGAGACTCGTGTTATGATAAGTTGTCCCACATTGGTTAGGACATGAACCTTGGGACTTGTATATATGGTGTCGGGCAACCCTAAACTCTTGAGCTAGCTTTTGGGATTAGTTAGGTCCAGCCCATATTTGACATGGTATCAGAGCCCGGTTCGTCCCGATTTGAATATACCGATGTTGGACCCCTGATTGCGATGTCCACGCTCCAGGACCGAGCCTGGGCGTGAGGGGGAGTGTTATGATAAGTTGTCCCACATCGGCTAGGACATGAACCTTGGGACTTGTATATATGGTGTCGGGCAACCCTAAACTCTTGAGCTAGCTTTTAGGATTAGTTAGGCCCAGCCCATATTTGACAACTCGACAATCACATAAGATTCGTCTGCAAATGTACTAATATTTGCAAGAAATTTCACACTGTGAGCAAGGTGATTGTATGTAAACTAGAAATTGAAAAATAGAACGAAAAATGTGATTTCACCATGTGGAATGACAAGATATTGCAAGCCTTGAAATCCTCAAGCTCCATGATGAATTGAGTGAAGAGTATTGATCTTAAAGAACTAGAAACTGAAAAGGAGGTAAAACATGATGAACTAAATGGAAAAATAGAAAGATAGAAGATTTATCTTTGAAATTTGAAGGATACCAGATAAGAAAGAAACATGAGACTTAGGAACTTAATACTCATGTGTTTGTTATACCAAATAATGAGAAAGGTGAGAATTGAACAAACTGCATTAACGATTTGGAAAGCTTTAGGGACAAAGTTTCTTCACAAATTTTTTCCAAATAATATGTATCTAAAACATAGATTGTTTGGTAATAGAATAGAGTTAACAAAATCCATTGAAGATAATATGGATGTCTTCAAGAAACTTATCAATGATTTGGAAAATCTTAAGTTGGATGTTTCTGAAGAAGATCATATTTTAATTCTTGAACTCTCTCCGTCATCAATATGATCAACTCAAGGATACCCCAAAAAATAGCAGATGATAACTTTTACATTAGATGAGATAACAAGTGCGGCTCACTAAAAGGAGATGGAACATCCCGCAAGAGGAGCAAGAAATGTTGTTGAAGGTTTATTGGTAAAGGGAAGAACATAAAAGAGGAAATGATCTAATAGTCAAGGAAAAAAATCTAGATCCAAATCAATAGTAAAAAATGACTTAGTGTGCTGGTTTTTTGACAAAGAATGCAACTATAAACGAGATTGCATAAACAAGAAAAAACATCTCGAAGAAAATGCCAAATAATCTAGGGAAGTTGTTGTATTATAATCAATACTCGAGGCAGAAATGCTAAGTATCTCGGATCAAGATAAAAAAAATATTCTTAGGTGTACCTTCCACATGAAACCAAAAAGGAAGTAGCTTAAAGAAATTTTCAATTCCAAGATGGGATATTTTTAATGAGCAATATTATCTCTTGTGATATCAAGTGTGTAGGAAATGTCATAATTCAAACTCATGATAGAAATTTCAAGAGCTTAAGCCATGTAAAGTATATTCCTGATCTTAAGCGTAATTTGGTATCACATGGATGCTTTGACATGCAGGGATATAATTACAAATCACAAGCAGGGAAAATAAATGTCCTAAGAAGCTTATTGGTGATGCTAGTGGGAGATCACTACAAAACAATATGGTGTGACCGAAAGATCCATCCGTTGAAATTTTTACCAACAGATCAATCCTTTGAAATATTACCAATAGATATCTATCAACATATTCCATGGTGAACCGTTGAAAATCCTTATTTTTTATCAACAGATGCCCGTTGTAATTTTTCCAATTTCCAACGGATACCCCTTGAAAAATCATAATTGCAGAATTTTATGCCTAACCGTCTTGTCTTTTTTCAATGGTCATCCATTGGAATTTTCAATGGTTATCCATTTAAAATTCCAATTGATACCCTTTGAAAAAATATATTACAAAAATCTACGTCTAACGTCATCACATTTGCAAAGACATAGAACCTACACCTAAACTCCTCTTCAAAATGGTGTGACCGAAAGAACGATGAAGATAATTGTGGAAAGGTGAGATGTTTATTGACTAAAACTATTTGCATCAACATTTTTTTTGCATAGGCAACAACCACTATAGTGCACATCCTCAACAGGCTACAGTGCTTTAGAGTTTAGAAGTCCAGAAGAAATCTGGACAAGTAAGTCTCTTTATCATTACTTGAACATGTTTGGATTGTTATGTTTGTTTATGTTAAACATGGCAAACTACAACCAAGGGCAGTAAAAAGGGCTTTCCTTAAATATCCAAAAAGGATAAAAGGCTACTATGTGTGGTTGTTAGAGGAACAAAGTGTGCTATTAGTAGACATGTGATATTTTGAGAAGAAATTGTCTACAAAACATAATGACATATGAGATTGAAGAGATAGGAAATTTATCATCCAATGAACTAGAGAGACTGGTAATAACCATGAAAAATGGAAATAATGCTCATCAAAGTGAAACTTATGATAGAAGCGTCCGGAAGGTCAAAACAGTGTGTATAAGAAAAAAATGAATATAGGATAGAAGAAGATCAAGAAACATACTAGTTAGCGAGAGATACCAAGAAGAACAATTATTCCATCAACTAGGTATAGAGAGGAAGAAGTGGTTGGTTTGCCTTCAATACAACATAAGACATGAAACATGAGGAACTAAGAAACTATATTGAAACAAGAGAAAGCAAACATTGGTCGAAGTGGAAGAAAGAAACCATGGGAAAATTGAGTATTTAATCAGAAATAAGACATGGGTCCTTGTACAAAAACCAGGAAATAATAAAATCATTAGTAGCAAATGATTTTTCAAGCAGAAGTCGGGTATTCTAGGGGTGGAAGAGCAAGATAAAATGTTAGAAGGATTTTTAAAATTTATCTGTAGATAAATAAGGGATATGCTCAACAATAAGGGATAAATATCTGAAGATATTCTCTCTTGTAGTCAAGCATATTTCTATAAAAATCATTTTCTCTTCAGTGAAATTCCTAGATATGGACTTTGAACAACTTGACGTCAAAACACCATTCTATATGGAAACTTTGAAGAGGAAATATATGTGTCAAAACTAGAAGGATTTGTAAAAAATGGAAATGAGGACAGAGTTTGCAAACTACAAAATTCTCTGCATGGATTGAGACAGTCATCAATACAGTGGACCAAAATATTTGATCAATGTGTTTATCAAAAGAAGTAAAAAAGGTCTACCTATATATCTCCTACTCTTTGTGGATGATATGTTGGTCGCATCACAAGAAACTGATGAGATAAATAAACTTAAGGATGTTGAACAATGAATTTTAAATGAAAGAGCTAGGTGGAGTAAGGAAAATAATTGGGATGGTGATTGAGAGAGATGAAGCAAAAAGGTATCTAATAATGTCTTAGAATGAATAGTTGGAGAAAATGATCTTGAAACTTTACTTTGAGTGAAAGCAAGGTGGTTCAAACAACTTTAAGAATTTAGTTCAAATTGAGAGCAACAAAAGTAGGAAAACAAAACCAGAAATAATGGATATGCCATACTCAAATGCAGTGGATAGTGTCATGTAAGTCATGATAAGCTCCAGATCATATGTTACTTACAGTATGTGAGTGATTAGTCGGTTCATGAGTAGACCAAGTAAAGAACATTGGGCAGTTATAAAATGGTTGATTTGATATGTAAAAAGATCAACAGATTTGAAACAAATTTTCAAAAGGGACAAGTAACTCAAGATTAGAGGTTATTGTGATAGTGATTTTGCATCAGACCTTGACATAAGATGGTCAACAATAGGTTTAGTTTTCACTCTTTGAGGAAACACAATAAATTGATAATCAAACCTCCAATAGCTCTGTCAACAATAGAGTCAAAGTATATGGCAATAGCTAAAGCTTTTAAGGAAACAATTTGGCTGAAAGGAATGCTTGATGAGATACGATTCAAACTGGAAGCAATAGAGAGAAATTGTGATTCTCATAGTGTTTATGTCAAGATAAGAATAGTGTACATCATGAACGCACCAAACACATGGATGTGAGATTACATTTCATTTGTAACTAATTTCACACGAATAAGTGAGGACAATGAAGACAAAACATAATCATGTGGTCATCTTCACAAAACTAGTATCTGTAAAAAAAATTGAGAGATCATTCAAAATGTTCGGGTGGTACAAAAAATGAAACAACATGGAGAATACCAGTATTAAGAGGAGATGAGTCACAAAATAGTTTGTAAAAAAATGCGTTCTAGGAGAATCATGCCAAAGTTGGAGTTTGGTTGAGTTGGCCTGATTCAATATGTCCTTCAATTGAGATGTCGTATATAACAAGGTTTCAGGGAATGGTGTACTTGTGTGCTTAAGATCAAGTTTGTATGAGGTTTAAGGGTAATCTTGGAGACTGAGGAAGAGTTAGTTAGTTAACGGATGTTGAGAATCAAATGTTAGTGTTATATTTTCTTCAAAATAGAGGTACAATTCTGTAATTTCTTTTCCAACTCATCTAATTGATCCGATAGTGATCAAACTTATATCTCGCATTTTAATGAATTATCTCAGAACTAAGATATTGGGCGAGACAAAGGATTACTCACATTGAGTATCCAAACTTGTAAAATCGAGGTGCATCATTTACATTTCAAGTTCTTTTTGTTTTTGTTATTGTAATGATAAGAAAAAAACAAAGTTCATCTAACTCTTCAAGATGCACCAAAAAATCAACAACAGTAATATATCAACAAAATTTATATTAAATATTAAATTATTATCATATATAAGATAAATGTTTATTTGGCTAATCTCATTTATTTATATTTAAAGAGTTTTTAAAATAACCAATAACTAATTTATGAATATTCGAATAATTGAATCAAACCGAATTCGATCCACTTTTTAACTTATGTGAACAATCAATTATTTTATATATATATATCTAAAGTTTGATTTGTTTTGAATTGACAAAACCAAACGAAAATTACTAAATTATAACGTTTAAAATCATATAAATAAAATAGAAAGGTTAAAAGCCATACCCACTGTCATGTATATTGATTTGTTTAATATTTATATATATGTATACTTACATGTATTTATATTATGATATACATGATATAAATATATATACATAAAATATTTGAAAATAGAAATGGGAAAAAAGTAAAATTAATATATCTAGTGGAAGAGAATAAATTTCATCAACTTGACATAACTTAGACTAACTTCACATTTCTTCGCTACGAAGAAATCTAATGGTTTTGACCCATAAGACATTCACTGTTTACAATAGTGTTGTTTGAATGTCTATGTTGTATATTTTAATGTTCATTGGTCTGACTTGTTAACACTTTATCATGAAAAAAATGTCGGATCAAAACCATAATAAGGGAAAAATAGCACAAGTATGTAATGTTTTCCGTGAATTAACAACCGTTAGCTTTCTTCACATATTTTATAGATGACACATCTCGATATTCTAAGTATGTTTTACGAAGTTGAAATGGGAATGAAGTTAAAGTGGGAAGAGTCTTTGTGAATAAAACAAATGAAGATATAAAAATATACATTTTCTTTTATTCTCGAGTCTTGTGTATATGAGAAAATTTTTGGAGGATTACATTTTGTTTTGTTGCTTTTGACGTATCTTGTTTCGTTTAAACAACACATGCGATATTATCTTCATATAATATTGTTGCATCGATACTAGTCAATAATCCACATGTTTTTTGTATATGTCGAGTTAAACTAATCTAGATTCATTGTAACATCCATAAGATACATTTTTAAATTTTTGGAAGTTGTTAAACTCATCAAATATTTAAATGTGATTCCATCTGTAAGAGGAGAATATGTTTCTTCAAAATCAATTTTGGATCTCTAAAATACATTTTGTGAAAAGACATACCTTATATCTTGTGATTTCAATATTTTTATTTATCTTTCACAAAAAATATATTTTCATCCAACTCGTCTAACACCTTTAAGAGTTTGAACAATGGCTCAAAATAATTTTTCTATTTCATGAGCCTAATTATATTTGCAGTCTTTTTTTCATTTTATCTAGTCATGTCTCTTTGATATTCTAATACTAACGTTGGTTTTGGATCTTCTTTCTTATTTTCAATTTCTTTGGGTATTGATAAAATCATTATTCCATCATTTTCATTTATTTCATCTCTTTTTAAATTTTTTTATCATGTATATAGTTAATGAAAATCTCATTGTTTCTATATTTCCAATATTATTTTCATAACTTTCATGTTGAAGATTTTCTTCCTCGCTTGTTTCTTTTTGAATATTTTGAATTATTAAAGAATTAATATATTTATCAATTTCATTTATTTTTCAATAATTTTTATCTTTAAATCCAAGTAGTCGTCCACGCTTCAATAGTGTCATAGACTCATTGGAAATTCTTTTATCCTCATGTCCTTTTGATATTTCTATATAAACGGGTGCATTTGTGGTCGATATATATGGTTTTGTCACCCATATTGTATTATTGAACCCATGTGGTAGTCGATTTGTGGTAATTTTCAAATATATAATTTTTTATATTTCTAAATTACAATGTTTTATAGAAAGATAAAGATATAATAATATTTTGTTTTCCATTTCAAATCTTGTGAGTTTTGTTTTATTATTCCTTCTAATATTTCGAATTCATTCTCATTAAAATGATAATTAGGAAAATGAGTCATAAACACATCATTCGTTTGTGGTTAGAGATATCTAATTATAGATGATAAATTATATCCAACATAAATTTTTAATATTCTTTGTTGGTTATTTTTTTCATTGCGGTAGAACAATCAGAATATATATTGCACAACCAAATACTCAAAGATGAGATATATTTGGTTCATAACCACTTGTTAAATGCATTGGAGAATATTTATGATAAGTAATTCGTCTCGCCATATGTAAGCAGAAATCCTACTTAATATGCATGAAAAAAATTCAACATATGATATAAAAAAATAACTATGCTAGCAAACTCAATGTAAGAGTAAAGTAATTATATGAAATAAAGCACATATGTGACATAATTATTCATTTGAAGTATCAACTCGAACAATCCAATATCTTATGTCTATGAATGATGAAGAAGTAACTGCGAAACCATTTGGAGGGACACAAAATTCTCTTTAGAGGTGTTTTTCAAAAAAAAATTACTAGAAACATAAGGGGCGAACAATTATTATTCTTGCAACAATAAGTTGTTCACATCATATGTTTTATATACTTTAACACATAACGTGCGGTTTAACACATAACGTGCAGTTGAGATTACACCAGAAAGAATTTTTCAAATTGTTATTGAACATTAGGAATGACACAACACCTAAAATAAATACTAAATTACTACAAAAAAGTGAAAAGATCCTAATCAACAATAATTTTATGCTTGAAATCACACACTATCAATTGCAGACTCAACATAACTAAGGTTCCTTAATTTGTTTATAAATCATGATTATCTAAAAGAAAGAGGGATTATACCTCCAGTAAATGAAGCCATAGATGAAGCAAATGAATTCTTCTCCATGAAACCTTAAACAAAGATATATTACTTTAGTTTAGATATAATTGGAATAGATAACATTCCTAAGACTAAATGGCAATCGTTTTACCTAATAGAATACCTAAACTCTATTGATTTTTTCAGGTTTACTAAAATTTCATCTATGTTTAAAATTCTATGCAAAATAATAATATTAAATTTAAAATTTGATGTAAAAATAATAATATTAAGAAATGTTTATAAAATAGGTCTTTGTAATAAACCACTTTTGGTGGTCATGCGTTTGAAGAAAGAGTTTTTGATGCATAGATTATCACGGGAAGACATTTATACACTAATTTTCTTATTCCAATGATTTTCTTATTGACTATGATTCCGGGTTGCCATTTATAATGTGGATGAGACCATTCTCGCCAGAACTGTGCAATGACGATAGATAAATTCAATGATAATGTTTATAATAAATGAGATTGTATCTACCAAAAGAAAAATAGTCATGGAAATTATATATTGCACTATCAAATATGAGTTTAGAGCAAGTATTGAGAATCTTAGATCTCAACAAAATCTCTACAGATAAAACAATTGCCACAAACGATTTCTATAGAGAAATATCCAATGAACCACCAAATACATCAAATTAGTATTCAAAATATAATCTCATATTTAATTCTTATTCATAGTCATGTCAAATATATTTGCAACTAATTTTATGTCATATGTTTTCCAACCTAAGAACCCTTTATCTACCTCAGATGTCCAAGCGGATGAAGCATATCTAATTCCTTAAAGAAATACAATATTCAACCGATTGATGGCAATAAAAACTACAGAAGAGTTCGCAATATTCAACCTATTGATGGCAATCCAAATGTCATGACACATCAAACTTAAAATATATAGACGTTGAAAATGTAAAGTGGCTTGCCAAAGCAAACACACATAGAACATGTGTTTCTCTTCATTGGTTTGACATACTTTTTCCTCTTTATGTTGGTGTTAAATATAAATAATTAAAAAAACTTATTATAATAATATCACCAAAAAATTTGAAATGCAAGAACTATGAGATCATGATGGCAACCAACATATGATTGGACACCCATCTAATGTCAAGGTTCAACAGTTATAAGATTCCTCTTCAATGCATTTTTCTATATTAAATAAAACTTTTCATTGTTCAATCTGTTCAAAATCTAATACAGAGGCTAATCATATAAATCTAGTATTCATTTGGAACTTGTTATCTAGACATCAGGTTTCCCTTTAAATTTCAATTTATTAATGACTTTAGGTACTTTTTAAAAGTGGTTGATGATTACTCAAAAACTAAATGGTTTATTTCAGGAAATCTATATCACATGTTGATATAATATTTCCCAATTTTCTAAAAATATTTCCAGCACTATTTAATCATAAAATCAAATATATTAGAACAAATAATGATAAGAATGAAATCTTGGATCCACCACAATTTCGCACAATTGGACATGAAAGAATAAATAACTACCCACAAGGACATCAAAGAACACATAAGAAAGACTAAAAGAGGTCCTTAAAAGGATAGAAGACCAAAAGAAGCAAGAAATAGGAGGATCAGATAATGCTCCACCAGAAACATTTGTGCTCGGCCACGGTGCTCAACCAGACAAAGAAAACGCTCAACCTTAGGATTTTCTTTAGACCGATAGAGAGTTAAGACTTACGTGGTGCTCGACCGAGCGATCCAACCGCTCGTCGGAAGATTTTACCAAGTTTCATTTTAAGTTAGCTTATTTTATTCATTTCTTTATTACTTTTTTCCTTATAAATAGAGGACCTATTGTATGACATTTAAACCAAGTTATAAAGAATCGAGAGTGCATTTTCTTTGCTAATTCTAGAGATTTTGTACCCCAGTCTTGGAGAGATTTCAAGTTGTTCACCAATTTATCAACATTAGATCACAGGTGTTGTGGTATCATTCGCTAAGTCTGAGGTTTTCTAGTCAAGTTTTAGTTAAGGTTTAGGATATCCTTTCTTTGGGAAGACAAGTTATATGTTCTACTATAAAGTTGTTAGTTGGTTTCAGTCCATTCCCATCCTTCTAACAAAAGAAAGTCGATCTAGGATCATATCAAGAGGTGTCCGATTTTCGTTCTTGCGTTAGTCTATCCAGTTTCAGTTTTTATTTTTTCCATTTGATTCAACATTAGTTTAGTTTGGTTAATTTTTCTTGATTTACAAAAAAAGGAGAAAAAGAAGAAACACAAAAAGGAAGAAAAGGAAAAGGAAAACTGCAAAAAGAAAGAAAAACAAAAAGGAAAAGCACGAAAAAAAGAGAAAAAAAAGTTTAAGAACAAAAGAAAAGAAAGGTAGAAAGAAAATAGAAAGAGTTCTTAGCAGAGTAATAGAAAGAGTCCTTAGTTAGAAATATAAATACCTTATATTAGTAAACTTAACTTAGTGTCGATGTTATACACTTGTAGTGTCGATGTTATACACTAGGTTCTCAAAAATTCACTTTGAAAAATTCTTGAGTTTTAAACTAAATCGAAGAGGAGAATTCAAGGAAAAGACAAGCGATTGAATGAGAAAATTGAGTGAATGTTTTTTGAGAGAATGTGAGCGTCATTCATCTTTTTTCATTCATATTTTATGTTCTTAACGTTTACTAATTCTGGGAACCATCGTAACAAACCGCTGTACAATGAGGGAGTCACGCGGATGCAGTTTTTGATGGACGAATTTAGATGCATTAGCACATAAGGAACCACAAAAGAGGAGACCAAATGCATCTCGTAATCCATACCCTCCAGACATGGATGAGTATAAGTATGTTGTGGTGTTTGACGAAGAGTATGACTGTCCCATGAGGCATAACCAACGCATAGGAGATCAACTTGATGATGATATCAGCAACATCAAGATGATGATTCATATGTTAATTGGATAGAACTATGTGGAAGCATACTTAGAGTGGGAGAAGAAAACTGAGATAGCTTTAAATTTCCATCAGTATTTTGAACTCACAAAAGTAAAGCTAGCGTCAGTGAAATTTTTTCACTGGGGGCGTTTGCATGGTAGAAACAGCTCACTTGTTCACATTGGTGGCATAGAGAGAAACGAATAGCGACATGGGATGAAATGTGTGCAGTGATGAGACATCGATTTACACCTCTTATTATCATAGAGAAGTGAATCGGGGTCCACAATGATTGGTTCAAGGGAGTCGAATCATAGAGAACCCCCACAAAGATACATCCAAACCAAGCGAAAGGTACCAACAAAACCCTACGTAATCGTGATATTACATGTCTTGAATGTCAAGATCGAGGTCACAACACCAAAGATTATCCAAACCAATGGTTAATGTTGGTATGGACGGATGCCGGACATATGATAGAACAAGATAATGGTGTGGTATAAGGTGATGGTCATAGGCTTCACAACACGGATGAAAATTCTGAGGAACATAAAGCAGGAAAAGACGACTCACCTATAGTGCAACAAGTCTTGGAATTATACAACATATATGAGAAACTATTGAAGGACAACAGATTTGAGAATGAGAGTGACCATGAAGTAAATTACCACAAATTAGAAAGGTATTGAGAGAAACCCATACAAAGCCTATGAGATCACACTTGTGAAGATAATGTTCTTTGTGTGTGAGAGTGACAACAACATTTTAATCTCAACTGATGAATGTAGTTATGTACTAAGATGTGTTGTTTACTGAAAAATCAATTCATTTGTGGTGTGGTGTGGTGTGGACAATCTTCCACACCACAAATGAATTGATTTAGAAGAAGGAACCGTCGAATAAAAAGAAAGGGCTAGATGTGGCGTGGACAATCTTCCAACTGAGAGATGAGGTGTCGGTGCATGTGTGCACCGAATGGCTCATACAGAGGAATAAATCACAGTTTTTGATGCAAGAAGATGGACATTTAGAGTTTGAAAATATCTTGACCTTAACACCTACAAAAGCGAGTTACCTAGTATGTACATTGTATATTTTATTTTCAAATTTACTAACATTGTTCGTTTCCATGCAGCTGAAGGATGGATTTCAGGAGAAATCCTTTAAAATAATGAGAGAATGATAAGGATGAAATCTTAGATTCACCATTAGTTTCACGAGGAAAAACAGCGAGGGGCAAGGAAAAAAGCTTCGAGAAATGTTCGCATGAGGACAAACATTGATGGGCACGACAAAGGAGCTTCAAGATGTGTTCGCACAATTGGATATGAAGTGAATGGATAATTACCCCACGGGGATGTCAAAGAACATTTAAGAAAGACTACAAGAGGTCTCTAAAAGAAAGCGCTCGACCTGGAGTGTTTTCTCTAAACCATTATACGTTAGTTTTTCTAATTCTAAGGTAAAACTTATGTGGTGCTCGACCGAGAAATGTTACCAATTTTTAAATTAGCTTATTTTATTCAGTTTTCCATTATTGTTTGATCTTTGTAAATACATGATCTATTGTATGAAATTTAAACAAGTTTATAAAGAATTGAGAGTGTCTTTCCTTTGCCAACCCTGGATTTAACTACCAAACTTTTAAAGAGATTCTGAGTTGTTCATTGATTTATCAATACTATATTACAAGTTTTGTGTCGTTGTTTGTTGATTCTGAGGTTTTCTAGTCAAGTTTTAGTTAGGATTTTGGATGTTCTTTCTTTGGAAAGAAAAGTTCTAGGTTTTACTATGGGGTTCTAGTGGATTTCAGTTCATTTCTATCTTTCTAACACAAGAATGATTGTCTAGGATTATATAAGACAATGTGTATGCGTTGTCTTTTACTAATTTACTTGCTTTTAAAGGAATTATATACTATTTTTCTTGTTCCTATACTCCACAATATAATTCTATTTTGAGGAGAAAACCATCAACATTTACTAAATATTGATAATGCTTTATATCCCTGGTTTTTTTATATCTCTTAGGATATAAAGGTCATAAGTTTTAAATCTTACCAGTAAGCCAATTCAAATCTCTAGAAATATAGTTTTTCATGATCATAGCTTTCTTTTTGTCATCAATCCAAACAATCTACTTAATTGTTTTCTAACTCAGTTTTACTTATACTTATCCAATTTTCGTCTTTTGGACTTATGTCTTCAGTATTAAAGATTAAAGTACATTTACTTTAGAACCTCTTAACAAATTTGAAATTCGGAATGTTAGGTTGTAATCATTATAATCTCAATGAAAGTTAACTCAAATAAACCCTTGATGAGCCTTTTAAATAACCCTTCTTACTATCGCTAATTAATTTGAAAAATGATATACTTTACTATATAACTCATAATGAGATGTATTTTGTTGTAATAAACTAACTCAATACATGTATTCACCCACAAATATTTCATTTATCTGTTGCACAATTCCTTCTACATTATTTGAAAAATAATTCTGGTCAAGGTTTATTATATCCTATAAACTTTGATTTTCAACGGAAAGTTTTTTTTATCTGATTAGATTGTTTGTATTGACTCTCATAGATCAGTAACACATTAGTGTGATTTCATAAAAAAATTCTCTTGTTTCATGGAAATAAAAAACTCACAATTTTTAGAAGTAGTGTAACATGTGAGTTACCTTGGTTATCCTCCATTCTTCATGAATTACATATTCCTCTCGTTTTTTGTATGCTCTTTTGTTTTGTGAAAATACAACGACTCTCCACATAGCAAACAGTTCCTGTTTTTTACGAAAGACCAAAATATATATTGGGATCGATTGTCATGTGCTTGTGAAAATACTATTATTCATTGTTAGCAACTCAAGATAACCAATCAAATTACGGATATTCTCACCGAACCACTGTTGGCAACTCAATTCCAAAGTTTAATTTTTAATATAGGAGTATCACATTTATACTTTTCATCTTGAGAGAAATATTTAATAATATTTTTATATTTTGTTTCATCTTTTTAATTAGATAAAAATTAGTTAGTAATTAGGTAGTAATTGTAAGGATTTTTGTGGCCATACACGTATAATTTAAATATATATTCCTATTATATTATTCGTCAAAATTAAAGTGATAACATATAATAATTTATTGCTAAAGAGTGTAACTGTATTGAAATGAAAGTGTAAAAACCAATTCGTAATTTATGATTTGTTGAGGGTCCAAATTTAATATAATAAAAGATGTATTTTCTATAAATAAATGGGTTGTCTTCGATGAACATATAATTTTTTTCATAATTGTAAAGAAATAAAAGTCTCTCCTTGTCCCAAATTGTTCGTTGGGAGATTGCTTCGATATTCTCGATGGATCAAGGTCCGCTTCTGCAAATTTTATAGATTTCTAAAATTATACAATTGGTATCAGAGCATGTAAAATTAAAATAAATCATAATTTTGAATGGAAGGATAATTGTTTCTTTGAATGAATATATGCTCTTATGTAAAACAAATAAATTAATTGTGGATCAATTTTTTTATTTGTTATTTGTTAGGATTATGCAATTTGGTTGTTGTTGTCCATTTGCGTAACTCTCAATAATATAATATGGTTCTATTCTAGCTATGGTAAATGGTCAAATCTATCAGTTTTGAAATAGTTAAAAACAAAACAAAACCAAATTTTTTCTTTTATATATATATATATATATACATATATTACAAAACCTATATATACATACATTTCTATGTATCTCCATTTCCAAATCCAAACCACCCTTTGAATCTCTTCGATGAGTCTTATAACGTGGGTTTGTAACTTGAATGGAGGCAACAAAGTGGTTGACATGGGTAGGCAAATTTCCTGTTCGCTCATTCCAAGCAAGGAGTAAAACGTTGACTAGTGCGAAAGCTCCAGTCACGTGTTTATTTTTAGAGCGGAGGGCATTGCGAGAGGCTGGTTTTTAAGAGTGGAAAAAAGACAGTGGAAAAAAAAGGATCGATGGAGGTTTTAGACGAAACGATGTCGAACAAACATATGTCGTTTCGTCAATGGTGGTGCTTCATCGATGATGAGGTTTGTCCATGGTGGTTTTAATTTCTTTCACCGTTTTCTGAAATTTGGTTTTGGAAGGAGAAACATAAATGTGTATGTATCTGATGCATTCAAGTTAAAAACCTAAACCACTCAGCAAGTACATGAGACATGTGTAGTATAATATAGGTATCGATCCCACAGGGACTATGCAACACAAATCAAACATAAGTATTCCCAGACTTGAATGTTTGCTTATCCCTCAAACGTAAGCATGAAGTATACTGGGAGTAAAGAACAAGAATTCCCTTTCTTCTAGAGATACTGCTAATACTAAACCAAGAGGATCGATGGAGATTTTAGACGAAACGATGCCGAACAAAACTATGTCGTTTAGTCAATGGTGGCGTTTCATCGATGGTGAGGTTTCTTCCATGGTGTTTTAAATTTTTTTCACCGTTTTGTGAAATTTGGTTTAGGAAGGAGAAACATAAATGTGTATATATCTGATGCGTTCAAGTTAAAAACCTAAACCACTTCGCAAGTTCACGATACATGTGTAGTATAATATAGGTATCGATCCCACAGGGACTATGCAACACAAATCAAACCTAAGTATTCTAGGATGATTATGCAATGATAATGATAGTTGGAGAGATATGAGAAACTAAGCTATTAAAAAGGAGAGTTTAAGCAATTACACAAACGCTCTAGGGAACTGGTTTCACCACTAGGTAATCCAAGAATCACACTTCAACTACTAAAATCAAGCATACTCCGCAACACTTTAAAGGTCAACGATCCTAATATGTCTAAAACCCTCTTTTAAGGCGAAGAAGACATGCATAAACAAGCAAACCCCCTACTTTCGTGACTAGTATACCAATTCATACCTTAAGCTATATGATTCACTCGTTTTGACCCTCAATCGAAATTGTTCTACTTTCGTGATCCAATTCCAATTGTTCTAAACCTGTTTATACGGGATTGAGATTCACCTCTTGGTTCATCTCTAAAAATCCTAACACATATATCTACTTGATCAAGGTAAAAATACCACATGAAGAACATAGATAAAAATTAGAATAGCAAACATAGCATTGCACTTCTTGTTAATAATATTTTTGTGCATTCAAGGATCCCCTACGACTAATTCTATATCCTATAACAATGCAACTACTCACACATGAAGTCTATAACAAACATCACGTAGAAGATAGAAAACATGAGAGAAAACAAAGAAAAGAAAGCAAATAATCGGGGTATTAGGATTTGGGTCTCGTCTTTGAGTTTCTGTTTGTTTCTCCAAGCATTGTAGCTCTCTCTAATGGCTAAAAAACATTAATTTCCAAACTCTAAAATTTATTTCACTCAAAACCTGTGTGTCATACAAATGAGGTTTGGAGCTCCTTATATAGGAAAGTCTCCACATCTTGAAAGAAATAAAATAGATTATTAAAATAACTTAATGCTCCACTACCCATACGTTGTGCCCATACTATGGCGCCCATGCTTGGTGCCCATACTTTGATATCCATACTTGGTTCCCATGCTAAGTGCCTATACTATGATGTACATACTTGGTTCCCATGCTTGGTGCCCATATTTTGATGTCTATTTTTTGTTCCCATGTTTGGTGTATATACTTTGGTGCTCCACTACCCATAATTTGTGCACATACTTTGATGCCCATTTTGGTGCCCATACTATTTTTTCCATACTTGGTTCCCTTGCTTGGTGCCCATACTTTGATGTCCACTCTAGGTGTGGGTCGGTTTAGACATTATGGAGATATTTATGAGAGTTGTCTTATGTTGGTCACTGGAGAAATTGTGGTCTTGTTTGTCATTCGCTTCTTTGTCTTTTCTCATCCTGTGTTACCCCAATTCTCACTTATTAAATCCTACAAACACAAAAAAAACAAGTAAAACTAATATATAATCACACGTAAACGTCATAACGGTCATCAAAATCGATCAAAATATGGCTCATAAATTGTGTACAAACGTAGTGATTAAAATCCTCACACTTGAATGTTTGCTTGTCCCTAAGTAAACGTAAGCATGAAGTATACTGGGAGTAAAGAACAAGAATCCCCTTTCTTCTAGAGATGCTGCTAATATTAAACCAAAATGATCATCAAACAAATTGCGAGCAAATTCGGTCTCAAATTGATTGTGTTCTCATCCTAGATTCACTAAGGTATACAAAAGAGAAGCGTTTTAAAGATTAGCTTGACAAGAACCCGTAACTCCCTCCATCAAGGTAGACTTTAGACTTTATTATGTAAGACTAGAGGAATTCTTATATTGCCATGATCTTATTATCATTTCCTTTTTCTTGTCTTCTTTTTTTTTTCCTTTTTTTTACTGAGCAAACACATGTTTCTAGGAACGTCAGATTTGGGGAATACAATTTCTACATGTGACATGGCCTACCTCGAAGGTATACTCATGCATCTCATTTCAAACTACAGCTGAGCGGTTATCGGTTATTTGACCTTTCCCCGGGATGTAGAAGGATGTATTCAACCCACCACTTAGACCTGAATCATCAAAAGGTTAAGCGGTTGATGCACTCATGTCGATTTTAATTCATGCGTTTATTGCGATTTCCATCAACAGCGGAGTGTAAATGTGTTGTTTTTATTCTGCAGAACAAGCTCATCTTAACATTTCCTCATCAAAACGAAAATAGTCTATACGAAGCATGGCCACTTGGATAAAGATAAATCAACAAGAAACTAGTCTAGCGACCCTATCAACATAACCCTAAAGCATTCAAGGATTCTCTTAGGATTAAAACTTTTCAATTTCAACCTACTCATAAGCTCAAACGCCTAGGTAAACCTAAACTCAATATGCAATATTCACATAAGAGGCTAGTATCTTAAGCATTCTAAGATCGGGGTTCAACTCAAAACTTGACACTGGACAAGTGTCTGGGACGACTCAAATTCAAATAAAATAAAAACAAAGCTAAGATATGATGAAATTAGTAAAACATTAAACAAAAAGCAAACAAAAGCACCTGATTTGCTAAGGCATCCCCCCCTAGACTTGAAACGAATGACGTCCTCGGCGTGTGGCTCCGGCGGAGGGTGAGAAAGAGATGCTCAAGGTTTTTGTTTTAAAATAAAGATAAGCATGAAAATAAAGATAATAAACATTGGATTGTCTTCTAGAAAGCGTTTGTTTAATGTCGCTAAGCGTGACATGATGTGATCTCATGTGTGTGTGACCGTTGGGAGTTCTTTTTCTATTGTGCTACAGAGTATCCTCACATCTTCTAGCGTCTTACTAGAATATGATATTCCATGGAGCTTATTGTCCTTCAATTGTCTTAGAATAGCTCCAACCTTGTACTCACTAGCATTGCACATGATCTCAAAAGGTAGAATCCAATCCGGTGGTTTGGGTGGAGGGTCTTCTTGCGAGACCTTCCATAGCTCCTCGATTGCATCCCTAAACTCGGCATAAAGATCAGCTTCATCATAAGTGACTCTTGCGTCATATGTTAGGAATTTTTCTAAGGGATTGGAAATATTTGTATGCTTTAGCATCTCATGTGTCAAACCGTCGGCAACATGACTCCTTGAGTGAGGGTCCGATCAAGGAATTGAACAGATTGAACTCAATCTTCTCATCCCCGACGCATAGAGATAACTTACCTTGTTTAACATCAATCAATGCTCCTGCAGTAGCTAGGAATAGTCAACCCAAAATAATGGGTATGCGTGTGTCCTTCACAATTTCAAGTACAACAAAATCTGCAAGAATATACACGTTACCTACCTTGATGGGTATATCCTCCACAACACTGATGGGATACCTTTCCAATCGATCGACAAGTTGTAGAGACATCTTCGTCGATTTGAGTTTTCCAAACTTTATTCTTTTGTAGATCGGGTGTGGTATGAGGCTTACACCCACTCCCAAGTCACATAATCCCTTGTCTATGGTGATATCATTGATATTGCATGGTATGGAGAACTCCCAGGATCTTTCAAATTTGTGGGTACCTTTTTTGGAGTATTGCACTGCATTGTTCGGTGAGAGCTATCGTCTTCACATCTTCTATACGTCTTTTCTTGGAAAGGATCTCTTTTAGAAACTTGGCATATGAAGGACTTTATTGGAGGTGCTTCAACAAATGGAATGTTGATTTGAAGCTTCTTGAGCACGTCCAAGAACTTTTTGAATTGTTGATCTAGTTTGTTCACCAACCGTTGAGGAAACGTAATAGGCGGTTTGTAAGCCGGTGGAGCAACATATGATCTCCCTTTCAACTTAAATTTCTCTCATTACACCCTTACATTTGCTAGAGATTTTTCAGCAGCTCCTTCGAGGTTTTTGGGTGGAGAGTCATCTTTTTACCTGCCACTTTGCAAATATCTAGCATTCACATGTTCACTTTGGTTCATTTCAGGTTTACTTGGAAGGTGTCCTAGACTTTGAGATGATGAGGCAGTTTGTTGAGATATGGAGTTCTCCAATATTTTCATGTGTTTGCTCATGGATTCTATTTGTGTTTTAAGCTCCTGCCAGTGAGTACTTACCTCAGCATTAATCTTTATTTGTGTAGATTGGAATTGTCTATGCTCTTGTATGAACTCTAGTAGTATCGTTTCCATGTTAGGTGTGGGAACTTGTTGAGGCGATGGAGCTTGTTGAGCTTGCTTGAAATGTTGAGGAGGTTTTCTTTAACCAATTCAATCCATAAAGTCCCTTTCTGTTTCGGTTTTAAGTAACTAGTGTGTCCATCGATCTAGTTGCTTCTTGCTCATTTTATTTCTAAAGGATTGGTTGTTCTCTCTTGTAGGTTCAACCAAGGAGTCATTTAGGGTTTAGATAAAAAAATGGCCAAAGAGCCTAAGAAAAACAAAGAGAAAAGACACGGCCAAAGAGCCTAAGAAAAACAAAGAGAAAAGAAAGAAAAACTAAAGTGGAATCAAAGAGTTTGAAGGGCCACTCCTTAAAGGATGAACAAAAGAGACACCATCCTAAGTTCATCATCAAAAGGGTAGCTAAACACACGAAAAACACACCACATGTGCGGCAAAGCAATTGGACTCGGACGACTAACACGTTTTCAAAACGTGAGTTCAAAGATCGGAAGTCCTAAGGAACCCGAGATCATTCCGCCAATGGAGTTTAAAGGAACCTAGTAGACCCACAATCATTAGGGACTGAGCTTGATAAGAAGGTTGAGTGATTACCTTCACTTGAATTCGTTTGTGCGTAAGTTTATTCTCGATTTATTTTGCATGAGCACTAACTTGTTTTGTTATCATGTCCTTTGATTTGTCATGTCCAACGAGAGTGAAGGATCAGTGAAAAGAGCACCAGAGCTTCAAATGACATGAGAGGAGTTTCAACCTCTCCAAGAGCAAATCGCAAATCTCACTCGTCTCCTCACGGTTCAACAACAATCACCGCAGCTCGAGATGGGAGAATCGGCTCATCCAAGGCCCAATCATGATCAAGTCAGGCATGATATACCACCTAGGGGAGGCCAAGGACCACATCCTAAAGCCGACTTAGAAGAAGATGAAGATCACAACACAAACCAGCATTTTAGCCGACACGGCGGGAGAGGTGCAAACGGACCCTCCGATGACGAAGACGATCTTCCCTTCATGGCAAGACGAAGGCAAAAAAGAGGAGCACCACATAGAGACTTCCATGACCATGAAAATGGTAGAGTGAGAGTGGACATTCCCATGTTCACCGGGGGTAGCGATCCGGAGGCATACTTGGAGTTGGAAAGGCGCATGGAGATGGTATTTGATCTCCATGAGTACACCGAGCAACAAAAGATCAAACTAGTCACTACTAAACTTAGTGACTACGCTTTGATATGGTGGATCAACTCATACGATTCAGAAGCATGAACAGGACCAACCGGTCAACACATGGCGAAAACTAAAGCAAATTATGAGAAGCCAGTACGTGCCTTCATATTTTTATGAAAAAGTACGTAACAATCTGAATTTCTTGGTGCAGGGAACCTCATATGTGGAGGATTACTACAAGGAGATGCAAAAGTTGATGGTGAGGTGCAAAGAGGACGAGCGTACCACCATGGACCGCTTGAAACGGGGCCTCAACATCAATATTTTGCAGCAAGTGGAGCCACATCGGTGCCAAACGCTTTACGAACTGCTGGATCTCGCCATATTATATGAGAGACAGCCACTGAGGAGGTCGAGGCACCAATGTACAAAGGAAGGAGCTGAAATGATAACACGTAATCCGTTGTAGTTTTTATATCATTCTTAGGTCTAGTTTAGAGTAGATTATTTATATTTCATTCACTTATTGAGTATATTCGAAGACTTTATCTACATTTCGTGTTTTGCATAGGAAACGAAGACATGAGGAGAAACACGAGTGATTATGGCAATCTAACCCCGAAAACGTAGTTGAGTAACAAGGTTCGACTTGTGCAAGGCCATGGATTGAAAGTGAACACTCAAACACCGAGCGAAGGGAGCGAAACAACATTTCAAGACATGCCCGCTCGGGCATTGGAAGTGTACACGATCGGGCTATTTGCTGCCAATTACCCCCGTAGCTTTGCACGACTCGGGCACTCAAGGTACACGACCAAGATGGAGTGCCCGCTCGGGTGGAATTGGAGTGCACGACCGGGCTAATTGCTGTCAATTACCCCCGTAGCTTTACACGACTCGGGCACTCAAGGTACACGACCAATGATGGAGTGCCCGTTCGGGTGCAATTGGAGTGCCCGCTCGGGCCAGTTGATGCCAAGAAATCCCCGTAGGTTTGCACGATTCGGGCTCAAGAATCAAACGATCGGGCATGGTTCCCGCTCGGGCTGGAAGGAGGGCACACGGTCGGGCAAGTGGCCTGCACGAGCGGGTAGAGGACATGCCCGCTCGGGTCCTTGTTTCTCAACAAACTTTCCTAAGATCTAGAACGGCCAAATTAAAAGGAAAATCAGATCTAAAAGAGAAGGATCGAATCAGATTGGATCAGAGGAGATAGAGAGACATTAGAGCAAGAGGAAGAAGGAAGAAAAGACGGAT
>CM071867.1:20071299-20095116 GCA_036759665.1 Gynandropsis gynandra
CTGAGCTTTGTTTTTAGGGGAGAACCTCGTCATAAACTTTTCTTCTAGCTGTTCCCATGACGCAATAGAATTCGCTGGTTGCGAATATAGCCAATCTTGTGCTCTATCTTTCACCGAGAACGGGAAAGCAGCTAGCATTATATCCTCATCCGATACCCCATCTCCAGCCCTTATGGTTCGACATAGCATCTTGAAATCAGTGAGATGCTGGTTTGGGTCCTCGGTTGGTCTCCCTCTAAACGCCGCGTTACCAAGCATTTGAATAAATGCCGGTTGAAGCTCTACGCGGGCGTTTCTTCTTGCAATGCAAGATAAGAGCTGCGTGTGCCTAGGGACCGTGTATGATCCATAGGTCAGTGCCGGTTGCACTTGTTGCGCGTTTTGAACGTTCATATCTTGACGTTCGGCCATTAGCTCTTCAACAAACGGTTGTTCAATCACTTCCTCGGTTTGAAAATCCAAATGTGCTTGCGTGTTATCAACTGAATTGCTTGCACTAGCTTTCGATTCTTTCCGTAGTTTTCGGAGCGTTCTATCGATGTCGGGGTCGAAAACTAGATCCGCTTTTCCGGTGTTTCTCATGCACAATTAAGCTGCACAAGAAAAAGAAGACAAACACAAAGATCACGTGAGATACGAGAAGCAAAAGAACTTGACTCTAAACGAAATGACAAACAAAAACACGAAAAAGCAAGAAACAAACAAGACTCCTAAAAACCTAATGTCTAATCTAAAAGTTTCCTAACTCCTAAGCCGTAATCAATTCCCCGGCAACGGCGCCAAAAACTTGATATGCGTTATATCGAGTTATAAAACCTAGACTAACGCTTCCGCAAGAATACGGATCGTGTAGCAACTAGGGTCGAACACAAGGAATTGATGCGACTTCGTAGCTATTGAACTAATTGAATTAGACGTGTGAGGTGACTAAAGTTGTGATTTTGATTGAGCTGAACTAAACTAAATCGAAGAGAATAGACTTTATGGTTAGGCACCATGGGTGTCGAGAGTTTGCATAACGATGTAATGAAGTTCTAAAAGGATAATTGGTCTAAGGTACTATCATGAATTCAGGGAATTCAAGCTCTCCTATAGGAACTGACTGGCGTAGACTTGTCCACTATCTAGCATGCATATGCCAATGTATCCATTGCGCATCTTACATGCATAGACGCATTACGTCTGCTATCCTAATCCCTAGATTTAACCGATTGACCTGGCGTAGATTCTAAACCGGCTAAACCCTAAATCATGGCTATGTTCCGAAACCTAATGCCCTGGCGTTGGTTTATTAGATTTCTAAGATCATTCAATCAAGTGGCGTACAGGTAGAGAAAGCATTAAGAACAACCATGAAATCTGAAAACATGATAGAAACCAAATTCATTCATTCAAGTGGCGTACAGGTAATGAAAGCATTAAGCATCACCATTCATTAAGCGTAAGACTTCATTACAACGTAGCAAATCTCTCTAACCCATGGCAAGGAATCTACTCAGACATAACTACAGACAAAGGAACACAAGAGAAATCTAGATTCGACATAGATGTAGAAAGAGATGACTCCCTATTCATAAACCGATGCCTTCGGTAGATTCTTCTCGCTCCCGATCCGTAGATCCGTCGTTTTCTTCCTTCTTCTCCTTGCCCTAATGTCTCCAAATCTCCACTGATTGTGTTCTGGTTCGTCCCCCTCTTTTTAGATCTGATTTTTTCCTTTTAATTTTGCCGATCTAGATCTTAGGAAAGTTTGTTGGAGCGCTGGACCCGAGCGGGCATTCTCTTTACCCGATCGTGCAGGTGACCTACCCGATCGTGCACACACAAATGAGCCCGCTCGGGCACCATGCCCGACCGTGTACTTCATCAGCCCGAGTCGTGCAAACCTACGGGGTTTTCTGCCGTGAATCAGCCCGAGCGGGCACTCCAAATGCACCCGAGCGGGCACCTATGCCCGAGCATGTCCCTTGAGCACCCGAGTCGTGTAAGGCTACGGGGTTGATTGGCATGAAATAGCCCGACCGGGCACTCCCTAGTCACCCGAGCGGGCATGTCTTGAAGTGTAGTTTCCGCTCCTTTCGCTTGGTGTTTGAGTGCTCGCTTCCATCCGTGGCCTTGCATAAGCCGAACCTTGTTACACAGCTTCGTTTTCGGGTTTAGATTGCATAATCACTCGTGTTTCTCTTCAATCCTTCGTTTCCTACACAAAACACGAAATGTGGATAAAGTCTTCGAATATGCTCAATAGATGAATGAAATATAAATAATCTACTCTAAACTAGACCTAAGAATGATATAAAAACTATAACAAATTACGTGTTATCAAAATCGGAACCTTGAAAAGTTAGCAGTTACTTTATAGGTTACTCTGAGCGCTCGAGAGGTTACAAATTTTATGATTCCAAGTTAAAGTTAATTTTAAAGACGGGAACTGCCACATTCTTTAAGGATATTGAATTTGATGGGAGAAATAAAGTTAGGAACATTTTCTTTGAGGAAGAATTGGTTTCAGTTCTTGAACCTATTCATATAGTCGTTTCAAATGAAACGAGTTTGGATCCTCAATATGGCATTGTTCATGAAGAGCAAACTCACCAACCTCACAAACATGAGCAACAAGATCAATTGCCTTTAAGGCTATATGTTAAAGAGAGAAAAAGCGCCATTTTGGATGATTACAGTGTTTCTTCAAGAACAGGAGGAAAATAATTGTATGGTGGATGATGATCCAATCAATTTCCATCAAGCTATTGGTGGTTCTAACTCAAAAAAGTGTATTGAGGTAATGAATAAAGAGTATAAATCTATGCAAGACAATAAAGTTTAGAAACTAGTCCCTTTACCAGAAGGCAAGAAACTCATTGGTTTCATTGGTTGTGAATGGATATTTAAGACCAAATGAAATTTTAAAGGTAATATGGATAAGTATAAAGCTCGTCTTGTAGATAAATGATATACTCGCAAAGAAGGGATCAATTATAAAAAGACTTTCTCTCTAGTTTCATCAATAGACTCTTTTTGAATAAAACATGGATCTTGTTGCACATTGCAATTTAGAGATTCATCAAATAGATATCAAAACAGTGTTTCTCGTCAGGGGTACCACAAATATCATCAAGTGATTATCTCATTTTTCGTTGAGGTGAATCTTGTTGATGATTGTGTATATCACAACTTCAATCAGAGCAAATTTATTTTCTTGGTTTTGTATGTTGATGACATATTACTTATCACTAATGATATAGGCATATAGCACGAAACCAATATATTTTTTCAAAAAAAATAAATGGAAGATCTCGGTGACGCCTCATTTGTCTTATGAATTCAAATCCATCGGGATCGAACCCATGGTATTCTAGATTTTTCAAAAAGGAGATATATCAATAAAATACTTAAAATATTTGGTATGCAAGATAGTAAACCAGAAAACACTTCGGTCGCTAAAGGGGATAAGTTTAGTATCAATCGGTGTCCTAAAACAGTTGAAATTCAAGAGATGCATAAGGTTCCTTATACATCAGCAGTTGGGAACCCAATGTATGTTCAAGTGTGTACACGTCTTATATTGCGTACATTATTGGTATGTTAGATAAATACCTAAGCAATCCAGACATGAAACATTGGAAAACATCCAAAAGAGTCATGTGGTATTTGAAGAGAACAAAAGATTACATGTTCACTTATAAGAGATTAGATCATTTGGAGATCGTTGGGTATTTCGACTCTGATTTTGATGGATGTAAAAAAAGTATGAGATCTACTTCAGGCTACATCTATTTACTGGCTGGTGGAGCTATTTCTTGGCGAAGTGCCAAACATACACTTATAGTGCCATTAACCATGGTTGTAGAATTTATACATTGTTTTCAGGCATCAACCCAAGGAATTTGGCTGATAAACTTTGTCACATGACTGTGAAGACGTAGAACGACCATTAAAGATATATTGTGATAATAAGTCGGTCGTCTTGCACTCTAACAATAATAGGAGCTCAACAAAATCGAAACATATCGATATTAAGGTCCCAGTTGTAAAAGAAAGGGTTCAGAGTGGACAAATTTTCATATAGCACATTTCGTGATAGTTCATCCTCTTACTAAGCGTATTCCACCTAAGGTCTTTCATGAGAATATTGCTCGAACGGGTGTTTTAGATTTTGAGGATTCTATCGTTTAGTGAGAGTTTGGTGTATTTGGTTTTCTATGTCATATATTCGAATGTATATACATTTTCTGATCAGAAATAAAATAATCTTTAGTTTATTTCACTTTGTATAATAAATTTATTCAGTGATCTCGCTTAAGTTAGACCGGTTAAAAATCAGCATGTATAGATTCCATTCATGTGGTTTTCATGCTTCACATTCATAACAAGATTTATGTCATTTAGTAATATCGGTGTTAGTGACCATGGAAGGTTTAACTAATGTAGTAAAGCCACTATGATCTTATCCTCGATGTGGTTAATGGAAAAAATTGTTTATGCTTTATGGTTATGATAGCAACAATGAGCTCATACAATACTTACATTTCTTCAGATACACATATGGTCCAATGGGAGATTGTAAGAATTTTTTGGGGTCATACATGTATAATTTAAATATATAGTGTCATTATATTATTAGTCAAAATTAAAGTGATCTCATATAGTAATTTATGCTAAAGAATGTAATTGTTATGAAATAAAAGTGTAAAAACCAATTTGTAATTTTTTATTTGTTGATGGACCAAATTAGAAATAATAAAAGATTTTTATAAATAGTAATTTTTTATTTGTTGATGGACCAAATTAGAAATAATAAAAGATTATTTTTTTTATAAATATATGGGTTGAAGTCCCCAATGAACATATAAACAAAATGTTTTTGTTTCCTAATTGTAAAAAAAAATATCTCTTTGTCGTCATGTGTTCGTTGAAATATTCAATTCGAAATTTCTTCGATATTTTCGATAGATCAAAATACGTTTTCGCAAATTTTATACATTTCTAAACTCTGTAGTAATTAGTTTAATCTTGACTTTCTTTGTTAATTCATGTATTATAAATACATGCATGGAACCCTTATTATTTTTTTTTTTTACGTATTAACTATTTCTTTATCTTCACTTCCTCGTCTTTCTATTAATTTCTTACTTTCCGGTGATAAGACATATATTATACGATTTTTTATTTCAAAATTTAATGATTAATTAAGTAATTTAAGAAATATGAATTCAAAATTTCAGTTGAAACGTTAAAAAATTTTAGTGTTGAAACAATCATAACATCAAATTCTACTTTTTCTTTATTCTAGGTTTTGACTCTAATATTAAGTTTAGAAATTAACACAAAATCAAAACTCTTATTCCACCAAAACAATAAGAATATGATTGACAAGTTTGTTTAGTCATATACATTCATATGTATGTGGATGCTAATGCTATATTATATATATTCGGTTACCAAATTAGCACAAAGTGAGAATTTATGATGAAACGAACTCGTCTATCATATTCTTGTCCTTTATTTTTTTATTTACATAAAGAAAGAATTGAAGAATCCACTTTCTTTTCAATGAAATAAAATTAATACTAAGAAATGAAGGAAATTTTTTTTTTGCAAGATTTAATAACCTTGAAAAGGAAAACAAAACCCAACTATTTTTTTTAATTTTAAGTTGTGCTTTTCGAAACTTGTATTGTGGTGTACAAAATTTATTATGAGATTTGATTTTTTTTTCATTTTATTATTTATACATAAATAAATAATAATCCAAAAAAATTAAAAATAAATATCATATTTTAAAATTCATGAAATTTAACATTTTGGTTATATAATACGATTGATAGATTATATAATATTCATCATTATATGTTTATTTTTTTAATTTAATCTCACTATAAATACGATATTCATTCGTCAATTTTTAAACCAAGATCAAATATCCAAGTATAATGCAAACAAATATATTTTAATTTTGATTTTGATTATTATGAATTATGGATAATTTAAAATGAAATATTTATAATAATAAATAGTTCGAAAAATTAGGAAGGGAAAACATAGTAATAAGAAATATATGTAAATTAAATGTGAAAAATAAAAAGAATGGTATGTGGTTTTAACTAAAAGAAAAGCTCATCTTAACCATGAAGAAATGTTGGATTGAACAATAAGAAAGGTGATTGTCACCTTGTCCCAATTGGCTTATCTCTACAAATTGGTGGACCTTATTACTTGTCGTGTACGGCAATTGTTATATGTAATTTATATACTCTAATTAAGATGATGTTTAGGAAGAATCTGGTATAAATGCATGACAAATGGCTAAATTCTAAAGATAAACATAACACTAAACTAAATTTTAATAGAATATATTTCCTATCCGTCACCATGTAATATTAAAATTAAAAAAAATTGATTGAATTTAAAATTTAAATATTTATTCTAAACAGTATTATGTAATATGCAAAAATAAATTAATTTATATATTTATTTCGAAATTTACATGTAATCAAAAAATAGTTAATATTATAATTGTGTTTATTGGATACACGGATTATACATACACTATTTTAGTTTAAAAGAATAATATAAATATTTGAATTACATGTAAATTTTGAGAAAAAAATATAAATTTGATATATTTTGCATATTTACTTATTACATTTGAAAATAAATATTTAAATTTAAAATTTAATCAAAATTTTATAATTTAATATTAAATAATATAAAAACTATAATTTATTGTAAAACAAAATCTTTAATTTCAATTGGTTTTCAAGTATTACATATCTATTACGTTAGATACAAAACAGTTATTGCCATATTTCTCCCAAAAACCCATATATTTTGAAAAAAAAAATACTTACTCACAGGATTATATCTAATTAATGTAAAATTTTTATAAATATAATTAATTGCAAATTAACTTAACAAAAACATGTAAGTGTTGTGGTGGTCAATCAATTTTTTTAAGAAAAAAAAAATATATGCAAGTGAAGTTCATATAACAGATCAAGAATTTATATATTTAATTATAATTTAATTGCAAGTGAAGTTCGGTAAATTTTGGTGGAAATATATTTAAAGAGTTGAAAAATATTTTAATAAACAAACAAGAATATTTAATTCTGTATTGATGATGTCTAACACTTACAGAAAACTATGTATATATAATATTTATATTTTCCGAAGACTAGTTAATAAAATATCATCCATCATCGTCACCAATCTTCTTCATCTTCATTGTTCTAATTTCCTTATTCCTTAATTTCTACTTTAACCCCTAAACCAAGAATCGAAAACTCCATTTCACCAACTTAAACCCTATATAAAAAAACCCAGAAAAAAGAAAGAACCTGAACTAGTTTGATGATTTCGAACAAGAAACACAAGGTTATGTCTGAAGGTATAATTTCAAAACGATGACGATAACAACAAAACAGAGAAAACGAGAAAAGAGCCTTTGCTTCAGACAATACTACAAATGGATTCTCTGTTTTGCTCTATCAATTTATTTTCTTGTATCTTTCTTCGTCGACCACGATTATGAAGCATCGTCCACTTCCTCAAATCGTCTTCTCTCAAACCTTAAACCTAATTCTGTTTTGGCTTCTCGTGCCATGATCGAGTCTAAATCTCTCAATCACAATCCCATCATCAAACCAGGTGAGTCATGATTCAACCGGTTTAATTATCCAAATTTTATAGGTACATAAAGATTTTTTATAAATATTATAAAATTATTTTGGTATGAAAGCATACCAAAATTATAAAATAGATTATATATATATATATATATAAATCGATTATCTATGTCTCAATCAATATAGAATAAATTAAATTGTGATACCAGTAATTAAATTTTACTTTGGACTAATTCGAACGTGATTAAAATGTTAATTTACTGTGCGATTTTGTGAAAATATTTTACATTTTCCATATTCATTTTTTCATGTGCAGAAAACTTCAACTGCCTGAAAATCTACGTCTACGAGTTACCACCAAAGTTCAACACGGACTGGCTCCAAAACGAGCGGTGCAGCAGCCACCTCTTTGCGGCGGAGGTGGCCGTGCACCGGGCGTTGCTCGGAGACGATGTACGGACGAGTGATCCGTACGAGGCGAATTTCTTCTTCTTGCCGGTGTACGTGTCTTGCAACTTCAGCACCGTCAACGGGTTTCCGGCGATCGGACACGCCCGGTCACTGATCGCCGACGCCGTGGGTTTGGTTTCGTCTCGGTTCCCTTTTTGGAACCGGACCTATGGCTCCGACCATATCTTCGTCGCCACCCACGACTTCGGCTCCTGCTTCCACACCATGGTTTGTTAATCAATTTGACATCTCTTTTGCTTTTCATTCATACATGTATGTATATATATAGTTGTTAACGAGAGATTAATTAGGTATAAAACTTGGGAAACATTTCTTAGGCTAAACGTATGATTTGATGTTAACTTTGTTGTTTCAATTTTATTAATATTATCATGAATTTATATTCTAAATAATTAAAAGAAAGCAAAAGCACTAAATTTATTTCGTTATAAATATTCACCACTAACAATTCGATTGATAAGTAGCAATTCGAATGTAATTAAGTTATATATATAGTGATCAATATAACTAATGCATATCTTTTATCAGGATTAATTATATGTTTTATGAAATAATAACGTTTAGGGAATATAACAAAAAATATCAAATTATTTTATTTTAGTCTATAAAACATACATTACTATCTTTAATTTAAAAAATCCAAATTTATTTTTTTATAAATTGTGAAGGAAGATAGGGCAATTGCTGATGGAGTACCAGAGATAATGAGGAATTCTATTGTTTTGCAAACATTTGGAGTGAAGTATAGGCATCCATGTCAAGAGGTGGAGAACATTGTAATACCACCGTACGTCTCGCCGGAAAGTGTACAACAAACACTTAACAACATTCCGGCGGCCGGAGAACGTGACATCTTCGTTTTCTTCCGGGGGAAAATGGAAATTAATCCCAAGAACATCAGTGGACGCTTCTACAGCAAGTAATTACTTATTTTGTCCGCAATCATTTTTTTATGAATTAAGAAAAGATAAATAATTAATTACGATTAAGTAGTTTACGTTTCACCAAAAGTTTTACGATATAGTTTTTTAGCAATCGTTCCATTTAGTATTAGATAGTATTTATTTAAGTATGAAAAAATATATAAATATGTTTCAAAATAAAATTATATATAATTTTAAAATAATAACCGAAATATAATAATTAGTTCTAAATTAATTTATAAATATAAAACATCTATTAATATATCGAATCAATGTGGATATTATAATTTTCTAGTGATTATTTTTCTTCCTTCCAGACGAGTGCGGACGGAGATATGGCGGAGGTACAGTGGAGACCGCCGATTTTACCTCCGCCGCCACAGATTCATCGGCTACCAATCAGAGATCGCTCGCTCCGTCTACTGTCTATGCCCTCTCGGTTGGGCCCCGTGGAGCCCGAGAATCGTCGAGTCCGTCGTCCTCGGCTGCGTCCCAGTCATCATCGCCGACGAAATCCACCTTCCCTTCCCCTCCGCCATTCCGTGGCCGGATATCTCCCTAACGGTGCCGGAGAGAGACGTCGAGAAGCTCGGCGAGATACTTGAAGATGTGGCGGCTTCTAATTTGTCTGTCATTCAACGGAATCTGGAGGACCCGTCGGTGAAGCGTGCCCTGCTGTTTAACGTTCCAATCCAGGAAGGTGATGCCACGTGGCATGTGTTGGAGGCGCTGTCTCAGAAGCTAAACAGATCAGTCAGGAAGACAAGGATCATTAACTAAATCTATTTTTTGACACATGTAAATAATACAAAGAGGAGAAATATAAAAGAAAAATTAATTCCGACCTGCCGGATTCGAACCAGCGACCTAAGGATTGATCTGCAACCACTACAGTCCTCCGCTCTACCAACTGAGCTAAGGTCGGTTTATGGTTTAGCAGTAGTAGTATCAATATATAACATTTTGGTAACATCACTACATTCATATAGTAAAAATCACAGCATAATCGTAACGTTAGTGGCAATGCAAGTGTAATTAAACGGAATCCTGACAATTTTTGAAGGCAACTATGATCTTCCGTACATATTAATAATCTTCTTTTGCTTTTTTTATGAAACACTATAAAATTGAAGTGATCTACGGTATAACCGATGTGACACAAGGTGACAATTTAACCCAGCATAAGAATGATGCTAGATTCTAGTTACCACTTGGACATCAAATTTGAGTGTTCATAGAAAATTATGGTTGAAAAGAACAAAAGAAATTCTGATATGATCCACGGGTATGGAAAAGGAAAGAACTTTGGATTCGGGTCAGTTTCTGGTTGATAAGAAAAACATCTTTATGAATGATTTCTGAGAGGTGAAGTATTCCTTTGATAGAACTACCTCATGGTTTAGGTTTTAGGGTTCTGGTTGACAAGAGAAACATTTTTATGAATGACTTCTGAGATCCTGAGTATCCCTTTGGTAGAACTCTCTCTCTCTCTCTCTCTCTCTCTCTCTCTCTCTCTCTCTCTCTTTCTCTTTCTCTCTCTCTCGGGTTAAGGCTTACGATTTTCGTTGACAAGATAAACTTCTTATGAATGAACTTCAGGGAGGCGTAGTACGCCTTTGGTAGAACTCTCTCAAGGTCACGATGGCTGGCTTGAATCCTGATCTCAAAGGAACAACTGAGTTTACTCTCATGTGTTGAGCGTTTCGATTGTGGGGCCGAGTCAATGTCATCCTCAACATTTCGCCTTCAAGAACCTGATTAGCCATTAAAGCTACAATGTAAAAACATGAAACATGTCAATGTAATGAAGAATCATCTCAGAGCTTTAGTTTTTGTTGATGTATCTTATGAAGTAGGATTCACCGGCTGAAGGGTTGAGCTTGGAGAAGTTGAAGAATTCATCAGCTGAGCAACCAAAGAGAATCGTCGCAGCTCTATCAAAGCATATCACCGTCTTTACCTCTGCATCAGTTGCTATAGACATCTGCAATAACCACAAGAATTTCGTATACAAGGTTCAAACGTTTCCCAAATTTACAAAAGAGAACCATAGATTATGTATTAGCGGACATATTGGTTGAAATTGCATGCTTTCAACGGATTTCAGGCTGTCGATATACGAAGGTTGAAAACCAGTTTTCTGGTGAAAGCCATTGATAATTTCAACGCTGATTCCATTGAAATGTTCACCAGTATGTCGCTGGAAAATCGTTAATTTTAGGTTGGAAAACCATGGGAAATCCGTTGAAAAAACATTGAAATTACTAATAGTATCAGTTGAGAACACCGTTAAAAGTTTCAAGCCTGATATGTCATTGTCCTCCTTTGATAACCATTTGATATCTTCAACGGTTTTCCATAGACAAGTTAATTTGTAAGCAATGTCTAGAAGCAACAGTGAAACCATACGAGTCAATCTAAATTGGAGAACCTAATTCTAATCGTCTCAATTGCTAACAGAGAAACAAACAGTTCCAGCAACCTCATCTAAGACATATCCAGAAACTCATCAGAGTCGTAGCCATTACTAATTCCAATGTCAGAGCCAAAAGCTTTGCTTTGAACTTCCATAGGACACGAACACAATCCGGGCGTCAGAAACCAGATCAACTCAGAAAGAAAGAGTTCCTCGAGAAGCCATGAGAGAAGAAACGCAAGAGTTTCGTACCAGGAGTCGATAAAGAAGTTTGGATTCTTTGGACTTGCAGAATCTGCAGAACGACGAAGAAGGATACGGATCACCACCACCATCGTCACCAGGAAATACCCTCTCACACCGTGAACATACCCGGTAACAGAAATCGCCATGATCGATGGCAAGCAGTGAGCAAATTACCGTTGTCGTCTGATCGATTGCCATTTTTTAGGGTTCCTCGCAAAGTATTACCTTTTTTTTTATTGAAGTTTGCAACATTATGTTGGGCCTAAGAAGAGCACAATTCAGAGAACCTCTTGGCGAAGCAGAGGGCTTTCGCCACAGTTTCCATGCGCTTTACTTTCTCATTGTGCTTAAAGCAACAAAAGAAATTGGAGGAGGATCACCACAGGTATTTTCAGTAATGCATTTTCTGATCATTTCGCACAATGGTTTTATCAGTCTCATAAGAGGAAAATGAAATTGATCTTTGCTTTTGGATGATCATGTTAGCTTGAAGCTGTACACTTGATGGCACCTGGAATTGGCTCAGTTTGGTGTCAAGTTGGATCATTTATGGTAAGTTCTCGCATTGTTGCTCAACTTTCGTATTGGTTTGAACCCTTGTTTGATCCATCGAATAGAATTTACAATTTCACGTATCAGGTTGAATTCTCCGAGTACTATTTATCCTTTGACGTTATGGGGTTTGCCAATTATTAGGTTTTGTTTCCTAGTGACCTTCCCGAGTTCTTGACATTGTCAACATTTAGCAGAAATTTTACATTAAAGGAAGGTTTAGTCCTGGCATGACTTAATGCGACATATTTAGAAGCAAGAAACTATAGGATGCTCTTGTTCATGTCATGGCGAAGTCTTCATTCTTCGTAGAATCTTTTGGGTCAGTCCAGACTGGGGGAACCAGGATCATATAAGGGCAATCGAGCCACCATTTGACTAGTCATTGATATCGACATTGTAAGTAACTTGTAGGCGTTGATTAGAACCAAATTCGCGAAAAGCCGTCATCTTTTGCAAAAAAGCATCTTTCCCTTAATCCTTATTTCACCCTGAAGTATATGCAGAACAGATCCTTACACCTCTTCTGGCGGGCGCCCAAGGCCAAAGGCAAAGGTTATGGTATGGATAATTTCCTCGATATTTTGCAACTTATGCGTATAAATGTCGGATGGATTGTAAATACCAAGACCCGAGTCATCCACTTTTTACGTAGGAAATCGGTTTGAGGTTCAGCATGTAGACATAATAAACGTAAACGAAACAAGAAATGATCTATCAAACGAATGAGATGTAGCTGTAATTTGTCGATGGAAGATAGCAATATCGTTATCAACGAGGCTACGCGAAGGAAAGGTCGGTGATTTGGTTGTTGATTAAGAAATGACATTATTGACAAGAATCTATTTTATAAGCTTAGCATCAGCTAGGGTTACACAAGATCACAGATCTCAAGACAGATTGTTTTGTAAGATACAAAGTGAGATCACTTTCAGTTATATGGTCTGAATGGGCCCTTCCCGTCGTGTTACCTACACATTAACACATGGCAGATATTGGTAGTAATCAGTAGTTTACGCATTGAATCCCCGAGAATTGTTTCTTTTAATGATGTTGATGTGTCTCTTGTAATGTTCTTGTGATGTCGTGTTAGCTGTGTTTAAGCTCGAAACGGAGAAGTTATCCATGTAGATTCCGAGGTATGATATAAGTGGATCGGCTCTAGCTCGGTCAACAACAAGCTTCAGAATCCGGGGTTTAACCTTAGGAAATCTCAGAAGCCTCTTGAATCCTACTGTGGTGCCATTCACAACTCTCTCCCACCGCCCATTTGCATTGTTAAGCACCATAAGATGGAAGGATGCAATCCTTTGACCCATTTGAATTGGTTCTTGAACTTCCAACACGTTGAAAGACACCGAATCTTGAAATTCTAAGTACAGTTCCCATTCTGTTTGATTCTCCTCGGGTGCCCAGTACTTTTTTATACCTTCTTCAAGGATATTTCGAGGGCTGAATCGTGAACTCCCCCCACGGATGCTGCTGGCGTTTACCAAAGCCATCTGAGCCAGATTGTTGGAAAAGATTGAGTTCCTGAGTTCACGGAACTCCTGAAGAACCTTGATGTCTTGTTCAGATATCAGACCTGAAGAGTTCGGGGGGACATTGAGCAGCAAGAGGCAGTTTCGTCCAACCGAGTTATAGTATATCTCCAGAAGCTGAACAGCGGGTTTAGGAGCTTCCGATGCATGCCAAAACCAACCAGGTCGGATAGACACATCGCATTCCGCAGGCACCCAGTCGTGCCCACGCAAATCGCCTTCCTGGGAGTACCTACCACAAGAACATGATCACCAACAGGACAAAACATTTAGAAAGCGTTGATCTCTACTCAATATCAAGATTCAAGTACTTGGCTTATATGACAAACAACTTTATCTTCAAGCAAGACTCACAGAGGGTCGGTGGCCCCGATCTTGGCGTTAGAGCGGTTGAAGAGTGACCAGCATGTGGAGCCAGCGACGCCGGCCTCGTCGCCAACCCACCGGACATCAGGACCGGCGTCGGAGAAGATGACGGACTTTGGCTGAAGCTGGTGGATCAAACTAAACCATGTCTCGAAGAAATACTCCATGTCCTTTTCACCTTCTCCTTTGGCTCCATCCAACCATACTTCCTTGATCTCTCCATACCTTAAGAGCTCACAATCTAATCGTCAAAACCGAAATCGACCCACTTGATCAGAACCGATAAAGATCAAAACTTTCTTCTGAATTTCGTGTTTTCACGAGCTCACCTGGTCAATAACTCG
The DNA here is from genome assembly GCA_036759665.1 of Gynandropsis gynandra. Classification (NCBI taxonomy): domain Eukaryota; kingdom Viridiplantae; phylum Streptophyta; class Magnoliopsida; order Brassicales; family Cleomaceae; genus Gynandropsis; species Gynandropsis gynandra. The sequence goes on from CM071867.1 coordinate 20,085,787, forward strand.
GTCATTTGACTCAGGTAGAACTCGTTATACTCCAACGTCTTCCCGTACGATTTCTCGTGCCGATCCCACGGCGAGAGATACAGACCCAGCCCGACGCCGGCGTCCTCCGCCGCTGCCGCCAGCTCGGCCGCGACATCTCCGTGGCCGTGTCTCCAGGGGCTTGATTTGACGGAGTAATCGGTGAAGTTAGAGGGCCAGAGACAGAAACCGTCGTGGTGCTTGGCAGTGAGGATGACGCGAGAGAACCCGGAGTCCTTGGCAACTTGGACCCACTGAGTGACGTTTAGTCGGATCGGGTTAAAAACAGACGGATCAGCCTTGCCGGAGCCCCACTCGGAGTCTGTGAACGTATTGGGTCCGAAGTGGAGGAACATCGCCATTGATCCGAGCTGCCATTGAAGCTGCTGGGAAGAAGGGAGGGGCAAAATGGGAAGAGGCTCCGGTTTTACGAGGGCACACTGCGAAATTTTTATCAGAGAGAAGAAGAACAGAATTGATACTAGAGACATGGGTCTCATGAAATTGAGGTTTTTCTTTATCTTATCTCCAATGGTGGTTTTGCCCCTCTTTGTCTCTGCTTTAAGGTGAGGAGAAGATGTCTTTGTCTTAAAGGAAGAGCAAGAATTTATCAACTTCAGAGTTTTGTGTTTTAAGGTTTGGGACTCTTTTGATGGAAATTTCTTACAGCAATCTGTTGCACAATCATTCTTTTAAATGACATAATTATGGTGATAAGAATCTAAATTAAGCAAGTGAAAGGGTCAAGTCAAGGAGAATAAGTCGAATTATTTAATATCAATCTTAATATACATGGAGATGGTGATACATACTAATTTGCAATCAAATACTATAATCTCATAAGATTCATCAACTCTAAAAAAAGGGACGATCATGTCTAGTGTTGTTCTTTATTTGTCATAAACAAACAGTCAATGTCGTATTCGACCGTATACAAACTCACGCTGAAATAGCATAACACTCGGAGATACAACGATCTCTGCATTTTACGTCAGAGAGAAATGGATCAGGACTATGTCGATGACTCAATCTCTTGCAGGACTAAGCAGAGAAGCCTTTGAAAGGCCGGATTTACCTCAAACTGCACTCGCAGCAGTTTTACCGATAGTGTTGAGGTCGAAGATTTCGATCCAGTAGCCATCAGGGTCCTTGATGAATGCGATATTCTTCATTTTTCCTGCACATTTACAGAGATTCAGATTTCTAGTCCCTGAAAAAGACAAACTTTAAATTGGGTCGATTCGGAAATAGATGGCAGCTTGGTGATAATACCATCGTTTGGCTTCTTCACGAACTCAACTCCAAGTTTTTCGAATCGTTCACAGGCCTTGTGCACATCATCAACCGTAACCCCAATGTGCCCTGCAAGGAAAATGGCAAAATGTCAGGCTTGTGTTGAGAAAACCGAAAAGGGTTACTGTCTCAGATAGCTCCCAGGTGCAGCTGTAAGAGCTTGGGAATCCTTCCAGCAAATAGATCAAAGGTTATTTTAGTCTTCTCTCATCACCAGAAAATCCTTTGTTCCTTCCAAATCCTTATAGAGTACCACAAGAAGCAACTGATAAGAACCCATCCCATAATAGGCCCAAACCAATCCCGCAAAGACCCACGGATCTCATCCCCAAAAGCTATCTTATGGGGTGAGGGTGCTCATGGCCTTATAAGGCACCACTTAGTCCCATTTCTAAGCGATGTGGGATCCTAACAGCAACTTATGATAGGTACTTATAAGAGTTACCCGAGTACTAGTGAATATATTGAAAGCAAAGAAAATTAGAGGTTTTGAAAGAGCCATTACCAAAGCCACGAGGCTCACTGTTCCCATTGTGATACCCCTTAAACTCTGGATCACTCTCGGTACCCCAATTGCTGAAAGAGACATTCATATTTTAAAGCATGTTTGATGGATATATAAAGAATAATAGATAACAGTTTCCTTCTCTTACTGTGTAAGTTCAATAGTAGCCGGTCTACCAAAAGTCCAAACCGTTCTTTCAACTGGATCAGTTGGAGCTGATGCAGTATCCTGGGCCACCACCAAATATTTTCTTTACCTTCTACCGAAATCAGTCCGATCAAAGTTTCATGCAATATCTTTGTGTGTATTGATTGAAAACAGAAAAAGAAATTCAAAGGAACTTGCAATTTAAGCACTTGACTTACAAGTACGGGTGTCCAATATGGGTTTAGGTTCTTTGGATTTCGGTTCGGTTTCTTCGGATTTTGAAAAACTGGATTCGAATTGAACCCAAATGTTTTTCGGTTCGGGTTTAGAAGAATTGGAACCGAATTACAATTGAATAGATGGATTCTCTGGATAGTTCGAGTTGTTTGAGTTATTCGGTTTCGGGTTCTCGGGTATTATACTTATTTTGGGTTATTTTCAGTTTTAGGATTCTACGGTTGATCATTTTTTAAAATAAAACAAAAATAAAAATATTATCTATAACATAAAATATATTAAAAAGAAAAGTTAATAGAATTTTCGAGTGTTTGTATTTTTTAAATTTTAATTTTTATTTAATTAGGTTGTTCGTATTACTCGGGTTTTACCCGAATCCAAATCGACCTGAACCAAGACCCAAACGGGAACTGAAATTTAAACTCATACGGATTCTTAGGATAACCCATATTCAAAATGATTCGGATTGTTCGGGTAAGTCTGGAAAACCCGAATTGAACACCCCTACTTATAAGCCAACTTCTGCACTTTTACACACCACTATTCGATTGCTTGTGCTGCAAATGTTCTAGCCTTTGGACGCTAGTTATTCGATGTTTTCCATAGAATAAAAGTAGAATGCTTGGATCATGAAAATTGGGCAAACCCCAAGTTCAATTTTTTTTATCTAAATAGTATAATGATGAATTGGAGAAGATTAGGTAACATGTTTTACCTCATACCCCATGAAGTACAAGCTAAACTTCATCTCAGGGAAGTCCAACCTCTTCAGTAATCTGAAAATAATGGAAAACAAAACGAATGACTGTGCTAGTAAACCTAGTTCAAAAGGGAATTTATTGTCACAAGAACGACATTTACTAATTAACAGAAAAGCAAACCCAAGTTTATAATTTTGAAATTTGAGTGAAATATTCAAGTGTTGGATTTCACCCAAAAAACAAATCAAGTGATGGAGAACTTACGACATTCCCAGTATACGCGAATAGAAATCAAGACTGACTTTAGGGTCCTTGATCCGGAACATCTAGAAGTTGAGACAGAAAAGAAAATGGCAATCAGTTTACTGTCTCAAAAGAAAAAAATAAGATGAAATTCAACAACAAATTGAACAATAAAAACCATTTAGAATCACAAGAAAAAGGAATGACCATATGTTGATCTGCAAGTATGTCATAATCAGGGGAACTACGACTTCTTTTCCACATCAAGAACATTATTTAGGACTTTGTTCAATTTTCATCCGTGCCAATCCATGTTATTTCTAGTGGTTTGATTGCTATACAACTTAAAGGTTTCCTCCACGGTTATTAGCATGATAATCTTAAATTCATTGATATAACAATAGTTTTTTCCACATATGTCAGCATGATTACACTATTTTAATATCAAGAACCAGTTTTAACTCCGAAACAAACGGATACAATCTTAACAAACACAGCATCCAGTCCTAATTATTACAGCATATGTAAAACATTGAAGGAAGGCATCGACCAATTCAATTTGAGCTCACGTAAGCAATGTTGGTTTCAAAACCTCTCTCATACATGTAAGAAATCTAGGGACAGACGCAGACATTCATACATGCAAAAACAATGACTACCTTTTGAGTTCAACTAACAATTAGATTTCCGGAATTAGGAAATCTTTTTCAGAACCACAACTTAGACAAGACGTTATACAAACGCAAATGCCTAGACAAGCACATAAGAGATTCACTTTTCGAGCTTAACAAGGTATTCTGCACATATACGCAAAAGAAATATCGAATCAAATTGAGAAATCTTACAGTCTGCTGCATGATGTATCCTTTTGTAGCCTCGTCATAAGTAGCAGAGAGACCGGGATTGTTCGCCGGCGATTCCTTGGGCTCCGACGCCATCGAAAACACCCGAAACTGATAAAATCTCTGCAAAATCAAACAGACCCAATTCACAAAAAGAAAAAACTTAATCAATTAAACGGTTTCCGACAAACGGGTTTCCAATATATCCGATAAAACCTTCGGCTTCTGGGTTGTCTTGTAGAAGCAGGTGATGGGGGAAAATCGAGTGGAATAGGGTTTAACGAGACGGATTATAGGAGAAATTCTGGAAATGGCGCTTGCTACAGAACCCGAACCCATTAAGTTAAGGGTTTTTTTCTAACCGGGGGAAAAAATTGGAGAACAGAGAGATTTACCCTTGGTAGCCTTGTACCTCTTCGGCAAATGGATAGAATTCCTGGGAGTTCCGGTTTTGTTCACTGCTTGACTGTGTCACGTCGCGTCGTGTGATGACATGACATCGTACCTGGACCCGGTTTTCTTAGTTGGTTACCGGTCCGTCCGGTTCAGTGCCATGTGACTCCGATTTCGGTTTGGGTTTGGATGTTGGAGCTAAATGTGTAAGCAAACAAGGAAGAAAAGTATTAGAGGAAGTCCATTACCTGTGGTTATTCTTTTCTCGTTTGTTGTTACGGGTGTCAATTGGCACACTTTGCATGCAAAATACTAAAAAGTTAACTCATCAAGTCATTCAACGTGAAATTTATACTAATTTAAATTTTAAGCATGTGGTCTACTTCATCAAGTTTTTGAACGGATTTGGATTGGTCCATGGCCATAAAGAGAGCAACACCTATCTTAACTTTTGGGTAGACAAATTAACCGTAAAATCTGAAATTCAACCAAAATTTGTCTCAATAATTGAAATATCTACGGGTAGGAGTTTGGATAGCAAAATCATGCAAATCACGATTTCATATTCGAGTTCGAGTACATGTTTACATATAAATAATGTTTACATATAAATAAGTACCTACGTGTATCTAAAAAAACTACTATTATTATCTTGATTTAAATAAAACTTAAAAAATTGAACTCAATTTTCTTTATTCTCTCATTGTCTCCCTTAAAACATTGTGGTTCTTTATACCCTTCCTCCTTTACTCTTTTTTGTGTGGCCTCCTCTTCTGTCTTGCCAACGTCTCTCCTCCGTCTTGATTAGTTGTCGCCTCCTATGTCCTGTTATCGCATCCGCCATCTCGTTTTCGCCTCTTTTTTAATTGACGTCGTCTCTCTGTCTTGGGTTCACTACTAGAAAATTTAATATTGCAAATAGATTTTGTGGACTGTGACTTTCGTCCCTAATCCGTCCGGAATTTTGCATATGGATGAACCATCCCTAATTAGTCCGCAAATACGAACGGATTAGAAATGGATGAGTAGGGCGTCCCGGATTAGGGACGGTAGACTACAAGCATCCGCAATTTGCGGACGACTATACATCCGTCCGTAAATTTACGGACTGCGCGGCTGTCGTCCCTAATCAGGGACTGTAAAAAATGCATTTAGGGACGAATTCGGGACGACTCTTTGGCAACTATTTTTTTAGTACGTAATCCGCCCGTAATTCGTCCATAAATTATTTATTTAACCCCTGCACCTTTGATCTTTTTTTTTTATAAACAACTCTTATATCTTTCACCATATATCTTCTTATTGTTTGCGATTATAATGGCATCTTCATCAAGATCGAATATTTTCGTTTCTAGACATGGATGTACAAAACAATTGATCTAAAAACTCAAGGTGTATCGAAAGAGTTTATTGAAGGCGTCACACAGTTTTTGACAATGGCGACAAATCAACAAGTTTACAAAGAAACGGGTAAGTTGGTTTGTCAAAAATTTGATTAGGAATTTAAATTTCATTTTAATGGAATTTTGTTCTAACGTAATATTTAATTTTACATTTCAGTATGTCGCGTCGAGTTAGAAGAAGCGGTAAAACGAGATATCGCCCTCAGTCTAAGGAAAGTGGTAACCTGTCATCTTATTCCCGACATTCCATTTCAGGATTTTCGGAATACATGAATCCAAATTTCTTCTGGAATACAAGATCGATACAATCGGTGCAATATACGCCTTATTATCCACAAATCCAACCACCAGTCGATCCAGTAATGTATCACGAACCTGAGATGCATGATGAACCAACTGTAGAAGAAATTTTATCAATGGATGAAGAACGGTGCAAACTTCCTCGTTGAGACCCTATTCGTGGAGACGACGCACTATGGTACGTATACTTACGTTCAAATGTCAATTATAAATAGTTAATTAAATGTCAATTTATCTTAATTTTGATTTGTAGGTTGGGATTCGATCAAGTTTCTCGTCACATAACAATGACGATGAAAGCTGATTATGACCGACCTTGTTACAATTGGACGCAGACCGATCCAGAAGTTAAGGAACGATGGTGGAAATCATTTGTGGCATATTTTAAACAATTTTTAATTTTATCAAGTAATTCAAATTATATTTTAAATATAATAATCTTTTTATTATTTCAGCAAAAATTTTATTGGAATCCCGAACTTACAAGTAAAATTCGAATTTCAACGGGTTGCGGGGGTTCGTCTCAAGTCTATCGTAAATGAATGTAAAAAACGAGAGACGAAAGGAAAATCCCTTTGGATAGTGGAAGATGTTTGGGACCAGATGTGTGCATAGGGCTGATCCAACATTTAAACAAAAAAGCGAGCGAGCAAGTAAATCCCGACGTTCTAATAGAGAAGGATACGGGATGAGCATACATACGGAAGGATCTCATTCTTTTGCGGAAGTATACGAAGATTTTGTAAGCTTTATAATACTTTTTATGCATTTATAAAATTAACATTTGATTAATATTAAACTTATATCTTTTTTATTTGTTTCATGGGAAAGAGAAGGGATCTAAACCATCGTACCTAAAATTGTTGGAACGTACGCACGTTAAGAAGTCTGATGGTTCGTCGGTAGATCCCAAGACAAAATGTTTTCACGATGAAGTTGAAAACATGGCAGCGGAACGAGTATCGCAAATTCCCCCGAGAGAAGATGGAACACAAACTACCCTTAGTCAAGAAGAGTACAACGAGTTTTATCTCGAGGTAAATTAATGATATTTCAATATGATACAATTTTACTATTTATAATTGTCATTAAATCTCAATATTTGTTTTACAGCAAATTACGCCATACAAATGTCCTATTTTCGGACTTGGAGGAATGGTCTCAAAACATTCAACTTCCTCCAAGGGTAAAGAAAAAATATCAGAGTACGAGTACCGAAATACGTTGTCAAAAGTGTTTGAGACGCAACAAGAATCCGAAAGTCACGTTGAACAAGTACTAAAGGAGGTTGAACGATCACAAAAGCGAGCTGAACGATCAGAAAGGCGAATGGAACAGTTCATGCGCATGATGAAATCGCAAATGCCTAAAATCAATTGGGATGCATTTCAGAACAATGATTCCGATCAGGACGATTCGGAAATACCTCCAAAAGATTAGTATTAAAAATGTTACTCATATGTATGCTTTTTAATTATTGTTATGTACTAATTTTTATAATCTAATCTAATCAAATTTTTTTAGAAAATTACGGACGGTTTCCAAGTCGTCGCTAAAATTACGGATGACTCTTGTTCGTCCGCAATTTTGCGGACGATCACCAATCCGTCTGCAATTTTTGCGGACGATCCACCCTTCCGTCTGCAAATATTGCGGACGACCACACCATCTGTCTGCAAATTTTGTGGACGATCCATGCCATCCAAAAATTTATGGACGGCCCAAGGGCGTCCAAATGCCGACGGGCCTCCCGTTGGTAATTTCCCCAGCATATCGGAGTTCATATTTTGGTCGGTTAGTTGCAGACGGCAGAGTGGTCGACAATTATGGACCGTGTGCACACTGAAATTTCCGTCCTTAATTGCGGAAGGATTACAGACGGAAAATATTTGACGATGCTCGTTTGCGGACTACCTATGGCAGTCCCTAAATCTTAATTTTCTTATAGTGGTTGTCAATGTAACACCCCTATCCCGGAACAACCTCGGGACTAGGAGTGTCCACCATCACCTCCAAGAGGTGGCTACACGTGTCATCGCTCAAACACATTTATAAAATAAATATAAATGATTTACTCTGAAATAAGAATGGTCCGGACCAAATAGCAAAACAAATATGTAAATATCATAGTCACGATAAATAAAATAAACAAAACAATATGTAAATACCATAGTCACGATAAATAAAAAAAACGAAATGCAAAATAAAACTCATCGAGACCTCGTGCACGCCTCTCCCATCAGTCCGCTGTGAGCCTTCGTGTTGCTGCTCAACCTCATTACTCTTTCTCCTCGCCATCTCCTGTCCATCCACGACAGTCCACAAATAGGGTGAGTACGAAATACGCACTCAGTGAGATCAATACGTGTACGTACTCTGTATCACGTATTCTCCTGCTCGAACTGAATATAAAAAAATAATAACATATATCCAGAGTCTAAACTAAAGATATACAAATCACTCTACCCAAACCTGACTGAGTATCCAAAATCTAAGACTAGTACCACACTGGATCATAACGCACAGAGTCCACATGACTCTAGCTCGGGCATATGCTCGTGAAGTCCAAAAGACCCTAGCATACTGAAAATCTCGCAAGGTCGCAACGTACCCCAGCTATCAGTACACTACACTGAAAATCTCGCAAGGTCACAACGTACCCCAGCTATCAGTACACACTGAAAATCTCGCAAGGTCACAACGTCCCCAGCTATCAGTACACCACACTGAAAATCTCGCAAGGTCACAATGTACCCCAGCTAACAGTACACACTGAAAATCTCGCAAGGTCACAACGTACCCCAGCTATCAGTACACTACAACGCTCCGTCGCTCGAAAGGTTACCACAACCCCAACACGATATAACGTCGGCCCAGATCCAAGTGTCGCAATACTAACGTCATCGACCCGATACTCCTCACGTGACAACTCTCACCAACGCGCTCGCACACGCCTTCTTCCGAAGGTTCGAGTATGAAATCACCCGATCGAGCACAATAACAAGATATTCACTCGGTTTAAACACCGAATCCAAGTATCGACGTTCTCCGACCCCAACACTTGGTCGCACGTAAGTTCTCTAGATCTTTTCTAGTCACTTATACAACTCATATACTTATCATAAATTCTCATACGACAAATTTAGGATTTTAATCCAATTGCACTTGTAACGTCTCATTTTTCCCATTATGATCCTATAAATTCTATCGTGATCATGCCTCATTTTAAAAATATAATATCTTCCATA
>CM071867.1:20114482-20129760 GCA_036759665.1 Gynandropsis gynandra
TGACACTCATACCCATTTCAAATCAATAAACCATTATGGGACTCGACATCCTGCAAACCCTAGAAATCGACGCTCAACCGACCATCGCGAGCCAAACCGACCCACTGAGACAACCGACTCTTCCGACTCACTGAGACTCAACCGACTCATTGACACTCACACCATTTCAAATCAATAAACCATTTTGGGACTCGACATCCTCCAAAACCCTAGAAATCGATCTACTTACACTTATTGACGCCATTGAAGATTGACTCGTGCTCTCTTCTCCACCGCTGCTGATTCTAGCCATTTCCTTCTTGGCAACTTCGAATTTCCTTCTTGCCAACTTCGAATCGATCCCTCTCAAGTTCGAAATCACTTGTTCTTTCTTGGCTTTTACTCTCCCAGAATGCGGATTTGGCTTTTACTCTCCCAAAATGCGGTTTTTCCCACGTTCGAAAATTAAGGGTGTCTTTGTCTTTTCTCCAGTTTTTTTTTTCCGATTAAATAATTATTTTAGGGAAGGGTATTTTTGAAACGTTTTAGCCCTACGAGTCTGATATTCCTTTTAGGGAAGGGTATTTTTGAAACGTTTTAGCCCTACGAGGATATATCTGATATTCCGCCCTTTTAAAATTGCACAGATATTCTTCAATTAACCTAATATTTATAAATAATATACATATATAAAAGGGATTCGGTCATACCGAACTCCCTTATTTTGCGCGTATCACAGTCAACATCGCCTCTTTGTCCCACTATCGTCAAGATCATCATTTCCTCCCCAGTCTCGTTGTCGTCTCCCGCTCCTCAGTGTGTCATGTAACATTTGATTTTTTATTTTTATTATGTTTATACTTTTTGTACATAGTGGATACTCACGGATTTTGAAGTCTTACGTCAGCTGTCCACCTTTACAACAAAGATACATAGACAAACTCTACAAAAGGGTCATAAGACCATATTTTTCCTTCGGGTAGTTGTAAAAGTGTTTCTCTTGCAACTTGTTCTTTGTTCTACCTTATTCCTTTTGTTATTTTCCCAAAACTTCCAAAGAACTTTGATCCACTTTGGTGCGATGGTTGGGACACGGTCCAAGAATCTCACCCATATCACTAGCTTTCACACAAATTTAATCCTTTCATTTGTGTATCTACTCTAAAAAAATTAGAGTTTTAAGGATCATCATTGCAGAGATTCCTAATTTCTTGTCAAAATTCAGATATTTAGTCTTTGTTGAAGCCTCTTTATTTCTAGATTTTTGCATTTTTATAATTTGTAATGGGGACTTAGAGTTAACGATGAATTTGGTCTAATTATGTAATCCATAGATCTGAAAATGTATGAATTTAAAAATATAAGATTGAGTCCGTCAAAATTTAGGGATATTCGGCAGAATAACATGTCAAACCCAAAATTAGTATCCATATTTGTTAATTTATTATGAATTGATTATGTCTATGATTTTAGAGTAATATAATACATAAAAAATATATGGAAATCTTAATAAATTTTCATTTCATTTGTGGTTGAATCAACTTAATTTTGTAGTCAACGGATGACATCCATCTGTAATTGACATTCATCTAATTAGGGATGAAATGATGACATCTTCATTGAAACTAAAAATATAATTATTTTTACAATCAGTGATGAATATTTCCGTTCACAATAAGGAAAAAATATTAGGATTTAGGGATAAATTTTTTTCTAACAATATCATTGCATGTTCAATTATCTCTCGATCTAACTATCATTCGATTTTTTTTAAATTAAACAATAAGAAGTACAAAATTTATGGTCTTTTTTCCTTTATATTTCTCATTAGGTGGCCTCATTGTTCATGGAAACTCTGCGAGACAATTCACAAACATATGGTAAGAACCAAAACAAGACATTTAAGGATTAAAGTATGTAAAATACAATTAGCGAAAAATCACCGCATAGACTTCGGATTCGAGGAACCTAGTGGAGAAATCATCTTCCTCATCAAGAGAGACATGATGTTAGATTGAAAACGGTCAGATCTCGGCGAATATGATTAACAGTGGTCAATTGGCGAGAGAACAACAATGGAAACTGAAGAGAAGACAAATATTCTCTGTGCATTAGAATTCTCTTGGTGGTGGTGTGAGGTATACAGTTTGTATCCTAAAAAACGAATAAGGATAATATAATGAGAAAGAAATCATAGAAGAATATCAGGAATACCCTCGTAGGACTAAAACATTTCAAAAATACCATCGTGAAAATAATTATTAAATAGGATAAAAAACTGACGAAAAGATAAATTTGCCCTTAATTATCGAACATGAAAAAACACACATTATACAGTTTTTCGACGTGAAAAACTGTCAAACCGTATAAAAAATAAGAAATATGAACAATTTGTCGACGTAAAAATAAGCAAGAATAATCGAAAACAGGGAATAGAAAAGGACAAAGAATAAGGAGAACAATAAACATAGAATGACCAAATGGCAAATGGTGAGAAGACTAAGATTTAAAGAAAAAACATTAAATTAGGAATATACCTATTCTTAAATGAGAAATAAGTCGAAAATTTACAATGATATAAAAGAATCTATCTATAAATTAAATTTAGAGTCATTAATAAATCGTTCATAAAGTTAAGTATGTATAAAAATTCAATTCGAAAGTATGAATGAACCAAGCATCCATCTTTAATTTGTCTAAAATTTAAAAATGAATCTAAAATTTGTCCAAATTTTAAAATTAAATCTAAATATCTGTCCAAAATTTAGAGACGAACTCGTAATCTAAAAGGATTGTGTGTAAATTTATAAACGATTCATAAATGTATTTCAATTTTCAAAAACAATATCAAGAATATTTTAGAACAAATAATCCATATAATTTCTAACAACAATGTGATATAGATCGAATAAGTCCGATGTCTTATTAGTTGTGAAGGGACTTTATTATATAACACTACAAAAAATATGTCACTTCCAACGGATATATCCATTGGAAATGGATATATTTCCGTTGAAAATGTCTCTTCCCAATGGATTTTCAACGGATTAGAGTTGTTGGGATTTGATCGCTGAAAATCCGCATCCATTGCGATTTGCAACGAGTGTGCAACGAATATTATTCGTTGATAACGTTCAATGGGATGTAACAGATATATCCGTAGGACATTTGCAGCAGACACCGTTACAAAAAATATCCAACGGATGTTTGTTAGCTATTTGTAATTGAAGCCCGTTGAACACCAGTTGAAAGTAAAAATGACGGGAAGTTAAATGATTTCAATGTATATCCGTTGGCAAAAAATAACGGGAGCTTTTAACGGATTTTCGTTGCAAAAAATGGAAGGAATGTTAAAACTCCAACAGATGCGCGTTGAAAATTTCGAAAATTTTTAACGGGCCATTCGTTGATAACTTGACAGAAAAAATACAAAAAATCATAAAAAAATTGAAACCAATTAATTAAATTTTTTATATAAATTAAAAACCTATTTTACTACAAATCATCTAAATTGGTAGTGTCATCTTCATCCTCGTGATCGCCAACACCTTGTAAAAGGGGTTGCATCGAAGTCGATTATGGGGTCTTGTCTTGGCGTATTTTCTCCCATCGGTTTTGGTGGGTAATACGCTAGACCAGTGAGTAACTTGATAATGCTCTCCATGTGACGCATCTTTTATCGAGATCCTCAAAGCTCAGGTTGCTATACTTGGAGAGTAGTTTCGAGATGTTCGATACGTCTTTTTGCGTGTAACTCTCTTGGACCACGGGGATACCATCGTGGTGTCCTGGACGATATCCTTTTGGAGTGAACCTAGACCATATAGACGCACTTATATGATCTAGTAGACTAAAATGTAAAACACGTTAAAGTTAGCATATCGTTAGAAAATAGTTTATTTAAGTAAAGAATTACCATAACAATGATCTTATTATTTATCTCTAAATAAATTTTGTCCTTTTGTAAAAGACTTGATATCGTCGGGAGTTGAACCGCAGGCTTGTGATTGTTGTGTGATCTTCTCCGTCACAACTTTCACGGTACGTTTCACCCGAGGGTTGACGAGTTCAAGTTCGTCGATCTTTTCCTCGACGACGGATTTCTTCTTGGCATGGGTTTCTATGACCAGCTCAAGAAGAGTCGGTTCTCTTTTCATCCTCTACATCTGTAACATTATAGTAACATAATTAGTTAACAATTTTATATAACAATAAAATTTAAATAATTAATATAAATTTTACCAATTCCTTCTTTCATTTCGGAAATGACTACAGGGTATGCGATGCAGACTATCTCCGGGAACCTTCTCGTTGTATCGACATTTCTTGGCCTTCTCACTCTTAGCCTTAAATTCCTCAGATTCCCAATGTTGGACGAGTTGGTTGAATACCTCATCCGTTTCCTGTGTCGATTTGGCATTCTTCTTATAATAGTTACACTTGGCATCGTTTATCATCAAGTACAAACAGAGTTGTGTGCATTCAATCTGTATAGATGCACGGCGTATGCTTCTTCCACCATCTATATGTGTGTTGCAAAATTAAATTGAAATAAAGTTTATAAATAAAAGTAAATAATAATTTTAAAATTAAATTTTATATTAAAATTACTTACGATGAATATACACCATCATAGGCAGCATATAACTTTTGACATCACCTGTCAGGAATAATAGAGTCGATCTTGTAGCGATCCTATGATGATGTTGTTGTTCGTATGTTTTAGAACATCACCCACATCAAATCTACACGTGAAAATCAAATAATTAGATAGTTTTTTAAATTAATACAATATGAATTTTGTGATTAAAATCTTACCATAACGTCGCGTCAGGACATTCAGGGTCAATAATCGAGACGGAAGAATGCTCATCAAAACTATCTATCAATACGTCTATGTCCACCATATCATCTTCTCATCAAATATCATCGATGCTGATATAGGTGAAGAAGGCCGATATGGTCATGGTGGAAGCGGTGGCAGGGCTCCTATCGAACCCGTCAACATTCCACCGTAACCAATAAATCGTCGAGCTCTCATTGTGTTTTAAGTGTTTATAATTTCTATTTAAGAGAAATTTTTTTTTAGATTATGTTGAAAAATGAATTGTTCAACGACAAATATGAAAAATTTTCCAACGGGCATCCGTTGGAAATAGCAACGGATGCCCGTTGGAAATAAGGTAACCTCAACGGACGCAATTAATTGACATAACTGTTGGTTTCTTAATGGTCATACATTGCAATTTCCAATGGATACCCGTTGGTAACGCGCGTTCCTGAGGCAACAGATGACATATTGACGGTACGCCTTCCCTTTCAACAGGCATCCCTTAAAACTTGCAAAGGATGCCCGTTGAGACCCAAAATCGATGTTATAAGCGTAGGATAGCAATGATAACCATTTTCAATAGGCATCTGTTGCAACCTAGCAACGGATGCCCATTGGAAAGACTTCAATGGGCATCCATTACACAGGACCAATGGGTATCTGTTGGCGTCTACCAATGGTCATTCGTTGGCCACCTAAAAAATGGCAACGAGCATCCGTTGCGTTTTCCCAATGGATGACCATTGCAAATTTGAAAACCTTGAAAATTTTCAAAGTACCAAGCATAATTTAATGTTTCAACGGGTTTCCATTGCCATTTCCAACGGGTTCCCGTTGAAACTTGAATATATATTGTTAAAAAATAATTTAAAAAAGTTAGATAACATTAGATATTACAATTACACAATTCATATTTGTTCTTCGGTAGATTTTTCGATTGGTGAGTCTTCTTTCAATTGTTCTTTGAATTCATCGTCGTGTTCATCTTCTATATCATCCAGTTCAAGTCAGTTCTTGTGAAAATTTCTTCCCGGTTGTCTCTATCAATTAATCGTATAAGCTCAAGGTGATTGATTTGAAACGAATCTTCATTTTGATTTGTGCTTATAACTCATCGTGGCTTGATCTTTTCTATGGCCTACCACTCCTCTCTTTGACGTTTCAATATTGTTGGATATTGCATGTAACATAGATCTATTGTTTGATATCAATTCCTCCTCATCGATTTTTTCGTGTACCACATCCTACGGTTGGGTCCAACCACTGACATTTAAAAATCATTACCTTAAATCCAACGAGATCGAGATATTCCACTTGTAGGATTTGGTGCAAAATGTCGTAGAAATTATCACCCTCTACTTAACTGTTAACACAAACATCATAATTGTATGTGCTTCCATGTTTTTCGTATTTATACGTGTGGAATGTGTATCCACGAGTAAATAAAATTGGCAAACACAAAACATTTCTTGCAGGACCATTAACGAAATCTTTTAACCATGTAGGATGTCTCTCATCAGAATATTTGACCTATATAAATAAAAACAAATGAATACTTTATAACATAACTTTGCATTTATAAATATATATAACGTACGAATATATGTGTACTTATGTAATCTGTCAACTATGAGCCATAATGTTGAACTTTCATGTTCGTGAGTTCATCTGCATTTAGATGAGGATATGTACCCATTACTTCTTCATCAAATATCTTGTAATGAAAGTATGTTAACACACATATATATTTTAAATATATATGTATATATGTGTTTAAAAGAGCGATTTTCATTGTTTTGTACCTTTTGAAAAGTAATAGCTCTTGAAAATTTAGTAATATATATATATATATGTGTGTGTGGATGTGATTATACTCCTCTTGTGTTGGCCAATATTCTTGGATTTCTCTCATGTAGGTCCAATCGGTGTGAAGATCTCAGCTATTGTGCCAAATTGTGGATTTTATTGATATAGATATTTTATGTGATCTTCCGTTAAACGTCTCTATTTCGTCGGGATATACGAGTCAAAATAAAATGTGCTAAAATATGTGATTTCTTTCAACAAGTACTGTTTAACAATAGATCCTTCAACCATTGTTTTGTTTTTTGCTTTTTTAGATGAAAGAAAAACCTTTCGAAAGGATACATCCATCTGAATTGAACTGGCCCACCGAGTATTGCTTTATCTGGTAAATGCATTGGAAAATGTTCCATGACATCGAAAAAAGAAGGCGAAGAAAGTTTTTCCAATGAGCATAATACTTAAGATATATTGTTTTTCACTAATTCCAAGTCATCCATTTTTAAATTTCTTGAATATATATCTTTAAAACATATGCTAATTTCGCATTGCACATCGTGAATATTTTGTGGTAAGAGCTCTATAAATGCAATTGGAATGAGTCACTGCATGAAAACGTGACAATCATGACTTTTCAACCCGATCAACCTCGAACCAAAAATAACCACACACCAAGCAATGTTTAATGCATATCCATATAGAAATTTAACGTCTTCTTTTAACCACCTTAATAATGTGGTTTTCCCTGGCTCAGACAATTTGAATATTAGGATAGGTATCCTTCTACCTCGTAACTCCAACTGAGGTCTTCGACATATTATCTTCAAATTTTTTTATTGTATATTATCCTTAGTTTTCCTTGTCACATTCATAACAATATTGATGATGTTATTGAAAAAGTTCTTTTTAATATGCATAACATCCAAATCATGACACAATGTCAGTAATTTCCAATATGGTAGTTCCCAAAAAATACTACGTGTATATCAATTATGTCATTCACCTTGGCCTTTTGGTTTTCGATGTCCACGATCTCAAACAAATTCTATGAATTCTTGTAAATCTTCATCGTGTTTAATCGTTCATAAAGGATTTGCGTTCTGGTTTGCATGCATGTTACCTCTTCTTTTTGTACTGCATTTTTTCGAAATATTTTTTTTATCTTTTCTGTGACAATCAAACCAACATGATTTCTTCCCATGGTTTCTTCCCATGACATTTCCAAATCTTTTAAAACATTCTTTGTTTCGTAATATGTCTCATGAGCTTGATTATTTTCCGGTAAATATTCATGCATGGTTTTGCAAAATGAATCCATGCAATTTTCAGCAACATTGTAATATGTTTTTAGACTCATCAATCTTGAGAATAAAGATAAACGAGACTGACCTTCACGACAACCTTCATATATAGGTTGTTTCACCGAATCCAATAGGTTGAAAAATCGGCGTGCCTCATTGTTCGACATCTCTTCATACTGTTGCTCAACAACTCCAACAAAAGCATATGACACCATTTCTACATACGGATTAGTCGTAGATGCTCCATAAAAAACTTCTTCATTTCTTTCTATTTCTCGTGCTTCTTGCACAATATCTCTAACGCCATAATTTTCGCCGTGAAATAACCAAATTTTGTAATGCTCTACGAAAACCCCTTGTAAAGATGTTTTCAAACAATTTATTGACTTCGATATTTCATGTTTTTATATCTTTTGCAAGGAGATAACGTTATCCCGTGTTCTTGACACAAAGTTACATCGACGCAAAATTATGAACTGCTCCAATTCGTGTAAGAATTCTTGAGTAACATCCTCGTTACATGATCTTTTCTTCTATACATCCACTCTCTTGATCTATATATCTCTATTTGAAGAAGACAACATTGTTTGAAAATATATTTGGTGTTGATGGCTTGATAGTAGACGTCTTGATTTTGATCAATATATAGTGATTTTTTTCAACGGGCATCCATTGAAACCTCAACAAACGCCCGTTAAAATGTAATGTTGAAATATTCCAACGATAACCTCAAAATTCTAACTTTCAATAGGCATCCGTTGATAATAGCAACGAAATTGCATTGCACTAGGCAACGAACATCCATTGGAAAATATGTGGGTTTCTAAGACTGTTTCAACGGATCAATGCAACAAATTGTGGCGATTGCTCGTCCGTTGATAAATTCAATGGATTGCAACGGATCTGAGACCGTTGATCATTTTCGGGATCCATTGCAATATAGTGAAAATTTGTATCAATGGTCGGATCCGTTGATCCGTCCATTGACAATACGTTGTTTTTAATAGTATAATAATACAAGATTGGTAGAAAAAGAAACATAATAAATGTTATCGACATCAATAAGGCAATAACACACATAACACAACCAAATATTTGAAAAGTATTTTGAGCAAAATTTTGGAAAAATAATCAACAGATCATGTCTTTCAATACCCCTCCTTAAGTTGGTGAGTACATATCATGAACAACCAACTAGAAAAAAGATCAAATTCCTACTTTCCAAGGGTCTTTATGAATATGTATCCAAACTGATGATGCGTGGGATCATGCCATTGAATTTAGGTTATGTAGATTGTATTTTGTGTTTGGTTTTAGGATTGTTGGACTGATTATTTTTTTGTGAGTGAGAACATTTATGGTGGTTTGCTGTTTTGTGGTTGTTGTTGTTGTTTGGTTTTATGTTTGATGTTTGTTGTTGAGATATGAGGTTTCTTGTTTTTGTGGCCAATTGGTTTGGGTTTTGGTATTGTTGGTTGAGGTCTTAGGTTTTGATGTTTGTTATTGAGATCGTAGGTTTCTGGTTTTGTGGCTGATTGGTTTGGATTTTGGTATTGTTGGTTGGTCTTAGGCTTCTTTTTGGTGATTACAGATTTTGACAAGATTAATTTAGGTTTGTAATGTAGGTTGGTTGGAGTTTTTGGATCAGGTTTGGTTTCTTTTTCGAAGAAATTTTAGGTTTGAAGGATATGTTTGATTCAAAATTTTAGGGATTAATTTTGTGTTTTTAATTTTGTGCTTTTTAGTTTAGGATATGTTTGATTCAAGATTTCGAAGAAAGTTTAGGTTTGAAGGATATATTTGATTCAAGAACGTTTAGGTCTTAATTTTGCAACGAACCATATGCTTGATTTTTGGATTTAAATAAAAAATATTGAGTAGTCGAATTTTGAAACAGATTCTGATATCATGATAATCACACAATTTCACCATTTTACCGTACGACCTAACGCGAGGAGACAATCTAGGTCTGATCTTGTCTCAACCATTGTTCTGAGGGAAAAATTTTTGACGAATGGGCCTTAACCTTCGTCAACTATCAAATCCAATAAAAGGTAAGGTTTTGTTGATGGGAGTATATCATAATCCGCAGTGGACTCGCCAGAGTTTGGGGACTAGGAATCTAACAACTCCCTGATAGTTTCCTAGATAAAAAAATTTCCGGAACTAAGTCTCCGTTCTAATGTAATCCACCACGGATATGCCAAATATCTTTGGGACTATCTAAAACGCTTTATGTAGCCAACGCTTCTCGTTTGATGCGGATTCACAGTGAACTCGCGAACTGTCGGTAAAAGGGTTGACTATTGAAGGCTATTTCGGTCTATTGAAAAAGTTATGGGATGTGCTCACAAATTACCATCCGTTGAATACATGTAGATGTGGCTCTTGTTCCTGCAGCCCCTCTACCTCCTTCGGATCTAAATGTGACAAAGACTTCCTGTTTGATTTCTTTTCAGCCTCAACGACACGAGATTTGGACTCCTCCGCTCCAACCTTCTGTCACGAGGATCACTTTGCCGCTTGAGGAGGCATATTTCCTTGTGACACAAGATGAAGGCTCTAAATAGAGCATCGTCGGAGACATCACCGATATCGCGACCTTCACCACTCGCACGACACCATTCCAAAATTGACCAGAAATCAAAGATCCACCGCAACAGATCATTCTTCGAAAAACCTAAAAACCAAACAAAGAAACCAACAAAACCACAAAATTACCAGAATCAAACTTTCATCTAAACCATCCAAACAACAAATCAACAAAAAAAAACCAAAACAATCTACACAAAAAACATATCCTGAAACTAAAAATCTCGGCCAAAACTAAAAACACCTAGACATCCAAATGGAAAGCCTTAACACAAACACCAAAACAGATCCTAAAAACCAGAAGATTCCAAACAAATCATAAACCAAAACTATCAAAACCATCCTAAGATCGACTCATAATATTCAATGAGATATTTAGTTTTTCATGTTTTATCTTTAAATATACTTTTTCATATTCTATGAACCGTCGTAATTGTATATATAAGATTATTGGATTTATTTCGAAACACTCAACATTTGTCAAATTTAAGTCATGAATGAGGTTTTGAAAGAAATTACAAGGTTGATCATGTTTAGAAACTATAAATTTAGACAAAAGAATGTTCAGAGACCTTTACGGACGATATATACATGAAATGTACATAAGATATGGTTGCTATATTATTATATGATAAGCCAAAATAGTTAAATTCTATGATGAGGCTGAATAAACCCGACACTCAAAGTATACTAATATTAAACGGACATAATATAGATATAAATAGATATATATTGTTGTCTGCAGATTTCACAAATCTGCATTTTGATAGGTGGTAGCTTTAACCTGCAATTTTACCTGCACCTTCTTTGTCTCTTCTCTCTTCATCGACACACACACATATACACGTATATAAGTACTGGGTTGTATACATATATATGTATATCAATTTGTATATGCTTGTAAAAATTGTTTTCAGGAGACTCTATGTATAGATATAGATATAGATATATATATATATATATATATATATATATAAGCAACTGAAGAAGAGCAAAGGATCGAAGGAAGGTGCAGGTGCAAATGCAGATCAAAGCTAATTCCTTTTCTTCTTCTTTCTTCATCCTCTTTGGAGTTTTTTTTTCCTTTTCAAAATGTTTTCTTAGAAGAATTATTGAAATCATAGAGGCTAAATTACATAAATTTATATATGCAAGTGTGTATATATAATATATATATACGTACGTGTGTGACTGCACGTGCAGACATGTACATATATTTGGGTGTATCTGTAAAAGCCTTCTTTATCCCGTCCTTAAAAAATTATCGAAAATGTAGAGTCCCTGTATAAGAAGATATGATCATTTGAATATGTATCATATTTTTTCCGACTTTTTCCACAACTACAACATATTTTTTGGCTATATTCCATAAAGTCCTTGCTTTATGTAACACATGTCAAGCTAATATAATGTTCCTTAATTTTTTTCGGATACAATTCTTTAAAATTATGATATGATGTATTAGTTTTTTTAATATTAAAAAGAAAATGATAAATTTAGAATATATCTCTCTTTAAACAGAGTTTTGGATAAGGTGGTCGTTTCAATCGGATGTCCGTATTTTTTAGGATATTTAAATTTGAATTCGAACCATTTGAATGGATAATCAATATTCTACCAGAATTCAAAAATGTGAGACATAGGTATCCAAAATTCGGGCATCCGAATAATAAATCGGATATACATGAATATCGATATCAATTTTTTAAATATTAAAGCATATATTGTTCGAATTCGTCAGATTCGGGTTTGAGTTCGTGGTATTATATCTACACCATAAAAGTCCTATACCTAATATGTAATATTGGATAGTTGAGGTTTAGTTGCAATTATTAAGAAATCTTAATAATTATTTAAAGAACGAAAACGAGTTTTCGTTAACAAAGAATTCTAAACCTAGAAACCCTAGCCGTTAGAAAAGAAAAAACCGAAGAACGAAAAACAGTTTTCATTCTTTCGATTTCCACATCAAAGCAATCCCGATCTCGGCGTGGATACACGTAGAGGGCTTGTACCATCAAGCTTCACATCCGATCATCGATTTCAACGCAACAGGTACCCTGAAATTGTTTCTGTATTTATATATCGTTGAATATCCGTGAAAATTAATCTGAACATGACTAGATCTAAATTCGGGTTGATAAAAAAACACGTTTCCGCAATTGAATTCAACCCAAAAGTGGTATCAGAGCGTCTGGCTGCATGTTTAGGATTAGTTTTTTCGAATTTTTTTATGAAAAAATGGATCGAAAATGTGAAAATCTCGCGCGCGTACTGCGCGCACCAGAAAATCACGCAATTGCGAGTCGCTGGGCGACGACCGAACCCTAGCCGGCCGCAAGAGCGTCGTCGGTCGACGGTGTAGGGTTGGCACGTCCAAGGGCGACGGACCACAGAGCGCCGGACGCGAATCGTCCGGTGAGGCACTGAGCAAAGGCGACATTGCGCGAGAGGGAGAATTCGCGGCCTGCGTGACCGGACCGCCGCTGAGGGGCTCCTGCGCTCGTCCTCTCTGTCGCGAGTGAAGGGTTGCGAAGGCGAAAGGTTCGCGGGCGGTTCCTGGGCTCCCGACGCCGGCGATTCACCGCCGTCGTGTCGGTGGTTCGCAGGCGCCCTGAGCCGGTGGTCCTGAACGGCAAGAAGAGGCGACCGGCGATAGGGTGCTAGGGGCGGCGGCTAGGGTTAGGGTTACCCTAACCTAACCCTAATCCTAACCCTAACCCTAGTTAAAAAAATTAAAAAAAAATTAAGATTAAAATTAAATGAATTTTAATTTTAAAGTATTAACAAATTGAGTTATTAAACGATAAATTGTTTATCGTTAAGTTTTTTCCTTCACCTTAGACGTTTTTGAATAAATTCTCGTTTACATGGTACGGCATGACTACCAGGAGGCATGTAGTTCGAGAATTCGATTCATACGTCTATGACATCAGATGTCGAGTGGGAGGAATCAATTAGTTTTTGTCAACGCCTGGACTACCCGGGGGACATAAACTTAATTGATATCCGACCATGAGCTGAAGGATAAAACTCGTCTATATCGATAGGAACGACCTGACTACCAGGTGACTATCTGATATAGAATTATATTAAAATTAAGAATTTTAATTAATAATTGAGTTCTAAAACGATAAAATTTTTTATCGTTAGGCTTTTCCTTCATCGTAGACGTTTGAATAGATTCTCGTTTACATGGTACGGCCTGACTACCAGGAGGCATTTAGTTCAAGAATTTGATTCATACGTCTATGACATCAGATGTCTAGTGGGAGAAATCAATTACTTTGTAAACGCCTGGACTACCCGGGAGACATAAACTTAATTGATATCCGACCTTGAGCTGAAGGATGAACTCAACTATATCAATAGGAACGACCTGACTACCAAGTGACTATGTGATATAGAGCCATATTAAAATTGAGAATTTTAATTAATAATTGAGTTCTTAAACGAAAAATTGATTATTCGTTAGGCTTTTCCTTCATCGTAGATGTTTTGAATAGGTTCTCTTTTACATGGTACGGCCTGACTACCAGGAGACATGTAGTTCAAGAATTCGATTCATACATCTATGACATCAGATGTCTAGTGGGAGGGATCAATTAGTTTTTGTAAACGCCTGGACTACCCGAGGAACATAAACTTAATTGATATCCAACCATGAGAAGAAGGATGAACTCAACTATATCAATAGGAACGACCTGACTACCAGGTGACTATGTGATATAGAGCCATATTAAAATCAACCTGTTTAATATGCTTAAGAAATGACCTGACTACCAGGGGGTTTATGCATGATTAGTTCAGGAAATATTACTGAAAGAAATACGATTTTTGAATACTATTATAGTATTAATCAATAAAATAATCATTTAGATGAAAGTCCATATCTATTTGATTAAATAAGTGTTCAAATAATTGCTGCAATTTTTTCTTCTAGATTTCCCGAAGAATGTCTTCAATTTCCCTACGTGCCATTCTCGATGTCCACAAACTTGTTTGGGAAAATTTTGATGATTGGTACCGCAACCTCAAAATCGTCCTCAAATAGGAAAAGTTACTCGATGCGATCGAGAATCCTATCAAGGAATCTCCTGCTGTGACGATGAGCATGGGCCCAAGGGTTGTGTGACCAAACCCAAGGGCAAAAGGGGCAGATGTGACCAAAGTGATGCTGAGTGCTTCTTCTGTAAGAAGAAGGGGCATTGGAAGAGAAATTGTAAGGAATACCTTACATCTTTCCTGGAAAGAGGGTAAGACCTACATAAAAAATGTTTTCATAATTTCTTTAACTATTATTGATTATTCTACTTGGGTATTGGATACCGGTAATAGTTTTTAACATCTGCAATGTGTTGCAGGGGTTGAGAATTAATAAAAGGTTGAAGAAAGGTGAAGTCAACCTATAAGTTGCGAATGGTGCAAGCGTTGCGGCATTAGCTGTAGGATCGATTTCTCTTTATATGCCTTTGGGCAAGACCTTGGTTTTAGAAGATTGTTACTATGTTCCGAAATTTGTTTCGAAGATAATTTCCATTTCTATGTTAGATAGATGTGGTTATAAAACAATCTTCGATAATAAAATTTGCTCTATTTTTCATAATGATGAATTATGTGCAAATGGTTATTTACATCAAGGCATCTATGTTTTACCCAATGCAAAAGTTAATATGATTAACATGCATATTTCTGGTTTGAAGAGAAAGAAAGATAATCAAAAAAATGGGATTTTGTCTCAGTGGGATTATCTAAGGCAAAATGGGATTTTG
>CM071867.1:20150890-20175605 GCA_036759665.1 Gynandropsis gynandra
GGCTTGAGGAGGTTGAGGGCCTTGCGGAGCTTGCTGTGCTTTCTGGAGTTGTTGGTTGTTTTTCTGGAAGTTATTCTTCCTTGGTGGAAACCCCGAATACTTCACTGGTTGAGTCGTTCGATATGACAAGTTTGGGTGATTCCTCCAATTCGGGTTGTAGGTGTTCCAGAATTGCGTGTTGCCTTGCTGTTGGGCATAATTCATCTGTTCGTAATCGTCATGTACTGTGCATTGATACGCTACATGGTCCGTATCTCCGCAATTCGCATAGTGCATAGCATTCGCTGCATTACCCATGTCTCTATCTTGGTTAGGCTCATATAAACGACGAGTGCTATTAGGCATACCTCTTGGAGTGGACCACATGGTGTGGTTCATGGCGAGGTTATCAATCAGCTCGAATCCCTCCTCGACGCTCAGATCCATGAATGATCCTCTGGCAGCGTTATCCAACCGCATGCGGTGCTCATCTGAAATTCCGTTATAAAAAGTTTGGATAACGTACCACTGCTCAAGTCCATGGTGTGGACATGACTGTAGAAGATGTTGCTGAGAGCAGTAGCACTTTCAAACTCACTGGTTCAAACATTTCTTCGTGCCTAACTGTTTCGACAAGATTATTTGAAGTTTGTAACAACTCAATTCAAATTGTCAAGGAAATTTTCAGCTTCAAAACTTATGATGAGATAACATCTATGGCCAATCACAATCCGTTTCTTCTAGGTTTTTCACCTATCTTAAATTCAATTAATATTTAAAATATTCATCTATAATTATGTTCAAAATCACCTTGATACTAATTAAATAACAATTTTAGATGTTATTGGTCGTATTTGTGCTATCAAGGATTTGTTAACAAATGATGTAACTAAAACACAACGTGTTATGTTGTGTTTACAACTATCACTATACATCGAACATCATAACCTATAATTCTTAATTTTTTAAATTTACTCTAGCAAGTTTATCATGTTTGGTTGATTATGTTAGGGGTATGGAAATCAACATAACTGCTTGGGACCACAAAGCAATGAATTTATAGGAAAAACTAGAAAATTTTGGGATACAACCATCTCCCATTTTGGATACAAGCTTGAATCCCAAGTTTGTAGGGGGTTGTTTAATTTTGGCTCATCAATTTCATGGATTATTATTGTTTACAGTTACGTTTCAACTTTTTTGTTGTTGTGTGCATGTTTTTAAAATATTGTTCTCTCATCCCTTTATAGTAACCTATATTTGAATGCTACTTCGGTAACACGATTTTACATTGATGGTGAAGCTTCAACATTAGTCGAATTCGTTGAAAGGTCATTTGTTTTTCTTATTACCTATTTGTGTATTTATAGGTATAACAATATGATTCAATTAAATCGTTTATGTCTCATATTAAAATGTTCTTAACAACATCAAAGAAGGCTTTGATGATGTTGTTCACATCACAACCATACAAAAATTAACAATGTTGTCAAAATCGAAACAGTATCGATTCTCGAATTAAATGAATATATAACAAACTCTGAACATAAGGTAAATTTTCTAGTGTTCAATATTATATTTTTTAAAATTATAGTTTACTGCAATGCTCGGGTGATAGACGTGCTAACTAATAATGGGTGGACTTACATTGCATGTGAAAAATGTGCGAGGAAGCTTAAAAAAATGGATTCTTTATGTTGCAGTTATTTTAGTTGTTGACGATGGTGAAGAAATTGCACATTTCATAGCATTTGATACTGAGATTTCCGAGTTGACAAAAAAACAAGCTGCTAAACTCATTGAAACTCAAGTATGGGTTAATTATTTTTAAGGAATTTATGTGTTTTCTGTTGCTAGATTTCTAACTTTACATTTTATTCTAAAATAGGCTGAAGGATGTGAAGTTGTTCCCAAATGTTTGAGGGACATCATTGGGAGGAGTTTTAGATTTCAAATAAAATTTGTATTCTACAATTTCATACCAAATCATCAACCGTTTGAAGTTTCACATATATTTTCGCATCAAATATTAGATATAAAAGGTTCAAATGTTAGTGAGGTATGGTTCTTCAACTTTCTATGGCCTTTCGTGTCTCTAAATCATATTTTATATTTGAAGTAATCTATTTTTTTTATATGGGATTTGTACAATTGATAGCAGCCTAAATGACATTGAAGATGGAACATATGCTAATTTAGTGGTTAAGAAAGAAGACCGTGGAAAGAGGATTCAGATCATCTAGTTTTACAATTTTTAATTTTGCATTTTGATATCTACTTCAATTAAACCTTTTTATGGATTTTTCATTATGTGTTTTATGATCTAATTTCATTTTAACATGTTTAAGGCCATCAATATTATGTGATTTTGAGTTTTTTTTTTTCTGTTCCATTCATTGCATTATCGTATAACCAAAAATATTTAAAAAGTGTGATTGAAATACATGTATCGTATAATTGTTTGACTCATTTTTCGTTGCTATCGGCGAGTTAATACGTTTACTTGGCAGAAAAACCTTGCATATCACAACGAAACACTTGCAATTTAGGTCCAACACAATACGTTGCATCTCACAACCTATGAAATCTTTTATGTATATTGCTTCACGATGCTAATATATTTCTTTCCACAATATATTCTAATTGTTTGGAAACAAAGTTAATTTTCCAAATTTAGTATATAAATTGTTAAGGAAAGTTAAAAAAAACTATTTGACAAACCACTCTTTATATAGAACCCTCACAAAATTGTACATAAATATGCAATTCTAGCCATCAATGCAAACTCTAGCTACAACATCAACAACAACAACAAATGCACAACCACTAATACTGAATCCCTAACTAGTCCCCTTTCGAAACCAACCATCGACGACAAATCCTCAACCCACCAAAACCACTAAAACAGACGTGGTAGTGCAAAGGAAACCAACTAGTCATCGCTGAAACCAACGTCCATTGATTATATCTCAGAACTAAGTCAACCATTAAAAAAACACATACCCTTTTTGTTGATTGGCTTCCTTTCAACTTTACTGTCTTCTATCCAACCAACCGTCGAAAGAAAGGTCTAAATATACCACACACACAGAGAAAGAGAAGATAGAGCGAAACAAATCCAAGGACGTCGGATACACACGAAGGCACACAGAGACATCATTGATCTTATTTTTTCTCTATCTTTCTATTTCTTTCATGTTGTTATTTGAACTCAAGTTTGAGTAGTAGGATTGTTCTAGGAGAAAGGAATAGCCCAAGGCGATCTCGGAACCCTTGTTTGTTGGCTGGTTCGCGGGAGCTCCTCCCCCGCCTCCACCACCACCATATCGTCCTCCTTCACCAAAATTGGCACCGTCAATATTTGATGAAGAGGACGATATGGTAGATTTCGATTCCTTGATCGATGATTTCAATGGGCATCCAACCTTTCCGGTTATCGATCCTGAACGTTCTGATGGAACGTTATGGTAAAAAAATTACTATTTTCATTTGTATTATTATATATTATAAATATTATCTAACTTTGTAATATTGATTTGGAGGTTTGATGTTGATGATGCACTCAAACACACAAAAAACATCATTATCCAAGGGTTTTTACAAGACAAGTTATATTATTCCTGGCAAGTTACGCCAGAAGTTGTGCGCCAGTGTTGGTGGCGCACTTTTATAGTGAGTTTTTTTATTACATTAAATTTCAACTTATTAGTTATATATATATATACACGTTACAAAACTAAAATTTTATAACTTTTTTTGCAGCACTCATACAGATGGCGGTGAAAGGATACGTTGTGCATCTACACAGCATGAATGCACGATATGCAGGCGCGGATGCGCCTGATGATGAACAACGCGAAACACAACTACTACGCCAACAATCGCAAACCGATATGGGCAACGGACGCGGTCTTCAATCAAATGATTCAGCATTGGAAATCTGCAGAATTCAAGGCCAAGAGCGACAAGGCCAAAAAATGTCGCTACGGTGAGAAGGTTCTCGGAGATGGTCCGCATCGCGATACTTCGGGATCAAAATCCTTTCCGAAATGAAAACACGACTTGGTACGATTTTGTTTATTTAAGTTTTTTGTTTATTTAAATATTTATCTAACTAACTTTATTTTATATTATAGATGCAACGGATAGGAAGAGAACCGACTCTTCTTGAGCTGGTATTAGAAACTAATGCCAAGAAGAAGCCGGTTGTTGGGGAAGAGGTCGACGAACCCGAACTCGTCGATCCTCGAGCGGAGCGAACCGTGAGAGCTGTGACAGAGAAAATCACACAGCAATCACAAGCTTGCGGTTCAACCACCGACGAACTCAGTCGTTTACAAAAGGACAAAATTTATTTAAAGGTAAAAGTTCATTATTTTATTTTTCGATTATTAATAAAATAAATTGTAAAAATCTAACGTTACTTTTGTTTGTCTTGTAGTCGGTGAGACCGTATAAGGGACGTCTATACGGTCTTGGGGCGTTTCAGAAGGATATCGTCGAGGACACCACAACGGTACTTCTCGCAGTGTAAGAGAGTTTCACGCAACAACGACAGGTCGAAGAAATCGAAGCCAAAGTTCAGCACTTGGAGAGCGTCATCGAGTTGATGTCTGGTCAAGGGAGGGGATCAATGCCGCAACAAGAACCGGGTCCCGATTCAGATGCAACACCATCTAGAGATGGTGGCGATTAGAGAGACGATATCGATCCAGTCGATCTAAATGAAATGTAATAGGATAGGAGTAGTTTTAGTTTAAATGTTTTTTTGTAAACAATTTAATATTTTAATTATAAACTTTTTATTTTAAAATATAATATTATTTAAATTTTTTAAAAAAAATTTATTTTGTTGTATTTTGTTTTATTTTTTTTAACAATTTTTCCAACGGATGCCCGTTAGAATTTCTAACGGGCATCCGTTGGACGCTATTTCCCGCCAAATGGTAACGGATGTCCGTTGCCCTTTCCCACCAATTTACAACAGACGTCCGTTGCTATTTCCCGTCAGTTTCCAACGGATGCCCATAGGAAAGGTAAATTCCCGCTCATTTTTCCCGCCTGGATGGCAACGGACGTCCGTTGAAACATTTTAACGGACGTCCGTTGCCCTTATTTCAATGGTCGTCCATTGCAAACTTGGAACGGGCATCTGCCAATTTCTTCAACGGGCGTCTGTTACAACTTTCTAACGGATGTTTCCATTGGAAGTTCCGTTACAATTTTGCAACGGATATTATCTGTTGCAACTCTGTTGCGAATTGCTACGGATCCAAATTTCGAACGAACGGTTCCCAACGGGCAGAAATCTGTTGTCATCCGTTGGAAAATGCCTGTTTTTTTGTAGTGATCAACATTGCAGAATCCTCTCTTGCGTTTTTCGAGTTGGTGAGCCCGGTACATGTGGTACCAAAGAAGGGAGGAATGACCGTTGTGCACAATGAGAAGAATGAGCTCATTCCAACTAGGACATTCACCGGATGGAGGATGTGCATCGACTACAGGAGGCTTAACAAAGCCACACACAAGGACCACTTTCCACTCCCATTCATCGACCAGATGTTGGAACGATTGGAGAATCACACCTACTTTTGCAATTTAGATGGTTACTCTGGTTTCTTTCAGATTCCTATTCATCCACAGGACCAGGAGAAGACCACATTCATATACCCCTACAGGACATTCGCCTATCGTTTTATGCCTTTTGGGCTCTGCAACCCTCGGGCTACTTTCCAGCGTTTCATGATCGCAACTTTCTCTGATCTTATTGAGCATATCATGGAGGTCTTTATGGATGATTTTTTGTATATGGTACTACGTTTGATGATTGCCTTACCAACTTATCTAGAGTTTTACAGTGTTGCGAAGAGGTTAATCTCGTGCTCAATTGGGAGAAGTGTCATTTTATGATCAAAGAGGGGATTTGAGAAGTTCCCACCACTAAATTTGGTCAAAGAAATTCATAGTTTCCTTGGGCATGTCGAATTTTATAGGAGGTTCATCAAGGATTTCTCCAAGATCGTGAAGCCATTGACTGAGTTGCTTGCAAAGGATGCTACATTTGAGTTCACAGAGGAGTGCCATGAAACCTTCAACAAGATCAAGCAAGCATTGATCTCAGCCCCCATCATTCAACCACCGGATTAGGATTTTCCCTTCGAAATCATGTGTGATGCAAGTGACTATGCGGCTGGGGCTGTGCTTGGACAACGGAAAGATAAGCTTCTACATGTCATCTCCTACGCTAGCAAGATACTAGATGAAACACAAATCAATTACGCTACAACCAAGAAGGAGCTTCTAGCAATTGTCTTCGTTTTCGACAAGTTCAATTCATATTTGGTTGGCTCCAAGTTGATTGGTATTTGAAGTTAGATGATGCATTGTGGGCCTATAGGACAACTTTTAAGACTCTCATTAGTCTGACACCTTTTCAGCTTGTGTATGGCAAATCTTGTCATCTTCACGTCGAGTTGGAGCACCGCGTGTATTGGGTAAAAAAGTACCTTAACTTTGATCTTAAGAGTGCCGGTGAGAAGTGTCTTTTACAGGTTAAGGAGTTGGACGAAATCTGCCTTATATGATAATGCAATGATCTATAAGGAGCGGACCAAGAGGTGGCATGACAAGAAGATTCTACCCCATGATTTCAAGCTAGGTGATCTCGATCTGCTGTATAATTTACAGTTGAAATAATTCCCAGGCAACTATGATCACTTTTGTTCGGTCTAGTTCAGGTATGACAGGTTTTCCCTCATGGAACAGTGGAGATATGGAGTGATGCACAAGGAGTGTTCAAGACAAATGGTCAGTGCCTTAAGCTGTACAACGCATCACAACCAATTGAGAAAGGGTTCGGAGTCCCTCTCGCGGACCCTCCTAGTGCAGATGCATGATTTTATAAAGCATCGAGCTAATGATGTTAAACAAGCGCTTGTTCGGAGGCAACCCAAAGGTATATTTAGGATTTCCCTTTTTTTAGGAATAATACCAAACAAAAACCAAATGTAGAAGATGTGTTTTTTCTAACCATTTGGACAAAGGTCGTGTCATACTTGTTTTTTGTCTTTATAGGAGCGACACACCGAGGATGGAGTTCAGTTTAAGTTTGGGGGAGGCACATCACGTATACCTTTTTCGGTGTTAATTTTCAATTTTTTCTTGAATTTGCATGTTGTTTCTTTAGTTTTAGGATGAATTTTGTTTTAGGATAGAGATATGAATATGATGTTTTCAATGACTGAAATGAACCCTGATCCTAGGATGTATTAGATGCATGCCCTAGCTATGAACTTTGGTGGAAATGTCTAGCTTATTCTCGCTCGAGGCTATAGTGTCGTAGTTCATGAGGATTTGGGTGTTGCTTGTGGTTTGCAAGGATAGGACGGTTAGGTTTGTGACATATTGGTCTCTCTCTATCCAAGTGATTATGCTTCGTATAGACTATGCATTGTTGAGATAAGGATGACATTTTATGCTTTAGAATCGAGCATGTTTTGCAGAAAAGAAAAGAGAAAGAAGAAAGAATAGAGCAACATACGAATGCCATCGGTAAAATGCAGAAAAATTCAATGCAATAAGCTGACATGAGTGCATCGTGCGTAAAAGAATAAGTTTCATTCGATGGTTTGGGTCTAAATGGTGGATCGAAACTATCTCTCTACATCCTAAGGGCATGCATGACGACACGTTCGACTACAACGCTTTGGTATCCAAATGAGCCACATGAGTAACCTAATGAGATAGCCTGGGTCTAAGTAGAGGTTGGATCTCTTTAATTTCGATGTCCTAGAAACCTAGTATGCTAGCTCAGCTCTTAGAAATTCTAGAAAGCTAAATCCTTTTGATCGATTTGTGCTAAGTCTGAAGCCTTGCTCGGTGTAGAGATTCATATGTCATTTTCTTGATTTATTTCTTTGATATGCTTACTCGTGGGTGGCCTCGATGACTCCAGGATGAAAGCACGACTAGTAATAGATCGGATTAGCTTGCGATTCATCGGGTGATCACTTTTTCTTTGTATCTAGGATAGAGGAAGGAAAGGACTATATTTAGAAAGCCTATTCGAACTCAGATTAGTGTTTCAGACCTTATAAAATCCGAGTCTTCCCCCTTTTGCTCAGCAAGTCCGAGAATAAGTTTTAGCCATAGGAGAATTGTCTAGCAAACCGCTGAAGGACAGTTTAAACCTATCATACATGCGAATAAACAGAAGACAGAGTGAAAGAAATCCGAGGATACCGGATACACACGAAGGCACACAGAGACATCATTCTTTCTCTATCATTCTATTTCTTTCATGTCGTTATTTGAACTCGTGTTTGAGTAGTAGGAGTATTTTAGGAGAAGGGAGTAGCCCTAGGTTATTCCAGAACCCTTGTGTTGAATTCTATCTATGATTGCAATTTCCATCCTTGTTTGATCCTTTGCCTATGCGATTAAAGTTTATGTGATTGTGAAGGCCACATAGTTACATAATATTAGGGATCCAAGTGAAGTACCGAAATGAGAATTCGAAACTGGAACATATAGGTTTAGGATAGTTTACGTTAATCCACGAAAGTAGGATAACCTAGATTGAGAACTCACGAACGAATCATGAAGCTTAATGGGTGTAGAGTAGCTTATCAGCCACGAAAGAAAGAGGTTTGATAGTTTATGCACGTCTCTAGGCCTTGTATGAGGATAATTGATAGATTAGGATCGTTTGCCTTCAAATTGGATGGGATAAACATGATTAGGCGGTTGATATGCATGGTTTTTGGTGCTTAGTTGCGAAACCGTATCCTAGGACGTTGTTTGATTGGTTAAAGTATCATTTTATTCGATTTGCATGCATTGATTTGATTGTTTTAGTCGTGTTGTGTTGCTGATCCCTATGGGGTCGACACCTAGATTTTACACTACACACGTCCCGTGCACTTGCGGAATAGGTTTAGGTTTTATGTAATTTGAACACACATCAGTTATATATTGTATCATATTAATTTTTATCTCAAAATTTTTTATTTATTTTGGAAGTAATAAGTATAAAGTATAATTCTTTGATTGTACAGATTATTTTTATGGGTTTTGAACAATATGAGAAAGCCCAAAGGTCACGATTTAGTAAAAAAATATAAAATGTGGCGAACACTCAAATTCTTCCATAAACGGTATATACATTTCAATTCCTACGCTTTAGAAAAATTCTGGTATATTTATTTACATTAAAAAATATCCAGTAATCATATTCATGCTTGTGTTCTACAGCTGAAAATAAGCGTTGGTTTTCCACAAAATATTTACGTAATACGAAGCAAGTACAATCTGAAAATTCATATCATTTGAAAGAAAAAGGTTTGGTCAAGTATTCTCTACATGATGACTAACACTTTTTTATTTCATTTTCATTTTTATATCTCTAGAGTTAAGTTATTATGCTATTTTTAATCATGTTGTGCATTATATATAGCACGCAATTGTGAAATTTCACGTTGTTTAAGAAAATCTCTTATGTTAGAGAAGAAAGCCTTGCACAGAAGATGAGGTATGTTCATGATACATACGATTTTTTCGTAAATCCAATTTAATTTGCATATTTACTTTGCGAATAATTAGGTTTGACAACTACATTTGTTCAAACAACCTCATTAGAAGCCAAACTGTGACCACTCTGTGACATCACGTAGTGGTCCATTCACATTTCGCATCCATAAAAAAATCATCAGATAGGGTCTTTACTGCCCACTCAAGGCGGCCATCCAAAGTTCACACAACTTTACATATATGATACTGTCAATAAGGTTCATAACCATATAAATACGATGAGATGGACTACAAGTGCTGGAGCTCTAAACTAGCAAATTATTACTGCACGTGACTGTTATGAAGTAGTCAATTTCGAAGAATTTTTCGCTTTGATTGATTGAACCATGGAAGAAAGGCAAACAATATGGATTACCGATAGGAAACAAAGTTTTTGGTTTGATTGTCAGAGACCTAGCTTCAACTATTGGTGAACGAGATGTTGTGTTACAGCTGAAACCATCTGGCAATCTTTATAGGATAAGTGATCTACATCTGTTATTTATGAGTTTACAATATTCGTTGTTGTTCCCGTATGGAAAATATGGGTTTCACGAGGAGGTACCATTCAATGATTCTGGGAAGAAGATTAAACAATCTTTCGTCACAATACATGAATTCTATGCGTATCAAATTCAGACGCGTCTGTCTGAGGGCAAAACGATAATCAAAGGCGGACGACTATTCCAAAATACTATGGTGTTGATGTATATACTGCAATTGAACAAGAACAAATACATTGGGCTAGAAATAATCAGAATAAGTTGAGGTCAGCTCTCTACAATAATGTCTTCGATGATGTCATAAAGAGCAATAAAAGTGCTAAGTCTACAGGAAGGAGAATTATATTGCCCTATTCTTTTACAGGCGGACCACATTATATCATGATGGAATGGCTATAAATCGTTTGTACAGGAATCCAGACCTATTTGTGACAATGACTGCAAATCTAAAATGAGCTGAAATATGGAATAATCTCGGGATGTACGATGGAGGAACCACAACTGATAGGTTAGACATTGAAAGCCGAGTATTTAAGATGAAATTAGATTGTCTTTTAGAAGATATCAATATAGAAGTTTTTTTCCTAAAACAATGGTAGGTACGTCACATGTAATTTTGAATGAATCTTTGTTAACTTTATAAATATTTCTTAGTTAACTACTAAAATTTTAAGATCAACATGTTTCAACCAGTTATATACACTATTGAGTTTCAAAAGCGTGAACTACCACATGCACATTTTCTGATATGGCTTTACCTATGTTCAAGTCCAACAATTCAGCACATCGATAAGTTTATACAAGCCGAGTTACCTGATAAAGAGCTAGATGGTGAAGGAAACAATATGGTACAACAACACATGATGCATGGACCTTGTGGTTTAAATAGGACAAACTCGCCCTGTATGGAAAATTGTGTTTGTACGAAGAAATATCCTATGACATACATTGACTGCACAAATATTGAGAAATCGGGTTATGCCATCTACCGACGTAGGCAAGACGAGACAAATTTTGCGATGAAGGGTGATATAAAATTGGATAATCGTGTTCCTCATAACCTACAGATCCTCAAGAAATATAGGGCACCTACCAATGTCGAATGGTGGAGTAGATGAAATGCAATAAGTATTTGTTTAAATACATAACAAAAGGAGTGGATAAAACATCTTTATTGATTGAGAGATGGATCAAAAATGATTGTACAATAAGGACATATAAGCTCTAGTTATGCAAATAAATGAGATAACTAATTATCTCGAATGTCGATACCTATCTTCATGCTATCCTTCAACATACATCACTAAAAAACATCGGTTATGCGATTATCGCTACATCTGAAAAGTGAACAAAGTTTAAATTTTGAGGATTCATCAAATCTTGAAAGAGTCATGGCCAAACCAGGTATAGAAGAAACTATGTTTATGAAATGGATGAAGATGAACAAAATTTGGAAGGAGGCTAGAGAACTGACATATGTTGAGTTCCCAATACTTTTTGTTTGGAACAGTTCTAATCAGTTTTGGTCTCGGATAAGAAGAGAATTATCACTTGGTAGAATCGTCAACATCCACCCAACATCAAGAAAATTATATTATCTTAGAATGTTGCTACATATTGTCAAATGACCTACCAGTTATGTTGACATAAACACGATCGATGCTGTCAAGTATACCACTTATAAAGAGGCATTCATTGCGAGAGGTTTATTACACAGAGATAACAAATGGGGACTGACGATGAATTAGGCTACTAAATGGACATTGCCAACACAATTGAGATGTATGTTCGTAACTTTATTGTTATATTGTGACATGACCAATCCATTAGCTCTTTGGAATGATTTGGTGGGAAAACAATTCTTCTTGGCGATAATTTCAGACAAATCTTATCGGTCACTCGAGGAGGGCGAACAGACACGATGTTAGCATCATTAAGTCGATCACATCTATATATTAACACAGAATATGCGACTTATTCGCTGTGAGATTGAAATCGCAAATTTTTATTGGAAGTGGAAAATGGCACAACAATTAAAAGGAATATGACCGCTCATATGTATGGTGACGTCGATACAATCATCATCGGTTCTAAATTATTGCTCCAAATCACAAAAACCCCATTAAGAGCACTTACTAACTCAGCATATTCACAGTTCAATGAATCTTACATGAATCGTGAATATCTTACCGAAAGGAATACTCAATCCACAAAATGAACATGTTGATGAGATCAATGACTTTCTCTTATCACATCTTCCCGGGAAAGCTACGAAATATTTGAGCTCCGACCGTATCGGAATTGATAGTGACCCTACTATAGATTGACAATCCTTATATACTATCGAGTATCTCAACTAGTTTTATTTTTTTGGATTCTCAAAACATAAGATTTGAAGGTTGGTACTACAATTATGATGCTAGAAAATTTAAACCAAAAGGACGGTCTTTGCAATGGGACACGATTAGTTGTCACTCAATTGGCATCAAAAGCATTGGAAGTAGAGATTATAACCGGAACTCATGTTGGCAACAAGATTGTCATACCAATGTATTCATAGTTCATTGAATCTTACATGAATCGTGAATATCTTACCGAAAGGAATACTCTCTCCACAAAATGAACATGTTGATGAGATCAATGACTTTCTCTTATCACATCTTCCTGGGAAAGTAACGAAATATTTGAGCTCCAACCGTATTGGAATTGATAGTGATCCTACTATAGATTGGCAATCCTTATATACTATCAAGTATCTCAACTCCTTTTAGTTTTCTCGATTCTCAAAACATCATATTTCTTTGAAAGTTGGTACTACAATTATGATGCTAAAAAATTTAAACCAAAAGGACTTTCTTTGCAATAGGGCACGATTAGTTGTCACTCAATTGGCATCAAAAGCATTGGAAGTAGAGATTATGACGGGAACTCATGTTGGCAACAAGATTCTCATACCAATGATTATTTTATATCCAACAAATTCAGACCTACCTTTTACTTTGTGAAGGAGGCAATTTCCAGTTCGCCTATGTTATGTAATGATGATAAATAAAAGTCAAGGCCAAAGTCTTAAACAAATTGGACTTTACCTTCCAAGATCGATTTTCTGCCATAACCAATTGTGTATTCGCTATGAAGAGTTACTTCTACTAATGACTTGCGAATTTTAGATCTCAATGAAAAATGCATACAACAATCCTCCATTACAAACGTTGTTTACGAAGAAATATTCAATGGACTATCCAATACATTAGACATGTATATAAATAGTAATCTCATTTTCTTAATTGGCATTTTTCTATTTTCCAAATATTTTTTAAAGCTACGTTACATATGTTACCAGTCTTAGGTCTCTTTAATATCAAAATCTTTCAAAATTTATATGGAAAATGGATCGTGAATATTATCAGATTTCACTCATTGGTAATAACTATACCTATAAGATTATTTTCATTTCATGTTATTAATATATTTATCTTTCAAATATAAATTCATTTACAAATCATTGGTTTTTTAACAGGTTTTTTCAACCAAAACCAATATAATCACCAACCGAAAATTATTTTGTCTTAAAATAATCGCACTGGTATTTCCTTATGGTATTCATTCTTTATGTTGGTTTTTTATTAATTTCGTAACTATGTCAACTCTCTCATAGATTCCGAATTATTGTGAGTCTTATTTTTTATCATCTCACATTGTTTTCAATATATTATTATTTTTTTCATATTAATATTAAAAAAATCGTATAACAATAATTTGAAACATGTTTCTTATTACAATTTTCAATTGCATAAAACATTATAAATTAATTTTTTATCAATCTCACACATTGTGTGGATTGATTTCCTAATTCATTAAAAAGTCAAAAATTATATTGAAAAGAATAATTTTCAACCGATTTTTTATCTTAATACTAAGACATTATAAATAGAGCAAAATGGTCGCAAAACTAGAATAAGGCAATCTCCAATCCCTAGATTCGGAGTTTTGGTCTGTAAGGGATGGGAAACAGGTTATTATTTACGGGGATAATAAGAAAAAAGGAGGCTTATATATATATATATATGGGGTGATGGGCTCAACACCGGTGGTCGTAGTAATGATCTTGATCAGTGCAATCTGGTGAGAAAAAAAAATGAAGAAAATAGAATTTTCGAGATATCAAGGTAAATAGAGATGTAGGGTCTCGCTATCATTTATTGTATGCGGACGCGTTGAATGTTCATACTTATACACTCACATGTACATGTAAACACATATGTATATGCGATGAAAAGTGTATATATCAATTTGAATAAAAGACAAGGAATCAATGTTGGAATAAGAGACCGACAATGTCGGACCAGTCCGCATTCTGCGGGCGCTCGAACTGTAACTATCACATTAAGTTTGATTTGTTGATTGGCTACGACATATATGTCTCATCTCAAGAACTTATTTATATATATATCCACACATATATATACATGCATATATACTTATATATATTTACACATAATATATATACACACATATTCATATATATACATATGTATACATATATATATATATACAATATATACTAACATATATATTTGTATCTATGTATTACTTATTAATATTCTAATTTACAAAATATATCAATTTAATTTAAAGAATTTAATTAAAAATTCTAGTGAATATAATTAAAATTTTAAAATATTTGAAATTTGATTTAGGTTAAATGATTTTGTAGTTTGCATTAGATATTAGAAGATTTTTTGTATTATATTTTTATAAATTTATGTAGTTGATATGTTATTATGGTTTGTCTTATTTGAGTACATTATTATAAATTTATTTTAATGTTTATTATATTTTTTATTAATTGTAAATATATATGTATATATGTAAGTATTTAGAAAATTAAAAAAATTTAATTGATTTTAAAATATTTGAAAATTTAAATTTAAATTTAAAAAATAAAATAAATTATTTTATTAATAATAGATTATATTTTTTTGGTAATTTTATTTGAAATGCCACGAATCACAACACAAATCGTAACGTATTGCAATCATATATATAAAAGGGAGGTTTTTTCCTCTCTTCTCATGCTGCCACGTCAGCTAGGGAGGAAAAAACCCCCTTTCACACCGTAATATTACGTCGTGTTTCACCCCTCTTTTCCTTTGTTTTTACCTCTTCGCCTTTCTCCTTATTACAAAATCGGCCAGGTGTGAATATTTCCAGAAAGCCCTCTTCTCACAGCAAAACTAAATTCTTCCTCTTCCCGAAAGCTCCTCTCATTCATTGTCCCTGCTTCGTTCGTATCTCATGTTCGTCATGCTCATGGAAAACAGGAGGCCAGAGCAAGCGGAGGGAGGTTAAGAGAGGGAGCGAAGGGGACGAAAATATCAACACAAAAGCCCTTCAAATTCATGGTACAGCACGGGCAACGCCACGACAGCATCCATTTGTATCAGAACTGGCATCTACATCCAATCGTATCGACGGTGCGAAGGGAAGGCGACCCATCAGCCGGAAAAATGGGCTATCGATGGTTAGGCAACTTTCCTATCGATGACTACATTCCATTGAGCCGATGGCGAGCTGAGGGCGCCGACGAGGATCCAAGTCCGACGTCAAGCAGCGAACCGAAGGTGAGGCAACGTTCCTTTAATCGGATCTGTAAAATTCGATTTATGAGTATTCGATTTGGATTTCTGCATTTAGACGTGCCAACGTTGACGGGAGCAGCGACACCAGAACAGAAGGGAGCGACGGCGAGGACTGAATCGATTCCCGACGGCTCAGGCATGACCGATCGATACACTTCACAGGTTCGGTTTGTATAAATCAAGCATCAATATTGATCTCTGTGGTTCTAAAATCGCCGACGCTTTTGTCTCAAACGCCCTCCTCCAACCCCTTCGACCGAGAATATCTCTTCACCCGACGATTTTCTAGCTCAACGCATCAAAGGTACGCCGGGGATAACAGGCTGATTACTCCTAAGAGCTCTTATCGACGGCGTCGTTTGGCACCCGATGTCGACTCCTCACATCCTGGGGTTGAAGAATGTCTCAAAGGGTTCGGTTGGCTTAGGGTTTGGTCTTTTGATTCCCACGAAGAGCGAGAGACCCTTGATTGAAGCATAACAGGTAACATTTCCTCTCACTTCATTATAGAATTTGAAATTGAATGTTGGAATGCTATTCCCGTCTGATGCTATCGCAAGAGCTAAGCATTATCTTTCCCTCACTTCAGGCGGTCTAGGTATACGTATACCCTTTTGGGGACATATGAATTATATATTTTCCATTGTTCACATCTTAACTGGGCTTTTTTTTTGTTTGATCAGGTGCTTACAGTGACTCGAGAGGCATCCCAGGAATTAGGAAGGCGGTGGTCGAGTTCATAGAAAGACGTGATGGCTATCCTAGGTATCCTTAACTTCAATGAATTACAGTAGTGAGGCCTTCTGCTTCTTCTTCTGATTTACAATTGACAGCGACCCAGAACGTATATTTCTCACCGATGGAGCTAGCAAAGGCGTAATGCAAATATTGAGTTGTATTATACGTGGTGAAGGAGATGGGGTAAGATATTTCTCACCGATGTAGCTAGCAAAGGTGTAATGCATTACCTTAAACTTCCCCTCCGATTATGTTGTGTGGAAGTGCATTTCTAGGTCTTCGGTTTGTAATCACCATCTCACGCTGTCACCTCCTCTCTCCCTCTGGCTTTCTCGCGTCGTCGTCGACGATTTTGGGATAATTACCCTTCTCTCCGAGTCTCAGGTATGAACAATAATTTGTTGTGGTTCTAAGATAAATCTAGAGCATGTCCTTAATCACCATCGAACCAAGCATGGCTCCTTCTCCAAAAGTAGCTCAAAGGTAATTTCTTTTTCCTATTCTTCATTATATAGTATCACGAAATATTTACATAGATAATTTTCATTGGTCGATGCTAGCTTGAATCTGTTATTGGATTTGAATGCTTATAATAGGTGGGATGAGCCGACAAGTTGATGTATACATCAAATGGGCAGTAAGATTTCATAATTTTAATGTTCATGTTGTTTCAATTTTCTATTGACCTATGCTGCTTGAAATTATGCTTTTCTGCTTTTCTGGTAATTGACCTATTGACCTATCTCTTCCTCATCGCCATTGAAACTCTGACCTAAAAATCATTTTCACGGAGAAGAATAATTAGGATCAAAATATTCAATCTTGGATCAATTTTCACAGAATAATATTCAGCTTTTGTTGTTTTGTTATAGATCATGTTGATATTAAGACATAGTTTCAGAATTTTGATTTCATTACCGAATTTGATTTCAGAATTTTTACGTTTGTTTTCCATGTTGATTGCTGTGGATGTTTCATGCTTTGGCTCAATAGCTCAGTTTCTTGTGGTAAAAATGCATTTTTTGCCACTCGATGTATATATTGGTGAAATCAGAGGAAAACGATGGATGTGGCTGCATAGAACGCTTCTACTAATCTTGGTCCTGACCACTCTGCGATCTTGCATTCAAGGCGATCAAAAGGTGAAACTCTTTTTCTCTGGTTCTGTGACTCCTGGGATCCTCTATATGAACTGAAAAATTGGCGGCATTCCAATAACTTATGTTCATTGCTAGCAGTAAAGTAACCCCGTTTTTGCCCAAATTAACCTTTTTTTGTGTGTTGGATTTGTCCATGTTCTGAAACAGTTGGAGCTTATTGAACGACGTAAGTTGCAACTGAAGTTCAGGTATACATCAAATCTTGTATTTTATTTTCAGTAAAACATTAGTCTCGGCTTTTGTTGATTGAGAACTAAGGTTAGGATCAGTATTCTAATATGCTTCTTGACCATTCCTTATTGGAAAT
Source organism: Gynandropsis gynandra (assembly GCA_036759665.1). Lineage (NCBI taxonomy): Eukaryota > Viridiplantae > Streptophyta > Magnoliopsida > Brassicales > Cleomaceae > Gynandropsis > Gynandropsis gynandra. The sequence goes on from CM071867.1 coordinate 20,168,787, forward strand.
CCAAGGTTACATACTCCCATACTGTGGTACTTGTCATCCGGATTCATGAGAAGGATACTGTGTGTATCTTACCACGATAAACTCACCATTGCATTGTCCTTGGATTGATTTATATAAACCTCTGTTATGTTAGTTCAGATGGTTTGCCTGATTGCTAATTATGGAAATTGTCTGGTATTCTTCATTTTGTTATGATGAAAAAGATTTTGAAGGGCTGTCTTTCGAAGTTTTGTGGTGGATATGTTGGTTGTATTGGGTATGTGTTTAGACCTTATATCATCTATGTGAATCTCTTTTATGTTCTTTATTCACTTTCCCTTAGTTTTATCGATTTTAGATAGTGCATTCATCTAATAAAGTTGTTTTCTTTTGTATTTAGGGGACTATCTAAATTGTTCGTAATGTCATCTAATCGTCACAAATCGAGGGCCCCAGATGCATGTTTTTTTCTTTGCAGATCACATTGTAGTTATAGATCATCATTTTGCTGATGTTTATGTATTGTCCCTTCATGAAATGGATGACACGCCAACCTTATTGGATGATACCAAGCAAATGCTTATTAGCTTGAGGGCAACAAGAAAGTGGAATGACCAACCTCAGCAGAGTACTGCTCCATCCCCATGCAAAGTATGTTTTGTCCCTGACAAGTCCCACGAGCAGTACATAAGCGATGTTCAAAGGTGCCTTGAACCATATCAAAGATGGGGATAGCTACGAGCTTTGTCTTACAACTCAGAATGGATGGAGTATAGGAGATGTTGATGCTTTGGGACTTTATCTGCACCTGAGAGAGAGGAATCCTGCGCCATATGCAGCTTTTCTCAAATTCTCTAAAGCAAAATTTGTGCTTATGTTGCTTTTCACCTTAAAGGTTTTTATGGCTGGACAGAAATGGAGTGCTTAGAGCAAGGCCGATTAAGGTTACCATAGCTCGTGGCTCCACACCTGAAGTAGATGAACGACGTAAGTTGCAATTGAAGTTCAGGTATACATCAAATCTTGTATTTTATTTTCAGTAAAACATTAGTCTCGGCTTGTGTTGATTGAGAACTAAGGTTAGGATCGGTATTCTAACATGCTTCTTGACCATTCTTTATTGGAAATCCAAGGTTACATACTCCCATACTGTGTTACTTGTCCTCCGGATACATGGTAAGGGTACTATATGTGTCTTACTACGATAAACTCAGCATTATATTGTCCTTGGATTGATTTATATAAACCTCTATTATGTTAGTTCAAATGGTTTGCCCGATTGCTACTAATGGAAATTGTATGGTATTGTCTTTTCCCCCAATTTATGTATCTTTTCTTCTCTCCCTTTTTGCCTGTCTTGCAACAACGAAAATGATCAAGTAGAAATTCTTATGTTTGTGGACCTTATGAGGAATGATCTGGGCCGTGTCTGTGAGCCAGGTTCTATCCATGTATCCAACCTCATGGACGTGGAATCATACACAACAGTCCTCGCCATGGTGAGCATGGTCCGAGAACAAAAAGGATTCGACATTAGCCCCGTTGAATGCGTTAGAACAGCTTTCCCTGGCGGCTCAATGACTGGTGCTCCAAAGCTAAGATCAATGGAGATTCTGGATTCTCTTGAGAGCTGTTCACGAGGCCTTTACTCGGGCTCTATCGGGTTTTCCTCATATAATGGAGCGCTTCATCTGAACATCGTGATAAGAACCATGGTGATACATGAGGGTGAAGCAATAATTGGAGCAGGAGGGGCGATAGTGGCATTATCGAACCCTGAAGATGAATTTGAGGAAATGATTTTGAAAACTTGAGATGCGACGATGGCTGTGATGGATCTTTCAAGTCAAAATCAAGGAAAAGGGGATTGTGTAGATTAGTTACAGCAAAAAAATGATTGTTTTTAATTCTTACGCGCATTTAGTCTGGTTTTGCGGCTCTATTGTTTAAAAATATATGAAAAAATCATTATAAATCGACAATTTACAACAGGCTTGCAGCTTGAGCTAGCCAACGAGATCTAGCCAGGCTTGAGAACGAACTACTAAAATCTACCCCAGCGGCCTCAAACTGCTCTTGTGTGGTGGCTTTTAGGAAGAAAGATATCATTATTACATTTTTTTATTTTAACATTTATATTTTATATATACATAAATTAAAATTATATTAGTTAGAATTTTAAAAAACCGTTCAAGTTTAACCTCAAAATTAATAAAAAGCTAAAGGCGAAAAGAAGAAAAACAAAGAACAGACAACGCGAGTATATATATTTAGATGACACTATAAAACAAAATAAAACACACATTTTATGTAATATTTATTTATAATCATATTTATACACTGCAACAAAATTTGTATCATCTCAAACAGCCATTATTAATTGAAATTTGGTTTTAAAAAATTATACTATTTTCAAAAGATATATGTTGTCATCAAATACCAATATATATATACCACATAAAATTCTATTTAAAAAACCATTGTAAAAAATGTTTAAAGGATCATTTTTGAAATTAATGTCGAGTTAATATCGAGTGTTTCATTCTTCTCCTCTAGATTTCTCTCGAGAAGCTCTAGACATTCTTCTCCTCTAGATATCTCTCGAGAAGCTCTAGAGAAATACTTGAGGTTGTCCAGGCAATTCGAAATATTACATCGAATTTTTTGAAAACTGTAGAGATGAATCAAAGGAAAAAGAGGTATGACGAAGGTAGATTCTTTTCGATTTGGTATTGGACTAGAGAATGTGATTACCTTTACTTTCTGTTGAAGAGTGACACTTGGGAGAAGTGAGGAGAGAGGTAGCAATTTTCAAAACTAATGGAGTTTGTTGGAGCTGAATGATCCATTTGATTAGTAGTTACTTAGTTTGATGTCGCTAAATTGATTGCCCTATTAATTTAGAGGTCATTCAGAGCACATTCAGCCAATAGTATGTTCTAAAAATTGGTTTTTTGTGGCATCTATGGTGTTTCTTACAATTGGTTTCTTTGTTCATGGATATGGGTATTTATTCTGATGTGTTCCTTCTTTTTGGTGTCTTTACTTAAGTTTTTCCTGGCAGCTCGAAGCATTTCATCAAATTTCTAGGTTTCAATCTCTACTTCATGCCCTTTGTACCTCCTTTTCGCTAATACTCGGATGCTCGAGATGTTACTGATTCCATTCAACCAACAAAAAACACCAGAAGGGTTTTACCCTTTCATTCGCAAAGCAAACGCCTATGTAGCAGATGCAACCAAATGGAGGTCAGAGAAAAAATAGGTATTCAGTGACAAATGTTAGGAATTAAAGGCCGTAGAGAGAGGCCATGGGAGATGTGAGTAGAGAGGAAGTACTGTCCCAAGCTCAAGGAGTTCATTGAAACTGAATGAGTCATTGTTGTTAGTTAATCTATAACATGGTTGTCCGATATTGAATCCACCGTGTTTCACCATTGTTGTCGGTTTCTTTCGGTTACGGAGCACCTGTTTGATGTACCTTTTCTTTTCTTTTATTTTGAATTGTAATCGATTGTAGTTCATATACATTTGTTGTAACCGAACACATTGTTACAATATATATTCAATGTAATCTTGAAACAAATTTTTTGTATTCTAATTTCAGTACGATGTAACCAAATATATACAAACAACTAACATGTCACGTGCTACAGAATAAACTGTTCACTTTTGCACAAATTACCCTCCTTATTGTCTACTTCTACACAAATTATCCTCCCTTTAGTTGTCCATTATAAGAAAAAAAACCAACAGAACAAATCAGATTCTGGGTCTTTGAAAACTTTTAGGTTTTTCAGATTGGTGTATGTAATTTTTTTTATAAGTAGAAATCTAAAATGCAAAGATAAAAACCGAATATATATTTACTTTAATACATTGCTATGTGTGTTTATATGTTGTGTAAAATGTATTGTAACCTATAATTATATTTTGAATCTAAAATGCAAAGATAAACACCGAATATATGTTTACTTTAATACATTTCTATATGTGTTTATATGTTGTGTAAAAAATATTGTAACCTATATTTATATTTTATGTAATGTATTGGTTGTTTTCGTTAAATACTAATCTTTTAAATCTTTATTTTATTTTGATTCTTGATATGATTTTATATCCAAAAATATATATATATATATTGATATAAATATAATACGATTTTATTCAAATTTTTTTTACTTCTGTCTATTATAACAAATAAATTACCTCAAGCGAAAACCTTGCAACTTAATTATTTTTAATATTTTCATTTTTTTCAAATATTAGTTAATTTTGTAATATTTTTGGAAATTTTAATTTGATTAATTCAGAAACAAATTATAATTTATGTTTCAACAATTTGTAAACAATTTTTATGAAACAAAAATATATATTAATTAATATAAATTTTAATTTTTTAACATCTTATCAAAATCTAGATGATACTCGTGTGTTGCGTTATTTTATGATAATTAAACTGTGTTTTCTTAAATTGTTTGTCCTCCATGTTTAGTTGTCCATTGCAAGAAAAAAACAACAGAACAAACCAGATTATAGATCTTTGAAAACTTTTAGGTTTTTCAGATTGGTGTATGTAATTTTTTTATAAGTTGAAATCTAAAATGCAAAGATAAACACCGAATATATGTTTACTTTAATACATTTCTATATGTGTTTATATGTTGTGTAAAAAATATTGTAACCTATATTTATATTTTATGTAATGTATTGGTTGTTTTCGTTAAATACTAATCTTTTAAATCTTTATTTTATTTTGATTCTTGATATGATTTTATATCCGAATATATATTGATATAAATATAATACGATTTTATTCAAATTTTGTTTTTACTTCTGTTTATTATAACAAATAAATTACCTCAAGCCAAGACCTTACAATTTAATTATTTTTAATATTTTCTTTTTTTCAAATATTATTTAATTTTGTAATATTTTTAGAAATTTTAATTTGATTAATTCAGAAAAAAATTATAATTTATGTTTCAAAAATTTGTAAACAACTTTTTATGAAACAAAAACATATATTAATTAATATAAGTGTTAATTTTTTAACAGCGTTTATCAAAATCTAGATGATACCTACGTGTTGCGCTGTTTTATGATAATTAAATTGTGTTTTCTTAAATTGTTTGTCCTTCATGTTTAGTTGTCCAATTGCAAGAAAAAAAAACCAAAAGAACAAATCAGATTCTAGGTCTTTGTAAACTTTTAGGTTTTTCTGATTGGTGTATGTAATTGTTTTATAAGTAGAAATCTAAAATACAAAGATAAAAACCGAATATATGTTTACTTTAATACAGTTCTATATGTGTTTATATGTTGGTAAAATATATTGTAACCTATATTTATATTTTTTGTAATGTATTGGTTGTTTTCGTTAAATACTAATCTTTTAAATCTTTATTTTATTTTGATTCTTGATATGATTTTATATCCAAAAATATATATATATATTGATATAAATATAATACGATTTTATTCAATTTTTTTTTTACTTCTGTCTATTATAACAAATAAATTACCTCAAGCGAAGACCTTGCAACTTAATTATTTTTAATATTTTCATTTTTTTCAAATATTAGTTAATTTTGTAATATTTTTGGAAACTTTAATTTGATTAATTCAGAAACAAATTATAATTTATGTTTCAACAATTTGTAAACAATTTTTATGAAACAAAAATATATATTAATTAATATAAATTTTAATTTTTTAACATCTTATCAAAATCTAGATGATACTCGTGTGTTGCGTTATTTTATGATAATTAAACTGTGTTTTCTTAAATTGTTTGTCCTCCATGTTTAGTTGTCCATTGCAAGAAAAAAACAACAGAACAAACCAGATTATAGATCTTTGAAAACTTTTAGGTTTTTCAGATTGGTGTATGTAATTTTTTTATAAGTTGAAATCTAAAATGCAAAGATAAACACCGAATATATGTTTACTTTAATACATTTCTATATGTGTTTATATGTTGTGTAAAAAATATTGTAACCTATATTTATATTTTATGTAATGTATTGGTTGTTTTCGTTAAATACTAATCTTTTAAATCTTTATTTTATTTTGATTCTTGATATGATTTTATATCCGAATATATATTGATATAAATATAATACGATTTTATTCAAATTTTGTTTTTACTTCTGTTTATTATAACAAATAAATTACCTCAAGCCAAGACCTTACAATTTAATTATTTTTAATATTTTCTTTTTTTCAAATATTATTTAATTTTGTAATATTTTTAGAAATTTTAATTTGATTAATTCAGAAAAAAATTATAATTTATGTTTCAAAAATTTGTAAACAACTTTTTATGAAACAAAAACATATATTAATTAATATAAGTGTTAATTTTTTAACAGCGTTTATCAAAATCTAGATGATACCTACGTGTTGCGCTGTTTTATGATAATTAAATTGTGTTTTCTTAAATTGTTTGTCCTTCATGTTTAGTTGTCCAATTGCAAGAAAAAAAAACCAAAAGAACAAATCAGATTCTAGGTCTTTGTAAACTTTTAGGTTTTTCTGATTGGTGTATGTAATTGTTTTATAAGTAGAAATCTAAAATACAAAGATAAAAACCGAATATATGTTTACTTTAATACAGTTCTATATGTGTTTATATGTTGGTAAAATATATTGTAACCTATATTTATATTTTTTGTAATGTATTGGTTGTTTTCGTTAAATACTAATCTTTTAAATCTTTATTTTATTTTGATTCTTGATATGATTTTATATCCAAAAATATATATATATATATATAATACGATTTTATTCAAATTTTTTTTTTACTTCTGTCTATTATAACAAATAAATTACCTCAAGC
>CM071867.1:20176712-20194942 GCA_036759665.1 Gynandropsis gynandra
AATTTTTTTTTTACTTCTGTCTATTATAACAAATAAATTACCTCAAGCGAAGACCTTGCAACTTAATTATTTTTAATATTTTCATTTTTTTCAAATATTAGTTAATTTTGTAATATTTTTGGAAATTTTAATTTGATTAATTCAGAAACAAATTATAATTTATGTTTCAACAATTTGTAAACAATTTTTATGAAACAAAAATATATATTAATTAATATAAATTTTAATTTTTTAACATCTTATCAAAATCTAGATGATACTCGTGTGTTGCGTTATTTTATGATAATTAAACTGTGTTTTCTTAAATTGTTTGTCCTCCATGTTTAGTTGTCCATTGCAAGAAAAAAACAACAGAACAAACCAGATTATAGATCTTTGAAAACTTTTAGGTTTTTCAGATTGGTGTATGTAATTTTTTTATAAGTTGAAATCTAAAATGCAAAGATAAACACCGAATATATGTTTACTTTAATACATTTCTATATGTGTTTATATGTTGTGTAAAAAATATTGTAACCTATATTTATATTTTATGTAATGTATTGGTTGTTTTCGTTAAATACTAATCTTTTAAATCTTTATTTTATTTTGATTCTTGATATGATTTTATATCCGAATATATATTGATATAAATATAATACGATTTTATTCAAATTTTGTTTTTACTTCTGTTTATTATAACAAATAAATTACCTCAAGCCAAGACCTTACAATTTAATTATTTTTAATATTTTCTTTTTTTCAAATATTATTTAATTTTGTAATATTTTTAGAAATTTTAATTTGATTAATTCAGAAAAAAATTATAATTTATGTTTCAAAAATTTGTAAACAACTTTTTATGAAACAAAAACATATATTAATTAATATAAGTGTTAATTTTTTAACAGCGTTTATCAAAATCTAGATGATACCTACGTGTTGCGCTATTTTATGATAATTAAATTGTGTTTTCTTAAATTGTTTGTCCTTCCTGTTTAGTTGTCCATTGCAAGAAAAAAAACCAAAAGAACAAATCAGATTCTAGGTCTTTGAAAACTTTTAGGTTTTTCAGATTGGTGTATGTAATTGTTTTATAAGTAGAAATCTAAAATACAAAGATAAAAACCGAATATATGTTTACTTTAATACAATTCTATATGTGTTTATATGTTGGTAAAATATATTGTAACCTATATTTATATTTTTTGTAATGTTTTGGTTGTTTTCGTTAAATACTAATCTTTCAAATCTTTATTTTATTTTGATTCTTGATATGATTTTATATCCAAATATATATATATATATATTGATAAAAATATAATACGATTTTATTCAAATTTTGGTTTTACTTCTGTTTATTATAACAAATAAATTACCTCAAGCGAAGACCTTGCTATTTAACTATTTTTAATATTTTCATTTTTTTAAAATATTAGTTAATTTTGTAATATTTTTAGAAATTTTAATTTGATTAATTCAGAAACAAATTATAATTTATGTTTAAAAAATTTGTAAACAAATTTTTATAATTATAATAATAAAAATAATAACAATAACAATAAAATATATGACTATTTTCTATTTTATTACTATTAAGATTATATCTATATTAGATTTAAATGGAGATTTTTCTCTCTTGGTGATGTGGTTTCACCGTAGGAGAAAAAAAAACGTCCTTATTATATATATGATTTCATAAATTATAAATCAACTCTAATCATATTATAAATATTAGTTTTTGAATGTTTCTTTGATTTTGATTATTGATATGATTCTATATCCACATATAGATTGATATAAATAAAAACGATTTTATTCAAATTTTGTTTTAATTTTTCATTATAAAGAAGAAATTAACTAAAGCGAAGACTTTACAAATTAATTATTTTTAATATTTTCAATTTATTTTCAAATTTTATATATTATTTAATATTTAAAAAAAATTAATTTGATTCATTAAAAAAATTATAATTTATTTTTTAAAAAAAGTTATAAATAAATTTTTATATTAAAATAATAAAATAATAAACAATAAAAATAAAATATATTATTTGTTACTATTAAAATTATATTTAAATTATATGAATGGACCATTTTATTTGACCGTTGAAGCAAGTCCGTCGATTTTTATCAATGTATCTAAACCATATTCGAATCATCGAGCTTGCAATCTGTGAAGCGAAGACGCTCGGTTTCGAAAAAGCAGATCAATCCTTCTTTTAATTGTGTTCCGATAGGCGAAAATATTTCTTTCTTTATGCATCGGATAGTTCCTCTCTCACAAGCTTTCGTATATCATCACTTGCCAAATGAAACACGACAACAATAATGTTGTCCTTTCTCCATCCCGTTAGAGCCACTTGGTTATCTGCTCCATTGCTTATGATAAGAGGAGATGTCGATCTGCAACATGAAAGACTTCCATGGAGAAGACAAGAATCCACTGTTGATTAGATATATATGTAGGTATATGTATATATGTACCTCTACCAAAGCCGGTCTGTGTTCAATGCATTCATGCTCTTCAATAGGATCCTTATCAGCTTCGTGAACTTCAAAAACGTGGAAAAGTTGGTCGAATGCAAAACTTTATTGCATGCTTTTTTTATCCCAATGCCTGCCATGTGTCCGTACGCCATGATTGCTCGTTTCATATAAATATAGTAAACGAACATTAATTTGTCTAGCAATACAAATATAGAATATATGGGACCCTATTAAAATAACATAAACAATTAATAGAAGATCGATGCCATTTCTTAAAATGTTTGCGATTAGTGTATATAATTTATTTAATTAGTTCACTGTTTGGTCGGGGAAAACTCAAACACGCCACTGATGTATTTTATTTATATGAATTAATGAAGATCGAGTGATAGATTCTGTTACTCAATTTCTATGGATTTTATACTCTTATAGCTCGAAGAAGAATTAAGTCACATGTTCAATATTTTCTCGAATGGTATGTCAGTCCAACCGACCACTTTAGAGCCACAAAACTTCCCTATAAAAATCTTGAGATTTATACCTTAAAATTATTGAATCTATTGTTACATTTATATTGTTTTATGGTACATTTATATTGTTTTGTGGTTCATGTTTATCCATGATATTTATTCTTTGTTAACCTATAAAGATTTGTAAAAGATGTTGTTTCTTTTAAAGTTAAACTGGAATAGCACAAAAAATATGGGAGTTGAAACTTGTTCACACTTGGCCACAATATGCAAAGACCCAATAATTATATAATAAATGATTTAATCACAACCTAATTATTTTTTTTTCAATCATTTAAGTAGAAAGCATAGCTCTTTAAAATTGCCAATTGAATGACCATCGTAGTAATGAGTATATGTATATGGCTGAATTACGAAAATGACGTCCAACGTTTTCTTCAAATATAACCCATTTGCTAATATTCTTCCAAATTAGTGTTATTATTTCGAGTAATTAACACTTCAACTTTTAAAACGTAGAACTTTTAAGGGAATATGAGCTAATTAAGAACAACTTAGTGAGAAAGAGAAGAAAGTGAAAGATTGAAAATTCATGGAAAGTGCAAAGACAGAGGAAACCTACTCACCCACATGCTTTGGTCTCCACAAATTTACTTCCTCTCTCGGTGCACTCCACATTATATCCTCCCTCTATTTCTTATCTCTTTACACCACTCTCCTCCTATAAGTACACATGCTCGTACATATAAACATATACACATACAAATCCAACCCTACAACTTATTTCAAACCACCAAACTTAAAATAAATTAAAAAAAGGCCAAGAAAAAGAAGAAGAAGCAAAACTTTGCTCCATATGGGTTATCATAAGCAAAGAAGCATCACTAAGTCATCAAAGAAGAAGATCAATGGGATTGTGAAGCTCAAGAACGTTCTAGATAGGCTGATGCAGATGAGTTTGTTAACAACACAAAAGCGGTGTTACGAAGAGCACACTGATGAGATGGTTTGTGATTGCGTGCCCGTAGATGTGAAGGAAGGGCATTTCGCCGTCATAGCTGTCCACCAGTACGAACCTAGGCAGAGATTTGTTGTGCCGCTGATGTTTCTAGAACATCATTGGTTTTTGAAGCTTCTAGAACAGGCAGCGGAAGAGTATGGCTTCGATCACGACGGCGCTCTCATGGTGCCTTGCCGACCAAGCGAGCTCCGGATGATATTGTCCAAGCAATGATGACAAGAACACAATGGACATTACGATAATATTGACAAGTTAAGGATGTAATCAATAAACATATCTTGATGAAATCAATAAACATATCTTGCTTAACTCTACTTTTCTTTTCTTTTTGTGTTTGGATGTATGTATGTATTCAGTTGTATGTTAGGAAACCTATTTACATTGCAAAACCTTAAAAAAAACTATTTGTACGCATTTCTATAATATATCTTTTGGAGAAACAAAAAGGTATTTTTCAGTTATATAATTATCAGAAGAAGAAAAAAACTACCGATACTACTACAACTTCATTTTCTAATGTGAAAAAACTTCATGAATTTAACGGATAGTATCTTGATGGTTCTTGATGATTGAATCATGATGGACATTCAATTGGGATGAAAAAGTTGGATGATTAAACGAGTTATCACTTATTGTCTAGATGATATTTAACAAAAAAAAGCTGTATATTTTTAGGGTTATATTAAACAAAAAAAATACCACTTTGGTTAGGTATTGTCTAGATGATAAATGGTACACCATATATATCTAAAGGATCCCTCACAAGTTTTAGAATACATATATCATTTATTATGAAAAACAAAGAAACAAAAGCATGGTATAATGAATCATATAGAATATAGCCACTATGCTTATATTTGGTACATATAGATTTTTGGCAGATATTACAAATTGGGGCTCCAATTTTTTTATTGTTATACATTGATGAGCTGGAGAAAGCGAGAAAAAGTGCGGCTGACGTGAAAATATGTAACACGTCAGCAGAAGATATTTATAACGTCAAGTTGTATATTAGATAGATATTTATTTCCCCTATGTTATTACATACATATCCTTCAAAATATGAAAATGTACGTACACACTCAAACATGTTTATTTTGAATTGAGTGTTCAACTCATTTTTATGTCATATATATCGCTATTGGTAGGGTTTCTATATTATACGTCTAATATATTTGTTTTCTAACCGAGGAGAAGGTATTAATTGAATTCTTTTTTCCTCGATTAAAGCAATTGTAATATGAGTAGAATTGGTACTTTTTAATTATGAAATTTTACAACTTAAGACAACAACTATTAATAAATGTATAGTTTGACCCAAAAAAAGAGAACATTCAGTACGTACACATGTACATAATTGGTACTTAGTTCTCTCGCTTATGTTTGTTGGAGACAAAAAACAGAGACAAAATATGTCCCATTAACACCGAGCTAACACTAACTACTCTGTTAACAAACTATTTTTCATTCCCAAATTTTAATATTCATTTACCAAAATAAATATGATTGAATGTAATGTCTATAAACTTCTTTTGAAAATGTAAAAAAAAATAATGGCGGTATAAACTCCTTAATTATATGTTAAGCTGTTTATACCCAAAACGACATATATATCTAAGAGTAACCATTTCTGATGATAATAAATTGAATTGAACGTTTGGGTATTCGAATTTATGAAGAGAAAAAGAAGAAAAAAATGGTATGGGCGTATATGGAAAGAAAGGTCCACAAAATGTTATAATTTTGACTAGTGATACGTATGTTATGTCGCTCTTTATCCAGCTCATAAAGTTCAAAACCGAACATGCCTTAGATAACACAAACATATATATACATATATACATACATATATATATAAACATATACATCAACGCATACTTATATACGGATACATACTACATGCACATGTACATTAAATAACCATAAATATATTGTCTTTTGAGAATAAAGTGTATATATAGTACGAGCATTTTTCCATACACAATGAGATAAATACAATATTAAGTTACCCACAAAAGATAATGCAAACCGATGTTTAGGTATATGACTTAACAAAATCGATCTTAAGGGTGCGTGGAAACGAATTCCAAAGGAAGTTCTTGGTGCATCAAGATAATTACAAAACTAAAGTGTTAAACAAAATGCTACCAATATGTTATAGATAATATGTTTTTATCTTCATTCAAACTTATTTTAACGTAGCAAAAGTTTCGAATTCGGTTTCTCATGAGAAGGATTGATCAACCTCTATGCAACCAAAGAAAGACTATCCCACATTTCATCTTACGAGTCTTGAACATAATATTTAAACATCTGACTTATCTAAATATTTCAACGCCTATTACTATATTCTATAGAATAACACGTGTATATTATAGATAATCTAGAGAATATCAGGTATAAAATCGTTTTCGGAACTCTTAAGAACATTTTGTATCGATTCTCCTCCAACTCACCTTTCATGTGACTGTCAAACAACTATCCATATCTCGGCTAATCCGGTTTTCCACAAACAGACCAAACATATTGAAATTGATTGTCATTTTGTGCGGGATGAAATCAAGGTTGGACGGGTTACTACATCTCATCCTCGTACCAAAAAATAACTAGCCGATCTCCGATCTCTTCACCAAGCCTCTCTGACGACAACAGTTTTTGTATCTACTTGGCAAATTGGACGTTCGAAATCTACATGAACGAATTTGAGGGGCAGTATTACGGATATTTTAGAGAATATCACGTGTATATTACGGATATTGTTGAAAATATCATGTATATATTATAAATATTCTATAGAATATCACGTTTCCTATATTTTCTATATTATGTTTTCTATATTTGTTTATTTAATTTAAACAATGTTTCTATTCGTTTGTAATTTGTGTTGTATTTAAATCTCACGAGATGAATAGACGAAATACATTTTTTATTCTGAAAACTTGTAGAAGATAACATTGAACCAATGACCAAGAGATCAGAAAATATCAAACAGGATTCGTTTATTTACTTGTCAATCTTTAAGTACATTTGCCAGTTTTTTACAATGTACTAAAGATCTCCTCGGATAACTCCCCCTGAGTTAGACGTAAATACAACCTCAACTGTTTCTTCGCTCAGTACAGTAAAAACCTTATAACTCTCTCTTTCTCTGTTTCCTGTACTTCAATGATACTACTCAAAATTGTTAACCTTCTTTTTGTTTTCCAGGTCAACTTATATGTCTTCCGCTCGACTCAACAACCACTCCTGGTTCTTCAGCCGCGCCGTCATGCTGATCTCTCTTCAGCATTGAATCCGCTCGATTCACTTGGACTCCTCCTTCTTCTCCTTAGTCTTCTTGTTGACTTCCTCCAGTCCGCCTCGATTTGGATTCATCCGCCTTAAATATCTCAACTTCGTGAAATGACAATTTTAAACTGCAATCCTATTTTTATCGCATTCACAATCTCCCCCTTTGAATTCTTATCACAAAAACATACGTCAATCAAACATACAGAATTCAAAACAATGCAATAAAATCATTCAGGCACAGAACAATCACAGTACGAGATCAAACAACCTAAAATGAATTCACGCAACTAAGTCCAGACCATTTTTAAGTTTAAGCATGGAAAAATAAACATTAAGTACACTTAAGAAATTGTCTTTAAATGCACTTAAAATAAAATGAAGAACATATGGGAACACATCACTTCCTCTTCCTTTTTCCTTTGCTCCTCCTTGAAGTAGATTCCTCACGAATCTCTTAAATCTCTTCATCCACATCTTCCTCGTCGTCCTGCATTTCTCTCCCTGTTTATGTGATAAGATTTCAAATCAGATTAGACACAATATAATTAGAAAAAAATCACACAACAATATAAGTGCACTTGATTACTCTGAAAACGCAAGATCAGTCCATCGATGGTTCGGAGCACTGCACTTAATGTTGCACTTAAGGTTCGTCTCAGTTCAGTAAGCTCCTGAACTGTGCTATTCTTGGAAGTTCCAGCTGTTGAAGCAGATGACATCTTCGCCATATAACGCTTTTCCAAGATAATCCATGGTGGAGTATTCTCTCGAACCTCATCTTTCCCAACCATATCGGACGCTTGTTGAACCAAAATGTTCAGAATCAGATAGGGGAATGGAAGAATGAACTTTGTGGAGTTAGATAACCCCAATCCAACAATTAAGTCCAAAAATACTTTCCGAAAATTGATGGGAATATCATTCTTCAAGCAGTAGAGAAAAACTGTTCTATCCTGCCTTATCGCATCGGATTTCTTATTCGGCACCCAGTTCGTGCGGGAAATTTTATTCAGCAACGTATACTCCCATTGAAGTTTGGAGTTTGGAATCTGCCCTGGCCATGAACTTAACCTACCCTCTGTCAGCTCCTTTGTGACAGCGTCCATATCTAGGTCCAGCTGAAGTAACTTGGCCCGAGTAACCGGAATATGCGGAATCCCCAGAAACTCGTTTATTACCTCTGCACTAAACTTGAATACATGACCACGAACATACATGGTGCCAAATAGAGCAGAGCCTGGCTCTTCAATCTCATGAGCGAGATTCGCATAGAACTCATAGATGAGTTCCTTACAAATAGGAGTCACCGTGGTGACTGTGTTTATCAGCTTCCTGGTGACCAGTAAGTCCCACACAGATAGATGCTGAAATTGATGCACGCTAAGTCCTCTCTTAGAGAAAATCTCCCTTTCTTTAAGGGTTCTAAGCCTACTCAGATATGATTCCTTGTACATTTTATGCGAATAGGCTTTCGAAACAGAGAGGGGGGTACCTCGTCTTGAAGACGCAGCGGATTGTGCACTAGATGCCGAAACAGGTCTCCCAGGAGACCCCGGTGGTGATGGGATGGTGGACGGAGTAGCACTCGGTGGAGGAACCGAGGTAGTACAGGTATCTCGTGGTGGTGTTGAAGTAGACGTATCCCTTGGCTCAGTGGAATGGGTATATGGGCCATTCTGTGGGGTCCAGGCGGAGGGGACCCTGATGTCGTTATCAGGATATGTACGAAGGTGGATCATGGAAGATGCGCCTAGCCTCAGATTCTCACGTGTGTTTGGTGCAAAAAATTTTATAGCCATCACCTTGTAACGATGACCATTGACACGAGAAGGATTTCGTGTAAATACCAAATCCCCCATCCTTACTTCCTGGTCATCAACCAGGAGAATGTCGTCTGCACTTAGGCCGAAATTTGTGCTACGAGTCTGTATTTTTGTTTGGAAGAAGAATCTGCAAAAGGAAAGACTACTGCTTTTTTTCTTGAGAGAGATGGGTTAGGGTTTCATAGATGAAAGCAAAATATGAAATAGAGTGGTTTAAGAGGAGTTAAGTGCAGTTGCAGAGAAAATTTAGAAATTTTGAAAAAAATTGAATTTACTGCACCACTCATATCAGCCCACAAAAATATCCCATCACATTTAAAAAAAAACTATCGGTCAATTTGAAAGAGAAAAACACTCAAGTGCAGTTATTACTCGTCAGATCAATGTGAACTTCTTGACATAAAACATGATAAACGGAATCAAAGCAGAATCAGACCGTTAAGAATTAGTCAAAAACTGTAAACGGCTGATTGTTTAAATACACTTACTGAAAATTGTTCTCCACTTAAAAACAATCTGTTTTATTGCATTTCTTTTTATCAATTTTTCATTTTCTCCCTTCTCTTTCTTCCTTTTTTTTATTCAGACCACTCATTTACAGCCTCTAGGACGTTGTTTAGATATCCTTTTGTTCATATAACAAGCTCCTTGACTGCTTTTTTTTAGGTATACTCTTATGCACACATAGAGGAGTATTTAAGCACAAGTTTTTGGCTTTATGTCATAGGACGTTATAGTTGAAACTGAATTTCTCCCAACTTAGACCCGAGCATATACTCATGACAAACACATCTTATTTTTGCATATGAATGCGCATAAAAGTTGTCAGAGGAGTAAGTAGAGTTTTTAAGTGCATTTAGATCATCAGATAAAAAAAAACTGTAGCTTTCAGATATAGAAACAGTGTTCAGACACAGAACAAGGATTGTTTAAGTGTACTTAAATCAAGCAGACATTGCAGTAATTTCCCTCTTCTTCGTAAGATCATCAAATACTCCAAAACACAATTTCACCAATGTAATGTGCAAGAAACAATCAAAGCTCACAAACACCAAGTGATTTTCTCAAAGAAATAAACCGATTTAAATCCAGGGGTTTTGTAAAAATATTCGTGAGCTGACGTTCCGTAGGCACATATTCCACTTTCATTTGTTTTTGCTCAACTTTTTCTCTCAGAAAATGATGTCTTATTTCTATATGTTTCGTTCTAGAATGCTGAACAGGATTTTTTGAAATGTCTATAGCACTAGTATTATCACACCATGCAGTAAAAGTTCCGGATTTCATACCGTAGTCCATAAGCATTTGGTTCATCCATACCAAAGCAACATCCCAAAGCAATAAATTCAGCCTCAGCAGTAGAAAGAGATGTCGAATTTTGCTTTTTGCTGTGCCATGAAACTAAATTGTTTTCGAGAAAGAAACAGCCTCCAGATGTACTTTTATGATCATCCGCATTTCCTCCCCAATCAGCATCACTGAAACCTGCAATTTCACAATTAGTATCTTTGGAATATAATATGCCATACTCTGCAGTACCTTTGACATATTTGATAATTCGCTTAAAAGCAAGCAAGTGGGATTTCTTTGGTTTAGCTTGATATCTGGCACAAATCCCTACACTTAAACACAAATTAGGTCTACTTGCAGTGAGATAAAGAAGACTACCAATCATGCTTCTGTATAATTTAACCTCAACATCTTCACCATCTGCATCTCTTGTCAACTTTGTTGTTGTTGACATGGGGGTACTTGCCGATTTACTGTGATCTAGTTCAAATCTTTTTACTAGATTTCTGGCGTATTTACTTTGAGAAATGAACAGTCCATCGTCGAGTTGTTTGACTTGTAGACCAAGAAAGTAGCTTAGTTCTCCAAACATGCTCATTTCAAACTCCCTCTTCATAGTTTGCACAAACCAGTTCACTTTTTCCTACGATTTTGAACCAAATACAATGTCATCAACGTATATTTGTACAACCAATAAAATACCATGTGAATCATGAATGAACAATGTTTTATCAACTCCCCCTCTTTTGTAGCCATTCTGCACAAGAAAGCTTGTGAGTTTTTCATACCAAGCACGAGGTGCTTGTTTTAGTTCGTACAGAGCTTTCTTAAGCTTATAGACATGTTCTGGATTATGTGGATCTTCAAATCCTTTTGGTTGTTCTACATATTCTTCTTCTTGAAGTATTCCGTTGAGAAAAGCACTCTTCACATCCATCTGAAACAATTTGAAGCCAAAGAAACAGGCAACACCAAGCAATAGACGAATTGATTCTAGTCTAGCCACTGGAGCAAAAGTTTCATCAAAGTCCACTCCTTCTACTTGAGTATAACCCTGTGCAACTAATCTCGCTTTATTCCGAAAAATCTCACCTTGCTCGTTTGTTTTGCTTTTAAACACCCATTTCGTGCCTATCACATTCAGGTGCATTGGTCTAAGGACTAAAATCCAAACATCATTTCAAACAAATTGCTCTAACTCCTCATGCATAGCTTTGATCCAGGATTCATCGTCTAACGCATCACGAACACACTTTAGTTCTATTTGTGAAGTAAAACACGTAAATTTTACCATGTCCTCAAGATTACCAATAACATCCTCTATAAAGTGATTTTTATGTACCGTTATTTGCTCCATATTGGTTCGAGGGCTTTCATGTTCCGATGCATCTCCATCTGTTTCACTTTCAATCGTATAATGGTCAGCAGGTGCACTTAAATGTTCATGAGTTGAGTCTGTTTGTTCTTGCACAGTTTCTGACGAAAAAGGAAAAATAACACTATCAGTTGAATGATCCTCATCAAACACAACATTTACTGATTCAATAACTTTCCTTGTTCGTAAGTTGAAAATTTGAAAAGTAGTTGTGTTATTTCCATAGTTGAGAAAAATTCCCTCATCACTTTTTGCGTCAAACTTACCAAGGGATTCTCTATCGTTCAGTACAAAGCAAGTGCACCCAAAAACATGAAAGTAACTCAAATTTGGACTCTTACCTTTCCACAGCTCATATGGTGTTTTCGACATACCTGGACGAAGATATACACGATTAACGATGTAACATGTTGTATTTACCGCTTCTGCCCAAAATCTTATAGATATGGACTTTCCATGTAGCATAGCTCGAGCCATTTCTTGCAATATCCTATTCTTCCTTTCAACGACTCCATTTTGCTGCGGTGTCTTGGGTGCTGAGAATTCGTGAATGATACCATGCTTTTGACAGAATTTGTTAAATACGTCATTCTCGAATTCTTTTCCATGATCGCTCCTGATTCGCTCAATGCAACCTTTAGTATTTTTCAATTGAAGAAACAGAAATTAGTATTTTTCAATTGAAGGAACAGAAATGAAACAGCTCAAACGTTTCAGATTTTTCTCTCAGAAATTTTACCCAAGTGTATCGAGAAAAATCATCTACAACGACAAAGATATATCTTTTTCCTCTGAAACTCTCTGTTCTCATTGGACCCATCAAGTCCATGTGCACCAGTTCCAGAATCCTTTCTGTCTTCACTTCGGGCATACGTTTATGATAACTTTGATTTGTTTACCTAGCTGACAAGGTTTACACGTTTCTGATTTTTCTAACATTAGCTTAGGTATACCTCTTACTGCTGCAGAGTCGGACAGTTTCACCAAGGATCTGTACTTTTACGTGTCCTAGTCGATGATGCCACAGTGGTAATACATCATCTGTTGCTTTAAGGCACATTTTCTCTTCAGCCCACACGTAACAGTTATTTGAGGACCGTGACCCTGTAAGCACACATTTATTATCAGAATTCATCACTAAACATTCTTTGTTAGTAAACTTAACCTGGTGATGACTGTCACAAAGTTGGCTGATGCTAATCAAGTTAGCCGTTATACCCACAACAAATCGGACATTTGTCAATGCTGGTAGTCCAAGTGAATTGAGATCTCCTCTGTCAAGAATTTTTCCTTTGTTCCCGTCTCCAAACACTACACTCCCTGCATTCTTAATTTCAACAAAATTTGAGAGTAGTTCTGTATTACCTGTCATGTGTCTTGAGCATCCACTGTCAAAGTACCAGGTATTTGTCTTTTCATTTTGGGCAGAAATGTATGCAACATTGCAATATAATTCACTTTTTCTTACCAAGATTTGTTTTACATTTGAGGACTTACCTGCATCATACCTATGTTTCTTGTAGCACGTACGTTGCTTATGACCCTTAATTCCACAGAAGTAACAAACAACAGATTTCCTCCTTCTATTCTTACCATAATGCGTTCTCCAATTGTGATTTCCGTGGTTCTATGTTGACATACTTCTTCTCTGATGGTAGTGATGGTAGGATTTCTTATATTGTTCTCTAGGTCTGTAATCAACAGCGTGATCATACCAAATTCTTCTTCTCTCAAAATTTTGTCTGATCTAGTTGTTCTTTGGAGCGCTATGAGTTAGCTGTCTTTCTTTCCATTTCATACTTTCTTTCAGATCTCCTCCAGAAACAAACTTTTTTTCTGTCTTGCTTGTATTCCCAACATAACCAATTCCATGATTGTCACCTTTCATTTTTCTAATCGAAAGCAGGTGATCCAATTTGTCAGTTCCATTTGACAACATCTTCAGTTGTTTGTTTGTCTCATCTAGCTGCCTTTTGACGAAGTGCACTTCCTCTTCTTTAGAAAGTACCTCTTTCTTCATGTTCTGAATCTGAGTTTCCAGAATCTCATTTTCTTTCATCAGTTGAACATTCAACTTTCCCATCTTGATCCACTCATTTTATGACCAAAACCTTTGCACTCATGACATTGAGAACCAGATTTGTTCTCCTTTCTGAATCCAGCATCTTCGATTGATGGTTTCTTCAATCCTGACCTTCTTTTCATGAATTTTCCAAATTTTCTGGTTAGTAACACAATGTTTTCTTCAATATTGTCCAACCTGGTGTTTTCTGAAACGGCTTGTAGTACAACTCCCTTGCTTCCATCTTTGACAATATCCCCTTGCTCCAGTTGCAGTTCCAGTTCATATGCTGTCAGGATTCCAACTATTTCTTTGAAACTAGTTGTATCTGTGTTTAGTGACATATTCATAGCAACCTTCTGTGCATGAAATTTCTTCGGAAGACATCTCAGTAGCTTTTTGACAAGTTTCTTATCATCCAAGTTCTGTCCAAGTACACTTATCTCGTTTGCGGTTGCATTCATCCGACCACTAAATTCTTTCACACTTTCATATTCTCCCATCTCTAGCTTCTCAAATTGGTGTTTCAATATATCTAGGCGTGTTCTTTTAACATTTGTAGTGCCTTCATGGATAGTTTCTAGTGTATCTCATGCCTCCTTAGCAGATTCACACCCTTGAATCTGTTTAAATTCATTTATATCTACTGATGAAAAGATAGCTGTCAGGGCCTTTGCATTGAACGTTGAACTCCTTTTTTCACTAGGTGTCCACTGATCTGATGGCTTTTCCTTTTCTTTTCCATTTTCGTCGATAACAGTTGGTGGTGTCCATCCGTTCTTAACTGCACTCTAAGCATCTTCGTCAATTCCACGTATGCTCGCTCTCATCTTAACTTTCCAGTATCCATAGTTAGATGAGTCTAACATGACAGGTTTTCCAAACGAATACATGTCTCTTGGTCCTTCCATTTTAGTCGTCTTCTTGGATCTCTAACCAGATTTTAGATTTTCTCTAAATGATGGTTACCTGCTCTGATACCAATTGAAAACTTGTAGAAGATAACAATTGAACCAATGACCAAAGAGATCAGAAAATATCAAACAGTTTTCGTTTATTTACTTGTCAATCTTTAGGTACACTTGCCAGTTTTTACAATGTACTAAAGATCTCCTCGGATAACTCCCTCTGAGTTAGACATAAATACAACCTCAACTGTTTCTTCGCTCAGTACAGTATCCAATTAAGTGCACTTAAAACCTTAGAACTCTCTCTTTCTCTGTTTCGTGTACTTCAATGATACTACTCAGAATTGTTAACCTTCTTTTTGTTTTCCAGGTCAACTTATCTGTCTTTCGCTCGACTCAGCAACCACTCCCGGATCTTCAGCCGCGCCGTCATCCTGATCTCTCTTCAGCATTGAATCCGCTCGATTCACTTTGACTCCTCCTTCTTCTCCTTAGTCTTCTCGTTGACTTCCTCCAGTCCACCTCGATTTGAATTCATCCGCCTTAAATATCTCAACTTCCTGAAATGACAATTTTAAACTGCAATTCTATTTTTTATTGCATTCACAGATTCTTATAACTTTATCCAATGCCTAATATCAAGGGACCATTTTATGTAAGAGACATACAATCTTTGGCCTTTTAGCTAATGTTTGTTGTTAAGACATGTCCTTTTGAGAAGGAAGACGAAATTGATGATCTCAGCCGAGAAAAGTCATTCAAGTCTTCTAGTTGTTCGGTAGTAATGCGTACAGCAATCAGTGTCTATCTACAGGTGCTGCAGACATTATATATATATATATATATACACACAAAATATCTGTTATCCCCACAATTATTCAATAGCTCACCCGACCTTTTTCCTTTGGGTTCTTATCAAAATCGGCTTTTTGTTGGGACCATTAAACTCGAGGGTTTAATTCCGTATCTTTGCAAATTTGGAGTTAATAAATACCTAAGTGGTTAAGATCTTTAATATTTGTTATGTTCATTAATATATATAATCTTAGATAACCATAGGAAATTTTTTACTTAACTTTTGGATTGAATGAAATTTAAATTTATTACATGGTATCGGAGTGTGATTAGTATTGGTTTAAATATTTCGATGTTAGTATCGATTGTGATGTACAAACTTTAATATTGATGCATTATTTCACAAGAAATAGAAATCAACCATATGTTTAAACAATTATAAAAAAATTAAATTAGATCTAATCTAAAAGTATTCTGAAAGAACCCTTTGGCAGATATTTGGATCAAATAATGTCACTCTATGTGCAATTTTTGTATCGAAAAAATTAAAATTCTCAAACTTTCAAGAGCTCGTGGTATTCAAGGCATTTGACATTTTACAAAACTTGTGCCGAAACGATGTTTTATTATATTCACATCATGGATGAGAGCTTAAACTACAGTCTTATAATACTTTTTAGTTATGATTTGGTACTTATTTATCAAAACAGGAAAAAATCACATAATCATATAGAAAAGCTGATCCAATCTTCAACAACAGCATTGCCATTGTTCAGCCAACAAGCTCTCTATCTCGAATGGCCAACAAGGGATCTCCAAGGCACCTTCATGATCAAATCCATATTCCTCCGCCGCTTGTTCTAGAAGCCGAGCAAAAGTAGGGTGTGAAAGATAGTTCAAAGGAACCAAGAACTTTGTCGGGTGCTCTCCATTAGAAGCCACAACTGAGAAATGCCCCTCCTTCACATCTTGGGTCACACCGACTTCTTCACACTCGTAGATGTAGGGTTTCTGACATTTCTTAGCTTGTGCGACCAAGCTCCTCTGCAACCTCGTGACCGCTGTGCTAAACTTCCCCATAACGTTCTTGATCCTTCTTGTGCTTGCCATTGTGCAGTTGTTTTGGATCACAACAAGAGATTTTCTTTCTACTGTCTTTGCTTTTTGTTTGTGTTTGTATTGGACTTAAGAAAAGTGTGTTTTAATATATATAGAGCATGTTAGTACTGTGAGGAAGAGAGGGATAAGATCAAGATCGAGAGATGTTCGTCCGATTATGAATCTATGATGATATGATCATATCCGTGTGGGGACTTTGCTAAATTCTACGGACCATAAAGACAATGAAATATCATATTTGTGGATCTATATGGTTTTATTTAAATTTATGCTTTTATTTACAACGTGGGTTATATGGAAACGCTGGTGTTAGTCTTGGAATTTAGATTCTCTAACAAAAAGCTTTAACTTAACATGATGGCAAAATGTAAATTAACTTTCATTGGTTAATTGCTGTAAAGATTCAATGTTGCTCTCATATACCAAAGTTAGTGTTTAATAGATTAGGATGATAATAATTGAACTGATGCAAAGATTTTTTTTACTGATCTTTTTTGTTTTATTAAATTTAGAAAATAATCATATTTTATGAAAGTTTCCAATTTCTATTTGAATCCAAAATATTGTTCCTATAGGAACGAGGGTTGAGTATAATGGATTCATTGGGAAAAAAATCGAAATAACTAAAATAAAGCTTAAAATATGCAAATTACATTAAGTATCTATGTAATATTTGATTCTTTGCATTAAGATAAGATATTCATATTCATTGGAATTTGGACTAAAAGGATGTATAATAATTCTTAGTCTATAAATTTATGCACTTAAAAAAGGACATATCGTTTTAGAAAAACTTGCAATTTTTGAAAAAACCAAAGCCCTAGTGTCGTCTCTCTCCACATTTATGACTCTCTCTCTCTCTCATCGGAGAGATTGAAGCATTTTCAATGACTTTGAAACTTTTCTTTCCTAAACATTTTAATTTGCTCACTTAACTTTTGGGCTAGTGAAGAAAATAACATTACACTAATCGTTTACTTATTTTAATATAAATAATAAAAACTATATGATAAAAGTACAAAACGAGTAATTTTTATGAACCCAATATATAATTAGTGGCGATTCATGTGATATGCATGAGATTTGGAGCCTAATTAACGTCATACTTGAGTTATTCACTATCAAGCTTGGAAAGGAAGAAACGAAACTGAAAATTTGTTGAAGACAACGTTAATCAATAACTTGAATCAATAGGACCAAAAATATAAAACAATACCAGCTTTATTTACGAAATCAATCTTTCAAGTACATTTGTCTTTCTTTACAATGCACTAAAGATTTCCGCAGATAACTTCCGTTAAGTTAGATGTAAATAAACGCTACTTCTCACTATATCGCTCTAAGTACACTTGCAACTCTGTGATCTGCACTCACTTAGTCTGCCGTACTTCTTCGACATTTTTCCAGATTCGTTAACCTCTTGTTTTTCTCGAGTTAACTTATCTATCTTCGCATGTGCTCAGCTAACCCACCGGTTTTCCAACAGCACATCCTTGTTGTTTTTTTCTTTAAATTTGACTTCTCTTGATCCTCTTTTTACTCATTTTTGTTCTCCTTATTCTTCTCTTTGACTCCTTTATCTTCTCCTCATTCTTCTCTTGAAACTT
>CM071867.1:20195015-20207381 GCA_036759665.1 Gynandropsis gynandra
CTATGTTCCTAAATTATTGCATTAACAATCTCCCCCTTTGAATTTCTGATCACTCAAACTCAAGTTTGTGCATAAAAAAAATTCACCAAACACAATCATAGTTAAGCACAATCATCACAAATCGTTAATTCATTCATTTCGTCATGCTTTGATCACCATATTTCCAATGTTGGAACCTTTATTTTCTCCCCCTGTTTGTGTGATCAGATATTCAAAATCAATAAAGATTAGTCACACATAAAAAATGAACCAATTTAAATATCGATCAATTATTTTTCTTGCACAAGGTTCTACAACTTGATGTTTTTCCATATCTTTCCCTCATTTTTATTTCTTTTGTCCCTAAAAAAATGTTCAATAATCCGTTCCTTTTAAACCACATTTAATAAAATCAAGGACAAATACATAAGAAAAACAAGAATAAATTTTAGAGTTACCTTTCAGTTTAAGTGTACTTAACCTATCACGAGATACTCTCAACAGGGCTGAAGAGGATAGCCTTCTACTTAGACCCAGGTTGCCAATTGGCACACTCATAAGGTCTCGTAACCTTAGCAGAGTGAATATGAGCTAATTTATCATTCTTTTTCTCTTCTTTTTTCTTCTTTTTTTTTTCTTTTTTTTTTTTTTTTCTTTTCTTTTCTTTTCTTTTTCTTTTCTATGTTCTCTGCTTCTAGGACGTTGTTTAGATATCCTTTTGTTCATATAACATTAGCTCCTTGATTACCTTTTGCAGGTATACTCTTATGTAATAATTTCAACATATAGGAGTATTTAAGCATGAATTAGCCTTGTATCATACGACGTTATAACTGAAACTAAATACCTCTCAACTTAGACCCGAGCAAAATACTCATAACAAACTAGTTTTAGAAATATAATCCTGTTATAAACCATCAAGTCATTAGAGGAGTATGAGAACAAAACCTTTTCTTTTTATATATATGTAAAACATTGAATCTCAAAGAAAGGACAAATTTGCTAGCATGAGTGTACTTCAGTAAAGCTTAAGTAATCTTAATAAATCAAGTACAAATAAACAGATCATTATCTCCAAAAATTATTCTTACTTCCGTACATATATAGTCCTAATTTTATCTCAAATCAGCTCAAAAAGTCAAGATTAATAAACACAAACTCTAAGTGATTAATCCAAACATGCATAATGATCCAAATCGAGGGGTTTTTATGAATTTAGTTAACGATCGATTAACATATATCAAGACTTAGTTTAGGGATACCTCAAACCTAATTCGAATCTGCCAATTTTACCAAGATTTGATAATCTTTCGTCACTTTTAAACTCCTTTGCTCAATCTCTCCACACATAGCAATTGTTTGATGATCGCATACCTGAAGGAATACACTTTTCGTTAGAATTCATGATACAACATTCATTTTGTTTAAATTGTACTTTGTAACCGCTGTCACACAATTGACTAATGCTAATCCAATTAGCAGTCTATCCCTTCACATAATGAACGTTGTTTACCATGGGTTGTCCAGAAATTTGTAGATCTCCTTGTCCATTGATTTTCCATTTGCTTCCATCACCTAATGTAACACTTCCAGCATTCACTCTTTCACTAAAATTTGATAGAAGTTCTTTATTCCCTGTCACGTGTTTAAAGCATCCCTATCAAAGTTACCAAGTGTGAGATTTATCATTTTGAGTAGGAATATAAGCAACTTTGCATTGAAGATCACTTTTTCTTATCCAAACCTGTTTTATTTTGGGAAGAACATACTTACCTGAATCATACCTGAGTTTTTTGTAGCATGTGATCTGTTTATGTCCTCTGATTCCACAAAAATAGCATGTCACCGAAGTTCTCTTTTGATTCACACTTTGATACCTTCTTCCAGTATTATGTCCATGAAATCGTACCTGATTTTTTCTTCTAGTGCTGTAACCTTGATGTGAAGCCTGATACTGCCTTCTTGAAGTGTACCCATGAGAATGATAACTTTCATTTATGCTTTTATTGAAGTCTTTGAAACCATGTTCCTCTTTGGGTGTGTTGCACGATTGTTGTATTCCTTTCTGTCTCATATCCTCTTGCAGATCTCCTTCCCAAACAAATTTATTCTCCGACTTGTTTGAGTTCCCGATATATCCAATTTCATAGTTGTCGTCTTTCCTTTTTTCCAATAGAGAGCAAGTGATCCAATTTTTCAGTACCATTTGACAACATCTTTAGCCGTTTGTTTGTCTCTTCTAACTGTCTTTTGACGAATTGCACTTCTTCTTCCTTAGCATCTACTACTTGCTTCATATCTTGAATTTGAGCTTCCAGATTCTCATTCTCCTTGATCAGTTGAACATTCAATTTACTCATCCTAAGCCACTCATTGTAGATCATCTCTACATCAACTTCATCTTCCTCTTCAAGTTGATCTTTTCACTTTCTTTATCGTTTTCATCAATAATGCCAATGAAAGTAACAAAGCTTGACTGTTCTTTTTCAGACTCATCTCCGGATTCAGAATTGGATTCACTAAACATGATTAGTGATTTTCCTTTCACCATATTTTCATCAGCACATTCAATATTTGTGTACCCAAAGCCTTTGCATTTGTAGCATTGTTTTTCTCGTAGTCCTTTCAAAACACTTTCTCTTTTTGACATACTTGGACAGTCAAATTTAAAGTGTCCGAATCCTTTGCATTCATGACATTGAGCTCCGAATTTATTATCCTTCTTGTTTCCTTTTTCATATGCAGATGATCTTCTCATTTTAACTTTCCGATAGCCATAGTTTGAAGCATCGAGCATGACTGATTTTCCGGACGAATATAGATCTCTTGGTCCTTCCATATTGTTGTCTTCTAGGATCTCAAACCAGTTCTTAGATTTACTCTAAACTTAGGTTACCAGCTCTGATACCAATTGAAAACTTGTAGAAGACAACGTTAATCAATAACTGGAATCAATAGGACCAAAAATATAAAACAATACCAGCTTTATTTACGAATCAATCTTTCAAGTACATTTGTCTTTCTTTACAATGCACTAAAGATTTCCGCAGATAACTCCCCCTGAGTTAGATGTAAATAAACGTTAATTGTTTCTCTCCACTTCTCACTATAATCGCTCTAAATACACTTGCAACTCTGTGCTCTGCACTCACTTAGTCTGCCGTATTTCTTCGATATTTTTCCAGATTCGTTAACCTCTTGTTTTTCTCGAGTTAACTTATCTATCTTCACATGTGCTCAGCTAACCCACCGGTTTTCCAGCAGCACATCCTTGTTGGTTTTTTTTTTAAATTTGATTTCTCTTGATCCTCTTTTTACTCCGTTTTCTTCTCCTTATTCTTCTCTTTGACTCCTTTATATTCACTTCATTCTTCTCTTTAAACTTTCTGCTCCTTATGTTTCTCAACAACCTAATTTTCAAAATATATTCTATGTTCCTAAATTATTGCATTAACAGAAGCTCTAAGTTTTAATTCTTTATATTCCGAATCAGAAAAAAATAACACGACCAATGTTATCATTAACAAATTCTATACCCCCGATTTCTTTATTCATTTAGCTTAACTTGGATTATTTAGGCAGCTTGTCATATTAATACACACCGCATATGACTTTATATAGTACACGTATAATTATGTTTTTGGAGTGGTAACGTTTTCAAACTTCGAACCAATACAAATGTATCGAAAAGAGGGAAAGTCGTATGAAAATCTCTCTTCTTCATTTTTTTGTTAATTCGGATTTGGGTATACATGAAAGCATACATCTCTCTTAATAATTTAATTACCCGGCAGGACTTTGTGAATGTTTGAGAGAAAATATGTTCAAAGATATATAACAAATTTAGTAAAATGATGGGTAAGAATCGAAGGACCCATCTTCCATATCTTCTTTCCACGTCCACTCATTTATTTTTGCAATTCAGATAACATAATGTAGGAGGCTTTGATCGCGTGTGAAGCATTTTGGATTTTATTTTTAACGATTTATCCTAACGTTCACGTGTGAAGGATACTATAATAAATGTAAAAATTCTGAATTACCCTTCAATTTCCATTCAATTATTAATCCATAAATACATATTCAAAAAGTTTCAAAAATTATTTTTAAAAATATTTCAAGAAATCTATAACAAATATATATGCCATATATAAATATATTTTCAATATGTCCCCTCACATAGGAGCATTAGATCACAAATGCTCAACTTGGACTAATAAATAAGAAAAATGTTGTTATCCCAAAGTTTTTTGTGTGAAAATATCAAAGAATTGATCCTTGGTACGTACATTATATACACAAATCGTCTCACGAACAATCTCATCTCCAACGAAATGACAATCAATTTTAATATGTTTCGAACGTTCGTGAAACACGGATATGCAGTAATATGGATGGCAACTTGATTATCACGAAAAATATGCATCGAGATAAAATTCGAAACGCCCAAAAACTGTAAGAGAAATTTTAACCATTTCAAATCATAGGACAGAAAAACCATAGCTTGATATTCCAATTGACGATCGTGAAACCATAACTTGTTTCGTAGTCATCACGTAATGAGAGATGTACCTAACAATAATCATTGCTAGACACAGAGTAATGCCATTGGCCACCAATTATGATTATATATTTTAAATTTTCATAGAATTGTAAATTTAATTAATTAAAATTAATATTGATAATTTACATTGAAAAAAATAATACAAATACTATTTTTATTTAATTTTTTGATTTTTAAGATTATCATTATCTTAATTTTTTTCATTAGGCTTCATTTAGGATAGGTCTAGACGATTTAGGTGTTCATTTAAACGGTCTACGCGTATTTTTAGATGATTTACATATTTCAAAGCATTTATAAAGAGTGAATATATCTTTTCAATAAATGAGTTAACTCTTATACAAAAAAAATTAAGGATTCTGAAATAAATTTATAATTTATCAACTACGAATATATCCTTATAATACTTCTCGCCTTCTACAGAATATACCCGAGAAAACAAACGACCATCTAGAGGTAGTGAGAAAGCTAACCTAGAAAATTTGAAGATGACAACAAAATAAAGAGAAAAACCCAATATGCTAATGCAATAACAAAAGAGATTTGAAACTTGCAGCCATTATATCCTTAAGTCATCACATTCTCTAGACAATCTCTATATCTTTATAAGAAGGACAACAATGGCTGCCATCAAATCAAATTTCCAAAACAAAGACAAATCTATACATAAACATGTCACGACACTAAAATGAAAACTATTCAAATTCTCCATGTTGGTATTGGCATGTGCACCACAAAAGCAGATTAAAGCAGAAAATATGGCGTAAATTGAGCACAAATCAATAATTGTTTCAGGATTCCTATCTAAATGAACTATAGAAAAGATGTTAGTTGTTTTCATATTTCTCCAAGGAAGTTGCATTCAGACAGTTAGAACAAAAAGGAAGAAATAAACCTAAAAAACTAAGCCACAAAACCAACGGCTTAGAAACAAACCTCTCAGCAATGTCAGCAATCATATCCTAGAATAAGCTTAAAAAAACTGACAGTAACATTTCCTGGCTAAACCGAGAAGAAACAAATGTCATGACTTACAATTCCAAAAAATATACAGAAGAATACACGTTAGAAGGTAATGGTAATGAAATCCATGCTAGCGGGGGAAGAAACAGACCTTAAAATTTAAATATATTTGTTTACCCGATTAGGGTGCTAACAAAATCCACGTCGGCAGGAAGAAACAAACCTCAAAATCTTAGGTATGAAACGATTGGATAGGGGCATGAAAACCTCAAAATTGACATCATCGATGATGCAATTGGATAGCGTGGAGGTTGAGGGGTAGAGATATGGAGGTACGTTTGCTTACCCGAGTCAACGACTTCTGATACAAAATCTCAAAATCCTATCAGTTCAATAAATGCAAGACCCGAGAGCAACTAAAGAGTCGTTATTTAGAATTTCACATACTTTTATTAGGCGCATCGTGTTTCCCCGTTCTTCCCCATCCTGAGTCGCCATTCTGATTTTTGTGAACTCCTCCTCCATCAACAAATAGTACATGGAATTCCTGACTTTTTACAAACACGATAGAGAAGAATCGGGCCATCGATCCATAGCCAAAGTAATAGATTTCCTCTCATAAACTCAAGACTCATAAACCAATTTCTAATACCGAGAAAGCAATCGAATTGCAATGGGGCCAATGAGATTCATTCCAATGTGTTGTTAATAATTCCATCTATATCTTACACATCACTAACCACTTAGATCACACAACCGAAGAAGATATCAATTTAGTGTCGTCTTCTCCTATAGTGCATTGCAATTTAGTTCATACGAAATCTCAGAATCATATCCAATCACTAATGCAAAGACCCGAGAGCAACTAAAGAGTCATAGCCTAGAATTTCACATACTTTTATCAGGCGCAGAGTGCTCCCTGTTCTTCGCCATCCTGATTCGCCATTCTGATTGCGACGAACTCCTCCTCCATCAACAAATAGTCTTCGATCCGCTCTAACTTCAATGATTGGAGCTTGCACTTGGTCGACGGAGTAACTGTCGGAAATTGTGCCGCCGCCTCCGGTCCCTTCTGCTTTCGCTGCTTCCTCCCCGCGCTAGCCAGGGGCGCCTTCACATTCTTTTATCAGGCGCAGTGTGTTCCCCATTTTTCGCCAGCCTGATTCACCATCCTGATTGCGACAAACTCCTCCTCCATCAACAAACAGTCCTTGATCCGCTCCAGCTTCAACAGACGGAGCTTGCACTTGGCTGACGGAGTAACCGTCGGTAATCGCTTCCTCCCCGCCCGAGCCGGGGGTGCCTTCACATACTTTTATCAGGCGCAGCGTATCAAGGCCATACAAGAGTGGCCGACGCCGACGAGCATTACGCACGTAAGGAGTTTCCACGGCCTAGCAAGTTTCTATCGGAGGTTCGTAAGAGACTTCAGCATGCTAGCCGCCCCTCTCACTTCCCTTCTGCTTTCGCTGCTTCCTCCCCGTGCGAACCGGGGGCGCCTTCACATAATTTTATCAGGTGCAGCGTGTTCCCCATTCTTCGCCAGCCTGATTCACTATCTTGATAGTGAGAAACTCCTCCTCCATCAACAAACAGTCCTTGATCCGCTCCGGCTTCAACAGCCGGAGCTTGCACTTGGCCGACGGAGTAACCGTCAGCAATCGCTTCCTTCCCGCATGAGCCGGGGGCGCTTTCACATACTTTTATTAGGCGCAGCGTGTCCCCATTCTTCGCCAGCCTGATACACCATCCTGATTGCGACAAACTCCTTCTCCATCAGCAAATAGTCCTTGATCCGCTCCAGCTTCAACAGCCGGAGCTTGCTCCGTCGACAATCGCGCTGCCGCCTCCAGTCCCTTCTGCTTCCGCTGCTTCCTCCCCACGCGAGCCGCTGATGCTTTTGATCTTAAATGTATCATTGACAATGGATTTGATGTGAGTTCATTAATGTTCATACCAAAGCCAAGGAAAATGGAGAGGAAGAGATGTGTTGAATTTGACAATGGATTTGATGAGATTTCATTAATGTGCATACCTAAGCCAAGGAAAAGGGAGAGGAAGAGATGTGTTGAATTTGAAAGCTGTGTTTTGCTCTGACGTGAATAGAAAGTGAGAAGTTTCTCTCTCTCTCTCTCTGACGTGGGAGCATGAGAGGAGAGGAAAAACTCCTCTTTTATATATATGATCCTCAGTTTTGTGCGATCCTTGAGATTAACATATTAATTAGACGTATATAACTGAAATATTAGGAATATTGGCTAACACAAGAGGAGTATAATTATGTCTACACATATATATTGTTAAAATGTCAAGCTATTACCTTTCAAAAAGGTACAAAGCGATGAAAATATTTTAACTTATAACATTCATATATATATATATATACATATTAACATGCTAATTAAAAACTTTTTGTTTAATTGTTTTCATTACAGTAATTTTTATAAAGAAGTAATGAGTATATCCTCGTGTAAGCGCAAATGAACTAAAAAAAATTCAATAATATGTCTCATGGTTTAGAGATTATGTAAATATATACATCATGTGCTTCGTATATATATTTTTTAAAATAATATATTTTATAATTAATCATTCATTATTATATTATAGGTTTAGTGTTGCGGTGAGAGATATCCTACTTGGTTAAGACATTTGGCTAATGGTCCTACAAGAAATGTATTGTGCTGGCCAATTATGTTTATTCAGGAGATACATTCCACACATACGCACACGAAAAACATAGAAATACATACAATTATGACGTTTGCACTAATAGCGAAATAGAGAATGATAAAATCTACGACACTTTGCACCAAATCCTACAAGTCGAATATCTTATTTATGTTGGATTGAAGATAATGATTTTTACATGTTAGTGGTTCGACCAAATCATATGATGTGGTAAAAAAATCAATGGAGAAGAAATTACATTAATCCATCAAAACATTACACATTATATGATCCATTTATTACAACAAATCAAACATATTCAGTATGTTTCGTATAATATCCAATAATATTAAAACGTAGAAAAGAAGAGTGGTGAGTCATAGTTAAGATTAAACCGTGTGATATTATAAGCATAGAATAAAAAGAAGATCCATCGCAAAATGACAACCCTGAACAATTACGATTATTTGATATTGAAAATCCTGAACAGATTCACGTAAGGACTGACATTAATAATAAATACATCAGCAATTATAAAGACGTTGAACCAGAGAGATGCAGAAGATGAACATGGAGACGAATTCAATGCACATTCGAAAGACGATTCACCAATTAAAGAATCAATGGAAGAGAAATTGTCAATTATGTAACTATAATATCAAAGTTTTGACATCTAACTTTTTAACTCTTGTTTTCTATTTTCAACTGGCATCTGTTGAGAATTATAACCCTCATTGATTTTTAGAAAATTTTTAAAGATTTATTCAGTTTCCAATGGGTATCTAATGGAATTTACAACCGACATCTCTTGAAAAAAGTAATAATGATATATGCTATGCCTAGCTAGCAACCCTATTTTTTTGTCTTGGACCATAATTTCCAACGAACATCAGATGAAATTTTCAATGGATGCCCATTAAACTAGCAAACGTAAAACCGTTGAATGACGTTTGTTGCCTCATGTACACATTGGAAACTCAGATGTCAGGTCAATAAATGATATTCGTTTATTAGACATTTTTTTAATGGGCATCCATTGGAAATTTCAACGGATGTCAGTTGAAAATTTGGGTATATAACTCGTTGAACAGTTCCATTTTCAACACAATATCAAACCAAAAGTACAAAGACTTTCAAATTCATACCACATACTGATAAACACTATAAGACCTTATTGATCATCGTGTCACACAGAATTGTTGGTTGGTTTCACTAGAGCTCAACCACCACCTCCTCTGCCATCATACTGTCCTCTGTCACATATATCGGTGCCACCGATATTTGATGACTAAGACAATATGGTGGATATTGATTCTTTCATCGCTACCTTTAACAATCATCTCAATATTCCCATCATCGGTCCCGAACATATTGATGAGACATTATGGTTGATCATCTCGTTTTCATACGTATTTCTTGCATGATTTAGGAGACGTTTTTGATATATATGTGTTGCTTGACGTATGATTCCGTATCCGTTTTACTTGTTTTCGTGCTTTTCATGTTCTTACAGGTTTTTACGCGTATTTGGATCATTTTGGAGCTAAAAGGACATGCACGGAGCTAAGGAGCAACTTCGAGGATCATCACGGGACAAAAGGGACGAGATTGAGCATGGAAAGCCGGGCAAGACCTTCGGCCAAACTTGTGCACCATTTGCACGACTCGGGCATGACTTGCCCGACCATTTGCCTTGTGCCCGAGTGGACACACATACCATGCCCGATCGGCCATGCATTCCAGCCCACACATCCGCACGACTCGCCCTAGCCGCACCCGAGCGGGCACACTCAATGCCCGAGCGGGTAGCGGCCCGAAACTACTTTTTTAGTTAAGTAAACTTAACTTAAAACAAAGGGAACTCGTGGGGGCAATTTAGGCAACATCTAGACCGACTTAGGAGGCTTAAAAGGAGGCAAAAGACGTCTTGAAGCAATTTAGGCAACATCTAGACCGAGACCGCTTTTGATTTATTTTGAATGCATCTTCACGTTCATGGTGTCAGCCACGAAAGTAGGGGGCAGCTTGTCTAGATCACGTGTCTATGCCTTGAGAGAGGGTAGATATCATGTTAGGATCGTCCGCCTTAGATAGCTTTAACTCGGATTGCATGATGGATAGGTTGATCGTCGGGTTCGGTAGTCTTGTGGTGAAACCGGATTTCTAGGACGTTTGTCTCATCGTTAGAACCCAAGTAGTTTAGTTTACTTTCAGTATTTTATTCTTCATCACCACTCTTTCGTTAGCAAGTTTGATTCATAGTTCAGGTTTAGGTAGCGTTGCATAGTCTCTGTGGGATCGACACCTAAAATACTACACACGTGCCGTGCACTTGCGGGTAGATTAGGTTATTTATATTTAACTCTGATAACGCATCAAGTTTTTGGCGCCGTTGCCGGGGACTATTGTCAACGCGTCTTAGATTCGAACCTAGAGTCCTTCTTGCTTTGTTTTTATTTTTGTTTTCTTTTCTTTCGTTCCTTCTACGTAAATTGTTCTTTGTTTGTCCCTTGCAGAACTTTCAGGTCGACAAAAGATGGATAACCAGAACGGCAATGGACAGATGCAATTACAGGCTCCTCCACCACGTCGTCTAAGGGATTACGTGGTGCCGAACATGAACAACGTGCAAACAGCCATAAGGATGCCTGCTATTGCAAGAGAACAATTCGAGATTAAGCCAGCGATGATAAACATGCTTTATCAGAAGCAATTCATTGGTGGAAACCATGAAGATCCCCATCAGCACCTCAGAGACTTCCTCGAACTTTCAGGTACGTTTAAAATTCACGAAGTCTCTGAGGATGCAATCCTGTTGCGTCTTTTCCCCTTCTCTATTGGGGGAAAAGCGAAAAATTGGCTGCAATCACTCCCTGCCGGATCTATCACTACTTGGGATCAGCTCTGCACACTGTTCCTATCACGCTTCTTTCCTCCGAGCAAGACGATTCAGATGAGGGGGGAAATCACAACATTCAGATGCAGAGATGGAGAGACTTTGTTTGAGGCGTGGGGTAGATTTAAGGATCTTCTGCAGATGTGTCCACACCATGGTCTTGAGCAATGGTACGTTATCCAAACTTTTTATAACGGAATTTCAGATGAGCACCGCATAAGGTTGGATAACGCTGCCAGAGGATCATTCATGGATCTGAGCGTCGAGGAGGCATTTGATTCGGGATTTCAGCCATCACAGCAGCCATACCAACGAAACAACCAGAAATTCCAGCAAGCTCCGCAAGCCCCTCAACCTCCTCAAACCGTCTCATCAAACCTAGAGGGGGTATTGCTCGAATTTATGAAGAAGCAGGAGCAGCAACAATCGATTCGAACCAAATTCGACGCGGATATGGGGACATCGATTAGTGAGCTTAAATCTCAGGTAGAGTCTCTGAGTACACATGTGAAGATGTTGGAAAACTCCATAGCACAACAGGCTGCCTCATCTTCTCGGAATCCCGGACAGCTTCCCGGTAAGCCTGATCTAAACCCGAGAGAGTATGTGAATGCTATTTCTGTATGCAGCGGTGATGAGGTTGAGAATCCACCCTCAAGTGAGCAAGGGAATGCTGCTGGTACATCCATGGATGGAGGAAGAGGTAAGGTTGCGATTATGGAAAGAGTCGAACCAGATTTAGATAAGCCATACGTTGCTCCTCCGGCGTACATACCTCCAATACCGTATCCTCAACGATTGGTAAGCGTTAAGAACCAAGAGAGAGTGGACAGATTTATAGAGGGTCTTAAGAAACTTGACATCAACATGCCATACGTAGAAGCCCTCCAAAAAATTCCTAATCGTGCCAAATTCATCAGAGAGGTAATGTCCAAAGAGAAGCATATCGAAGAGAACGAGACGGTAGCACTCACCGTGGAATGCAGTGCAATTCTTCAGAACAAGCTGTCACCAAAGTTAAAGGATCCCGGAAGCTTCTCCATTCCATGCACAATAGGTAATCTCAATATTGAAAATGCTTTGTGTGATTTAGGGGCAAGCGCGAGTATCATGCCACACACAGTTTTCAAGCGGATGGAGTTTGGGAACCTTAAACCTACGAAGATGTCTCTATGCCTCGCGGATCGTACGGTAAGACATCCAGTGGGAATCATTGAAAACGTTCCCACCATGGTAGGTAAGCTTTGCATTCCCACTGATTTTGTTGTACTTGAGATAACGGAAGACGCTAGAA
>CM071867.1:20210628-20226807 GCA_036759665.1 Gynandropsis gynandra
TACTTGTGTTTGTGCTGATCACGTAGATACATGTGTTAGGGGTTAGGAGAAGGACCGAAAGGAGAATTCTAGTCCTATAAAGTCAGGTTTAGAACAACCGAGGTTAGGCCACGAAAGTAGGGTAGCAACGGTTGAGGGTAAACGGGCGAATCATAGAGCTTATGGGTTAAGTTCATGGTGTCAGCCACGAAAGTAGGGGGCAGCTTGTCTAGATCACGTGTCTATGCCTTGAGAGAGGGTAGATATCATGTTAGGATCGTCCGCCTTAGATAGCTTTAACTGGGATTGCATGATGGATAGGTTGATCGTCGGGTTCGGTAGTCTTATGGTGAAACCGGATTCCTAGGACGTTTGTCTCATCGTTAGAACCCAAATAGCTTATTTACTTTCAGTATTTCATTCTTCATCCACATTCTTTCGTTAGCAAGTTTGATTCGTAGTTCGGGTTTAGGTAGTGTTGCCTAGTCTCTGTGGGATCGACACCTAAAATACTACACACGTGCCGTGCACTTGCGAGTAGATTAGGTTATTTATATTTAACTCTGATACGCATCAATGGTATAATATTCTTTCACACATATATTTATTTTATGGTATTTATTTTTTAAATTATCTAATGTTTACATTTACATGTGTAGGTTTCACATGGATGATGTTCTTAAATACAAGAACAAAACATCATCCCAGGATCCATACATGATCGGCTCTACTATTCTTGGAAATTGACACAAAGGTGATATGCCACCTATGGTGGTCTAATTTTATTGTAGTATTATTACATATAATTATAATTCATTATATATTGAATTTATGTAATTTATTAATTTTATTTTGTAGCGAGCTTATAGATGGCGTATGAAGGATGTTAATTTTGTAAAACAAAGATGACTAAGCGGAAAAATATTAGAAGATTAAAAACAAGTTTAAAATCGAGAGAATCAAAGAGAATAAGAATAGCTATTCTCTTATGCATTTCATTAGAACCAAAGGTACATATTTATACAAGTAGAAAGGGAGAAAAACAAGAAAATACAAGTACACATGCAATGCACAAGTTTAGATATAACATGCATGAGCTGGAGCAATCAACAAGCCATAGGAGACCGTGGAGGTCATAAATTGGCTTGACAAGGTCACAGGTCGCGGGACGCAGGTCACAGGTCACATGCAGAATACGGGACGTGAAACAGAGCGAGACGCAACCTGAGTGAAGAGAGCGGGATGCGGCCTGAGCGGGATGCGGTCTGAGCAGGACACGAACTGAGTGGGATGCAGCTTGAGAAAAGAGAGCGGGACGCGGAGAAGGGAGCGGGATGCGGGTCATGAAGAGCGGGATGAGGCCTTTCTTCTTAATATTCCCTTTCAAGCTTAGGCGTTCAAAAGCAACATAAGTGAAGCCTCATTAAAACCCTTTCACGGAAAATCCAATTGGGACAAAAACCGGATAAAAGAAAAAGAGTATAACAACTTATGAGCTCGAGGGATGATCGACTAAGCTTGAATGCGATGTCTTGGGACTGAAGATATCAACGAGGCCTTCCGATAATGGAGATCTTTGCAAACTTTTTTACTTGTTGCTTTGGTGAAGACATCGGCCAACTGATATGAGCTTCTTGAGTATATGAATTCAATGACGCCATCTCCGAGCTTCGCTCGAACAAAATGATAATAAACTTCAATATGTTTTTTTCGTTCGTGGAACACCGAGTTGGATGCAATGTGAATTGCCGCCTGATTATCGCAATGAAGCATCGTGGCCTGCAAAGGTTCGAGGCCAAGATCTTCGAGGAGAGTCTGGATCCAAATGAGCTCACATGTTGCATTTGCCATCGCTTGGTACTCGGCCTCAGCGCTGGAAAGAGACCATCGATTGCTATTTGCTTCTCCAAGTGACAAGGCTCCCCCCGACAAAGGTACAGAACCCCGACATTGATTTCCGATATTTGCAATCACCGGCCCAATCTGCATCACAATATCCAGTTAGACTTGTGTCGTTGTTTTTACTCATTAGTATACCTTTTCCTGGAGCGTTCTTGATGTATCGGAGGATTCGGTCAACCATTTTCCAATATTGTTCCTTCAGAGCATGCATATACTGGCTCACCTGATTCACAGCATAATATAAGTTAGGTCTTGTTATCGTGAGGTATATAAGCTTACTGACAAGGCGCCTATATTGTTCTATATCATGAAATGGTTCCCCTCACGCAAATCTTTGTATTTTTCTTCGATGGGGGTCTAGATCCGAGTTTACCTGTTTCATTCAAAAGGTCTAAAGCATATATTCGTTAAGAAAGAAATAAATTATCATTAGATCTAGTTACTTCAATTCCAAAAAAGTACTTAAGTTCACCTAGATTCTTTATATCAAACGTGTCTTTTAGAAAATGTTTAACACTTTCTATTCCTTTATTGTTATCACCTGTTATGATGATATCATCAACATAAACTAACAGAACGATGATACCGGAATTGTTTCGAATGATGAACATGGAATGATCAGCCTCACTCCTCTTAAAGACATACTTTCGAACAACATCATAAAACCTAGCGTACCAAGCTCGTGGGGACTGTTTAAGTCCATAGAGAGCTCCTTTTAGTTTGCATAGAATTCTTTTTTCGGTTTGGAGGGCCGGGGGAGGTTTCATATAGATCTCTTCCTTTATTTCCCCCTGAAGAAAAGTGTTTTTAACATCCATCTGCCACAAACTCCATTAAGGTTAATATCGATAGAAAAGATAATGTGAACAGAATGAAGTTTAGCAGCAGGAGCAAAAGTCTCAGTATAATTTTCCACATACTTTTGTTTATACCCTTGCGCTACAAGGCAAGCCATGTAACGTTCTACCTCACCATTACTCTTATTTTTGATTTTGTATACCTATTTGCTTCCAATGGGCTTCTTTTCTTTAGGAAGAGGGACAAAGTCCCATGTTTTATTCTTTTCTAAGGATCTAACTCCTCAGCCATGGCTTCCTCCCATTATGGCTTGCCTTCGTCTTCTCTATAGGTTCGGTTGCCACGCTATTGAAATAAGGTGTTTGGTTGCCACGCCATTGAATAGGATTGTAAATCTATTTCGAGAATTGTCGCCTTATTCTAGTGCTTCTCCGAGGCACTATCTCATTTAGAATCCTTCTTTCAACTTCATCGATGTCATGATCTTCATTTTGGTTATGATCATGGCTTTGATCGTCATTCTCATGATTTGAGGCCCTAGTTTCCTCCTCATGATTTTGCTCAGAAGATATGATCTCATCATGGCTTTCTTGTTCTTGATTGTGTGATGTGTCTTGATCATTTTGGTGTGCATGATGTTCAGGTACACTTGGCAGAGGAAATGTTTCATTGTTAGTCTTTGAAATTTAATTTACTAAGTGTTTAAGGAACAAACCTATATCATTTGGTTCAGAGATTCTTTTAATCTCTTCTCAGCTAATTTTATCATGAAAGCTCTTGTCTTTGAGGAACATAACATCTCGAGACACTATTACAAGTTGAGATTTTGGATCAAAACACTTGTAGCCTTTTTTATTTACTGAGTATCCGATGAACATTGCTTTAGTGCTCTTGGTTCCAACTTGTTTCGCTGTGAGTCAGGAATAAGAACGAAACACACACAACCAAAAGTTTTAAAATAGTCAAGATTAGGTTTTGTAGAGTTTAATATCTCATAAGGTGATTTTTCATTTAGAACCTTTGTTGGAATTCTACTAATGATGTGACATACGGTCATGACCGCATCGAACCAAAACCTTTTAGGAACATCTCGATCGAACATGATAGTTCTCGAGACTTCCATTAGGTGTTTGTTCTTCCTCTCGACCATTTTGTTTTGTTACAGAATATAGGGACACAAGGTTTGGTGTGTAATGCCTTGTTCTTCAAGGTACCTGTGAAACTAATGACTAGTATACTCTCCACCATTTTCAGTCCTTAGACATTTTATTTTAGCATCATATTGAGTTAAAACATGCTTATAAAACTCTTCAAACATATCATAAACACAACTCTTAGACGAGAGAGTATATAGCCATGTAAACTTTGATTTTTCATCGATGAAGGTTACAAAATATTTCTTTTGATCACGAGAAACACATGGAGATGTCCAAACATCAGAATGGATTAGTTCAAAATAGTTTTTATAAACCGAAACAGAGTTTGAAAAAATTTGTTTTACGTGCGTTCCTAAGAAGCAAGCTTCACATGCTTCATGTTTATCTTTAAGATCGAGAAAAATAATACTTAGAACTTTTCTATGAGGGTGTCCAAGTCTCGCATGCCATATAGAAACTTTATCAATGTTTGAATTTAATAGAAATACGGACTCAGGATCACAATACATAGATTCGAGAACATAAAGACCATTGAGGAGCTTTCTTTTATCGATTTCTTATTTGTTTTCAATATCCTGCATCCAAAATGAGTTAGAATCGAAACAAACATAACAATTAAGGTCTTTTGCAAGCTTTTGGACAAAGATAAGATTATTAGAAGAATTTGGAATGAAGAGAGCCCTTGTATCATGATCGAGAAGCTTAAGCATCCATGTTCCGTTAATTGGGACACTCTTCCCATTCAAAATAGAAACAAAGCAAGTATGAAGTTTTATATCTTTAAGCAAGTTATGATTTCCTGCCTTAATCATTTGGAAAAACTCCTCGAGGTCTGCCTTGGTGATAAACTCGAACTCAGAGGCCATATTAGTCTTATGCTTGGACGTAACGGCTTTTTTTCTTCAAATGGAGGGTGAAGGATCCAACAAAGATGCTTTGTATGACCTTTATTTTTGCAATGCTTACAAGAGAACTGCTTTTTAAAAGGCTTGATAGAAGCGTCTCGCCCAGAGGTGCTTTTGGAGACATTAGCTTCCTTGGTCATTCCTTTAAAGAGAAGGTTTCCCCCTTATTCTCTTTTAACCATCATACAAACTTTGTTAAATGAGGGAAACTCGTTATGGCGAAGTATGTGATGAATAAGATCGTTGTATTTGTCGTTGAGCGAGAATAAAAGGCTAAAGACTTGATGATGATTTGCTTTTTGAGCTATTTCCACAGAATTCGCTGTATGAGGCCTCAAAATATCGATTTCTGACCATACTTCCTTAAAATCACCCAAAGCCTGGTTAAAAGGCTTCCCCTCTTGCCTTAGATTATTAAAGCCTTTTTTTTACTTCATACACACGGCTAATATTGGATTCATTGCCCAAAACTTGTTTCAGTTCGTCCCAAAGCTCCTTAGGAGACTATGTGCCCATATGTACGAAGTATATGAGATTCGAGGGAATTTTGTAAAACAACCAAGGCATTGAGTTTATTTTGTTCCCATTTTTCTGATCTGGCACTTGAATCTACCAGTTTCATATCTAATCCTGTCACGAAACCCTAAAGACCTCGCATGCTAAAATTGGCCTTAGCAATCTTCGTCCAAATGGAATTATTGTTTCGATTGAATGAGATTGAGATGCTTTTGATCGAGTTCATGATGAGAGATCCGAGTAAACAAAGGGAAACAAAAAACAAAGAGAGATTAAAAAGTTTGACCGAAAGATAATTTTTGAAAGAGAATAGATTTCAAAAGAAACAAATTCGAAAAAAATTCCGAGATTCGATCACCGCTCTAATACCATGTTGATTTTGTAAAACAAAGATGAATCGGTGGAAGCAAGATTAGCAAGATTGAGAGCGAGCATAAGATCGAGAGAATTAAAGAGAATAAGAATAACTATTCTCTTATGCAATTGTTTAGAACCAAAGATACATATATATACAAGTAGAAAGGAAGAAAAACAAGAAAAATACAAGTACAAACGCAAGGCACAAGTTTAGATGCATGAGCTGGAGCGGTCAACAAGGCATAGGAGACT
Organism: Gynandropsis gynandra; assembly: GCA_036759665.1. Lineage (NCBI taxonomy): Eukaryota > Viridiplantae > Streptophyta > Magnoliopsida > Brassicales > Cleomaceae > Gynandropsis > Gynandropsis gynandra. Next base: position 20,216,495 of record CM071867.1, read on the forward strand.
GCAGAGGTCAAAAATTGGCTTGACCAGGTCGCAGGTCGTGGGATGCAGGTCGTATGTCGCGGGATGCAGGACACAAGACGCATGACGTAGGATGGGGACGCATGACAGAGTGGGACACGACCTGAGCGAAGAGAGCGGGATGCGGCTTGAGCGAGATGCGGTCTGAGCGGGACGCGACCTGAGCATGACACATCTGGAGAAAAGAGAGCGGACGTGAAGAAGGAAGCGGTACACGGAGAAGGGAGCGGGACGCAGAGAATGGAGTGGGACGCGGAGAAGGGAGCGGGACGCAGGTCATGAAGAGCGGGATAAGGCCTTTCTTCTTAACAAAGGACACATCGTGCATCTATACTATGTGGATGCACGATATACGATCACGGTTGCACCTGATGATGAACAATGTTAAATGGATCTACTATAACAAGGATGCCAAACTGACATGGGTAACGAACGATGTTTTCAACTAATTTATCCAACATTGAGAGTCGAAGGATTTCAAGGCCAATAGTAAAAAGGCCAAGAAGAGTAGGTACGACGAGAAGGCTTAGGGGGATGGTATGCATCGCCATACATCGAGAACAAAATCAATCTCGAAAGAAAAAATAATTGGTAAGAAATTTTAATTTATAATTAATATTTTTTATATTTAATATTTTATCTAATTTAATTTTTTTAATATTGCATATGTAAAGGATGGAAAGAAAACCAATGTTTCTTCAGATGAGTCATCGAGATATATGTCAAGAAGAAGTTTGTTACCTAGAAAGATGTCGAGAAACCCGAGTTATTTGACCTTCAGAAAGAGCGGATGTTGAAAGATGTCGCCTAGAAAGTCATCGAGATACATGTCATGAAGAAGTTTGTCACTTAGAAAGATGTCGAGAAACCCGAGTTATTTGACCTTCAGAAAGAGTAGATGGTGAAAGTTGTGACAGATAATATTACACAACAATCATAAGACGCCGATTAATCTTCAGATGAACTTAATCCTTTACAAAAGAATAAAATATATTTACAAATTAATGATATTTATCATTTATAAGAATATTAACTTTATAAATATATATATATATATATAATATGTTAAGTTTTAATTGTTTTATATTGCATTTTGTTCGGCCATATAATGGGCGTTTATACGGTTTGAGTTATCCACAAAAACAAATTGTAGAACGACGCATCGAGCAACATGAGGCTATGCTTTGCGATACTGTGATGAAGATGCATCATATGGTGAGCATCAAAGAATTGATGATCAGACAATCGTATTAGCCACCACCATCTACAAAGGAAATACCATTGAAACATGAACCGACCTCATTCTGATTCGACCCTTTATCGAGGTGATGGAGAAGTCAGAAACAAAGACGATAGTGAGAGTTTAGATTATATGTTGGCTAGTTTAATTTGATTTTTATTTTATCTTGTTTTAAAAATTATATAAAAACATGCATTAAAATTAACTTTTTTTACAAGTTCATCATATTATCAACGAATGCCTTTTGATAGTGGAATAACATTATCAATGTGCATCCATTTATAACAATTAAATATTCCCGCCAAACACCAACAGGCATCTGTTGGTAAAACCCCACAAAATTTTCCAACGGATTTCCGGTGGTTTTTGGCGGATGATCCAATGGATAGCCGTTGGAATTCGCAACGAGCATCCGTTATAATTTTCAACGAACATCCGTTTCAATTTCCAATGGGCATCCGTTGTAGATTTCAACAATCATCCGTTGCAATTTCCAACAGTCTCATCCATTACAATCCGTTGATATATCTACAACGGATAGTTACCGATGAAACATGAATCAGATTTTTCAATGGTCGATTTTCAACGGTCTAAAATCTATTGAAATCAATTAGAAATGGTCATTTTCAATGAAATAATAGTCATTTTCAACAGATTTGACTGTTGAAAATGACCTATTTTTTGTAGTGATGTAAAATCTTCAGACATATCACCATGTAAAAAAACATTGTGAGAGTCCATGTGATTGAAGATTCACCCTTAGCTACAACAACCGCTAACAAAATGTATTGTAGGCATCTTCGCAATATAGAAAATGTTTCATCAAAGTCAACTCCTTTCTGTTTTTATTTCCTCAAACCAACAGTCTAGCTTTTAAGTGCTCAATAGAACCATCAGCGTAATACTTGATTTTATACAACCAATGACAATTTGATTGCCTTTTCCCATGAGGTAAAGCAGACATGTTTCATGTGTTGTTTTTTTAAAAGTGCAGCTTGCTCGTCATTCACAGCCGTAATCCATTATTGACAAGGAGAGGCCTAAAAAATGTATGTGGCTCAATACCTGTAGAAACTGCGATAAAGGATGCTTGATAATGAGGTAAAAAATTATTGCACGAGATGTAATTAGCAATTGGATACATGTAGATGTTAAGAACATATGATTAGTAGGTGAACAAAGGTAAGAAGGTTCTTCGAGACATCGAACAGAATAAATGACAAAGTCTTGCAGCAAAACAGTCCGGGTGCATGTGCGAGAAGAACATAAAGGTCCGAGTGATTAGATATCCATAGACGATGGAAGATGGGGATTATTGGAACCCACAATTGAATATGAAGCATCCAAAGGTACAGTAGATTTTTTGTGTGTTAAGATGCCCTCTTTCATCAACAACATCAAGATAAAAAATAATATGATGGATAGAAGATGATGGTGGAGCGATGTCTTGAACTAACAAAGAACTATCACGAAGCAGAAATTATCTTCATGAAACACCACATCATGAGAAATGAAACATTATTTAGTATCCAATTCAAAGACAAGTCATCCTTTAATATCGCCTAAATGAAGCAATTTTTGTAAGAAGGCAGACATATTCGAGAATAACACAAACATCCGAACACTCACAGTATGTCATAACATAATGAGCGTATGTACAGTGTTTCATAAGTAAACTTGCCCCTCAACAACACTGAAGGGGTCCAGTTCATCGGAGATGACTCAGCACACAAAACTTGTATCGTCAATACAACTTGAAATATCAAGGCACGAGCGACGTTTAAAATATATCTATGTTGACATTATGTCTGTCCATTTTGTTGATGAGTGCAAATAGAGCAAGTCTGATGTAAAATGTCACTCTCGGTAAAATAAGAACGCATGCTCAAACACACTATGCCATTATATGTACGAAAAGTTTTAACAAACATTGAACTGTTTCTAAACCATGGCACAAAACTTATGTGACACAAGACATAATTCATTCTTGCAAGAACCAAATACACCCATGCAATGGGAGAACAATCATAAATAATAGTAAAAAACATATGGCCTCACACGAAGAATGAGTGTTGTAAAGATCCTAAATATCACAATGTATAAGATTAAAAATGCTCGACTTTATTAAAACTGTCAAGAAATAGAGAACGAGGCTGTTGGCTCGAATACAAATATCACAAGTCACTTTATTGCGTGTATCAATGCAAATAGAATAAGAAAAAATACAAAGCTATGTTGAGAAATCAATGATGCCAAAAATCTTGAGAAATCAACTGGACTGCTTGATTCGTAAATGCCCCAATCGTTTTACATATCTTGTAAACTTCGTTACATTTTTACCTGCTCTAATCGAGGATTTCGTGACATGTACTTGAAGTACACAATCAATCGGTAAATGTGATAATAAATTTGTTTAACTAAAGTAACTTGACTCCAGAGATCAATGTGACTTGCAATCCAAGAATATAAAGAACATAAAAACAAGCAAGCCATCGCCCAACAAGATAACACATTGCCTATTAACCACAATGTGAGAGCCATTAGGAAATCCAACATTACATGGAACAATATCTTTGACACGAATCTAAATATTTAGGTCACTCGTCATATGATAAGATGTACTGGAATCCAACAAAAAATTATAATGGCTCGTCATAAATAAACCCTAATTTCCAAATATAAGAAATTAAAATATGCAAACAAATCATATCATGATTAAATTTAATCAAGCTAACTATATGAGAATATTATAATAATATTTTATAATATTCTCAAATCTCATATATGTTATATGTAACTATTTTGGGTTTAACAATTGATAATCTAGCTTTCTTGTTTATACCCAAGATTCCGACAATTATAAGCAATTCAATATGATTCAGATATTTTCTCTAAAATCTATTTACTCACTGGTAACATTTATTTGTTATGTGATTTTTTCTTATATTAGTTAGAGCATGAATCATATACTCATAAATATAATATTGGATAATCTTAAATTCTTGAACTATCATTTGCATTAAGTTAAACAAAAGCCCATTAGACATTGTAGCTTGAATCTGATTTATTCTTATTTAATTATTTTGATGATGAGCTCCCGATTTTGATGTGCATGCTCCATAACTGAACCTGAACATAGAATAAAATGTTATGTTTGATCGTTTTATATCGGCTAAAAATGAACCATGTACTCATTTTTATGATATCGTACAACTCTAAATTTTTGTAATAATTTTTAAAAGTTAAATTAAAACTCATTTCAATTTTTTTTTAATCTTAATTTTGATAGAAATCAATAGAATACCCTTATAAAAAAAAGAAAATGTTGCACTTAGTATCATGTCACGCTAAGTATTATTAATGCGGATTAATTTGAGGGGGGCCAACGTTGGTTACTTAGCCAAAATCTCACATAAAACTTCTTTTAAGGGAAAGAAAAAAAAACATGAAGCAAGTTGGTAGAGTCAACATGGGACAGAGTGTCATGCAAAACGCGAACCAAACATGACTTGGAAAAAATCTAAAACAATGATATGTTCGAGTTCGATAAATCAAATCAACATAACTATAGAATGGTTTACTCAATTATATTTCAGCGTTTCCCATGTGCTTTTGTAGACGCCACAATAGTGCTGTTTATAGAACATTAAGTGTTTTGTATTTGTATATATCCATCCTAATAGTAGCTATCCCTGATCTCTAACAACAGTCCAAACAAGATTTGGTGAGGAGAGTTCATTTGATTTGGGTCTTGCCATATCCGAGCATTGAGAAGTTGTGAGGAATATCTACCGTATGATGTGTGGAAAAATCATATAAATCAATAAAACGATCAGATAATTGTAAAAAAATAAGATGCTTTGAGATGAATTGGATTATCGGAATTTAGGTTTGTTATTTGATGGACTTATGGCCTACATCCACAAATCATTAAATGGATTCGATTTGTTTTGATCTATAAATCTTATATATTAAAAATTAGTTTATCTCACAATCGTTTACATGGTAGTTACTAAACTCAATTTAATTGTTTTTACACAATTTTATTGGACATTTGGTTTGTTTCATATTTATATTAATATTATCTAAATAATTAAAACGGTAACCCGTTTAATAAATATCCCAATTAACAAATTTCTCATCAATATAGCAATTAATTAAGTATTCAAGATTTTAATTCTATAGAGGTTTTCCATTAACAATTTGTCCATTAATCTAACAATTAGCTTGGCATCCATAACTTTAATCGTACCATTTAACAACAAATTTTAGCATACTTAATTAGTAAAATAAATAAATCTATATATAAAAAATTGGATAATCTCTAATTTCTCAAACATTATCTCTCCTAAGTATTCATTGTCGTCCACTTAATTTTTTTTAGGTTTTTTATTATTTTTATATTAATTATTATTTCATAAATTACTCTAAAAATTATATATTATGGTATAAAATAATAATTATATTATTACTTTAAAAAATATAAAATACTTAGATTAAATTTAGAGGATATTTTAGTAATTATATAGATAAATAACTAAAAATGTAATAAATAATTAAAAATAGTTGATATATTTATTTAAAACAAAATTTAATAAATTATTAAACTTTTAAACTGTAACAAAATAATTATTAAAAATATTGGTTTTAGTTAGATATATTATTTAAAATTAGTTATCTTAAAAAAATTAATATTAAATTATCTTAATAAATTCAAATTTTTAAAACTACAATTACAAGTATCTAAAATTAGAGAAAAAATTTTCTATAGAATCTCTAGTTAATTTATTTAAATTTAAAAATATTAACTAATTTTTCATATATTGAATTTCTACAAAGAAAAAAATTAATATAATTCTTCTTATTTTTCAAATCCGTTATTACAAAAATAATATATGTTTTTAAAATCAGTCAAACCTTTTTTTTCAAAATAAAAATCTAATATGCAATGCGCGGATTATAAACTCGGATTATAAACTCCTATGTGTAAATTGGTGAAAAATATACAATATTTAATCGACAAAAAAGTGACTATGTTAGAGGATCTATGGTTGATCATATTATATTTGACAATTAGATAATTGATCATAATAAAGAGTTAATTGTAATTCAATGTTTCAATTTTGGAAGGTAGGAAATGTTAAAAATCATCAAGATTGATTTGATCATCGTAGATGATAATACAAATGGGCGATTATATGATGTTTGTGCGGGCAGAGATAGTGTTATAGTTGGGGCATATGCCCCAATATATCTTTATTTTTTTAAATGTTAAATTAACATTAAATAATAATAATATTATTTTTAATATATAATATATTTTATGATTTTGATCCTAAATTTTTATTTACTCAATTTTTCTATATTTCATCCTTTTATTTTTATTTTCTGTTTTTACTTTAATTTTATTATATATATTCATTTATCTTTTTAATATCAAATTTTAATTTGTTTCAATTTAAAATTAAATAATATATTTTTTTCAATTATTAAATTCTTGACAAAAAATAATTTCATGTTGTAAATTTTATGTATCATTTGTGTTATATTGAATGTTGATAGAGTAAATGTAAATATATGACCGAAAAAGTTGGCGAGCCATAATAACTGAAATAATTTGTAAATATGAAATTAGTAATGAGACATGATTAAATAAAAAAAATCCTTTTTCAAAGCCTATAAATACGGGTGTCTAATTAGGTTTCTGAGATTTTGAAAAATTGGATTTGAGTTTAGCCTCAATGTTTTTAGTCTGGATTGATTGGGTTCAAAATAATTGGATTCGAAATTACTCAATTACATTTTGACATTTGGATTTTTCGGATAGTTTGAATGATTCAAATTGCAGATTCTTTAGATATTATATCTAGTTTGGATAATCCAATTTTAAGTTTTTTGGTTAGTTCGTTTTTTAATATAACAAAATAAAAATAACATATATGTTTTTAATGTTTACATTTTTCTTTATTTTTTATTTTTTTAAATTGAAATGTTTGGATTCCTCGTATTTTACAAAACTCGAATCGACTCAAACCCGAACAAATTCGGAAATTTGAATTCATATGGATTTTTAGAATAACTTATATTCCATATAATTCGGATTGTTCAGGTCAATTCGAATTGGATCGGTTTAGATAACCCGGATTGAAGACCCTATATGTAAATATATATATTGGTCTAATTAATATATTTTCTATATTTTGTATTCTCCATACATTGAATACGATATAGTATTGTATTAAATTAAAGAATTGTACAATTTTATACGTCATTGTAAACTACTATGAACATTAAACATTGTTTCTTAAATGGCATATATTTTGCTTTGTATTATTAAATATATTGTAATATGTTTGATCGATTATGTATTGTTCTACATTTTCTCTAATTGCTAACTAAATTTCGTTAGTATATATTATGATAACAAAAAAATAATTATCTAATTTGAATGTTATGTAGTTTGGTTATAAATTGTAATGTTGTTTGTTGGTAGTGCAATTGTTGTATAAACAATATAAAAGAGTAATATTTGACTTGAATAATTTTAATGATTAACTTAAGTTATTATAAACTACTATAAGCATTGATTAGTAGATGTCATATATTTTTGTTTAATTGTTTATATATTGGTGTATGGTGACTCGTTTATATACTATTCTATATATGTTTAATTCTTTTTTTCTTAATCTGATTGTTTTGATTACATATTATGGGGATTATTAGTAATCACATTTAGGGTTTATAGTATAATTTTTCAAAATATATGTTGTACATTTGGGATTTTTAGTATAAGGTTTCAAGCATATGTTGTACAAGTGTTACATATTAGTTTGCCTGTGAAATTAAGCCGTGATGACATTACATTCTTTGATTTCACTATTCTTGAATTCACTATTAAAAGTTATAATAATACTTAATAATGTGTACAACTTGGTATGAAAAGCATACATTTTCATAGTGGTTGGCCTACAACTTACCAAATGTTACAACAACACCCTTTGGAACATTGTTAATCCCAAATGAATGCGGTAAATGTTCATATGAATTTACGTAATTTAACTTATTTGCTTTGAATTTGTGTGAGTAATTTTTGAATTTATTCATGTGTTATTACAAAACTATTTACGTGATTTAACTTATTTGCTTTGAATTTGTGTGAGTAATTTTTTTAATTTATTCATGCGTTATTACAAAACTGTTTTACCGTAGAACCAATTAATAATAGCGTTTAGCCAACCGCACGTGTTATAATTGTTTTATTTGAAAGTTATATACTTATTAATTAATAAATAAATAGTAGTTCTTATGAATTTTTGTGTTGTGATATTTGTAATTTTTTTTGTTATGTTTACGCCATATTTATAATTCCAAAAAAATCTACTAATTAGATAAGAATTTATGTTGAGATACATTCTTTTAGAAAACAAATTCTACTTTCCATGGTTATCTTTATAATTTGTTCATATGTTTTATGGATTTAGCGTAAAATGTGAGTTCGATGATGCCAACAAATTCATTGATACCTTTATTAATAGTGTCTGATTTAAAAATATTACACTGATTGACTTGTATAATTTATCGTCAAATTTGATCATAATATAATCCTATCTTTTCGTATACATTCAATTTTCATGTTTGGTTTTTAATTCTTTTTAAAATCCCCTATGAGATCGAATATAAATTAAACAAAAAATATAAAAATACATTTCTATTGAAATTTAATACATTTATCTAAAACACATTAAAATTGTAAATATAATATGTCTTAAATATTGAAATTTAATTACCTATTAGATATCAAAACTCATAAAAATAAACAAATTGAAAGAATCATGATAACTGTTAGAATGTGATACGTTATCAAAGTTAAACAAATAACCTAAACTACTCGCAAGTGCACGGCACGTGTGTAGTACTTTAGGTGTTGATCCCACAGGGACTATGCAACACAACCTAAACTCAAGCTACGAATCAAACTTGTTAACGAACAAAATATGAGAATTGAGAATGAAATACTAAAAAACAAATAGACGACTAGTTCTTAAGAATGAGACAAACGTTCCAGGAATCCAATTTCACCACAAGACTACCGAAACCAACAATCAACCTATCTATCATGGAATCCCAGTCAAGTTATCTAAGGCAGACGATCCTAATATGATATCTACCCTCTTTTGAGGCACAGACACGTGATCTAGTCAAGTTACCCCCTACTTTCGTGGCTGACACCTTAAACTAAACCCATAAATAAAAACTTGAAGGACTCTAGGTTCGAATCTAAGACGCGTTGATTCGAATCTAAGACGCGTTGACAATAGTCCCCGGCAACGGCGCCAAAAACTTGATGCGTATCAGAGTTAAATATAACCTAATCTACCCGCAAGTGCACGGCACGTGTGTAGTATTTTAGGTGTCGATCCCACAGAGACTATGCAACGCTACCTAAGCCCGAACTATGAATCAAACTTGCTAACGAAAGAAGGTGGATAAGGATTGAAATACTGAAAGTAACTAAACTACTTGGGTTTTAACGATGAGATAAACGTCCTAGGATTCCGGTTTCACCACAAGACTACCGAAACCGACGACCAACCTATCTATCGTGCAATCCCAGTTAAAGCTATCTAAGGCAGACGATCCTAACATGATATCTACCCTCTCTCAAGGCATAGACACGTGATCTAGACAAGCTGCCCCCTACTTTCGTGGCTGACAACATGAACTAAACCCATAAACTCTGTGATTCGCCCGTTCACCCTCAACCGTTGCTACCCTACTTTCGTGGCCTAACCTCGGTTGTTCTAAACCTGATCCAACAATAGAATTCTCCTTTCGGTCCTGTATCCAAAATATAAGCCTAGTACCACACTGGATCATAACGCATAGAGTCCACATGACTCTAGCTCGGGCATACGCTCGCAAAGTCCAAAGAAACCTAGCACACTGAAAATCTCGCAAGGTCACAACGTACCCCATCTATCAGTACACTACACTGAAAATCTCGCAAGGTCACAACATACCCAAGTAGTCCCGAAACACATTGTTCATTAGCTTC
>CM071867.1:20241827-20266339 GCA_036759665.1 Gynandropsis gynandra
GTATGCAAAGAAAAAGAAGAAAAAGAAAAAGAAAAAAAAAGAAGAAAGGAAGAAGCTCGGAAAGAAAGAAACAAGTATCCTCGGTTGACCTAGGTTTAGCATAGTCTGAAGTCTTGTCTGGTGGAGGGAGTTACGGTAGCGTGTCTAGTCTCCTTTGATTTACTTTCTTATGGGTAACCGTGGTGGACCTAGGATTAAGGCTGAAAACTCGATTAGGCCGAATTTGCTCTCGATGTGCTAGTTGATCGGTTAGGTTCGCTTTAGCGGTATTTCTAGGAGAAGGGGAATTCTCGTATTTTCATACCCCATGTATTCCACGTTTACGTTTGCTTAGGGACAAGCAAACATTCAAGTCTGGGGGATTTTGATCATCTCGTTTTCATACGTATTTCTTGCACGATTTAGGAGACGTTTTTGATACATATATGATGTTTACGTATGATTCCGTGTCCGTTTTACTTGCTTTCGTGCTTTTCATGTTCTTGCAGGTTTTTACGCGTATTTGGACTATTTTGGAGCTAAAGGAACATGCACGGAGCTAAGGAGCAACTTTGGGGATCATCACGGGACAAACGGGACGAGATTGAGCAATGAAAAGCCTCACCCGGTCGGGCACAACCCTTGCCCGATCGGGCAAAACCTACGGCCAATTGTGTGGACCATTTAGCACGACTCGGGCAAGCATTTAGGACCATTTTGCCTTGTGCCCGTGCGGGGACACATGCCATGCCCTATCGGGCACCATTCCCGCACCACAGGACGCGCACGAACTGCCCTAGCCGCACCCGAGCGGGTACACTCACTACCCGAGCGGGTAGCGGCCCGAAACCTCTCAAAACTTAAGTAAACTTAACTTAAAACATAAGGGAACTCGTGGGGCAATTTAGGCAACAATTGGACGGACTTAGGAGGCTTAACAGGAGGCAAAAAGACGTCGTTACAGCAAGCATACAGAGGAGAAGAATTCAGCGAAGTTAGAGCAGATTCTTGCGAGGAGATAAGCGAGGAGCATTGGAGATCAAGCACCACCACTTCGGTTTTGTTTGGTTTTTATGTTCCTTAGACTCTCTACTATGTTTATGTTTCTTTACAGACGCATGAGTGAGTAGTTTGTTTGTTCTAGGAGAAGGGATTAGCCCTTGGCTATCCCGAGACCGTTTTTGATCTATTTTGAATGCATCTTCCCGTTTTAGTTCATCTATTCTTTATCTGAGTTCTTTAATTTACTTGTGTTTGCGATGGCCACGTAGATGCATGTGTTAGAGATTAGGAGAAGGACCGAAAGGAGAATTCTAGTCCTAGAAAGTCAGGTTTAGAACAACCGAGGTTAGGCCACGAAAGTAGGGTAGCAACGGTTGAGGGTGAACGGGCGAATCACAGAGTTTATGGGTTTAGTTCAAGGTGTCAGCCACGAGAGTAGGGGGCAACTTGTCTAGATCACGTGTCTATGCCTTGAGAGAGGGTAGATATCATGTTAGGATCGTCCGCCTTAGATAGCTTTAACAGGGATTGCATGATAGATAGGTTGATCGTTGGTTTCGGTAGTCTTGTGGTGAAACCGGTTTCCTAGGACGCTTGTCTTATCGTTAGAACCCAAGTAGTTTAGTTTACTTTCAGTATTTTATTCTTCATCACCACTCTTTCGTTAGCAAGTTTGATTCGTAGTTCGGGTTTAGGTAGCATTGCGTAGTCTCTGTGGGATCGACACCTAAAATACTACACACGTGTCGTGCACTTGCGGGTAGATTAGGTTATATTTAAATCTGATACGCATCAGTTTCATGATCCCACTAATGGTAAGTTGTATATATTATTCGAATAACTTGAATGTTTTCGTACTTTTTGCATTCTTATCATTTTGTTTTATTGTTTCAGTTACTTCCATTCGAAACCATCCTTAGTTTAGGCGGAAAGGGATGGTATGTTGATGTTATGGATGCGGATCCATCATGCCCAAGAATGTGCAAGAAGATAGTTAAATCCAGTATTAACCTGAAGTATGTAGATGTGATAAGGCTGACCGGAGATTCTAAGCTAACAATTACACAAAGGTCACAAGGAAAAAAAGGGTCACATAGGGTAATAATGGTTATTTTTTGTTTTTCAGGATATTCGAAGTATTCTTCGTGCTAAACACGAAGAGGAAGCTTTACTTTCAGATCTAGAGGATTATGAGGGATGCCAAGATCCCGATGTTCATATATGAATGGAATATTTGCGTAGAAATACGAAGGATATTTTTTGGGAGGACATCCGTAAGCAAGAACTGCTGACACGAAAAGCAGCTATTGGTGGTGAAAAGAAGGGGAAAGTAAAGGGGACTAAGAGGAAGAAGAGAGTGAGTGAAAAAATAATAGAGGTTGAAGATGACAAAGACGAAGGATGGGTAAGTGTTGCTGAAGCTGATGAAGAAAGAGAAGGTGATGTTGAAGCTGAAGGATGCCACGATCCTGATGTTCAGATATGGATGGAACATATCGTAGAAATCCAAAGGGTATTTGTTGGGAGGACATTCGTAAGCAAGAATTGCTGACGCGAAAAGCATTTCTTGGTGATAAAAAGAAGAGGAAAGGGAAGGGGAAAGGGAAGGGGACGAAGAGGAAAAAGAGCGTGGGCGAAAAAATGATAGAGATTGAAGACTCAAAAGATGAAGGAAGGGTAGGTGTTGTTGAAGCTGATGAAGAAAGAGATGGTGATGCTGAAGCTGATGCTGAAGCTGAAAGAGAAGGTGAGGATGAAGCTGAAGAGAAGATGTTGCAGCCCGTCTGACACTGGAGCAGAAATTAATAAAGGAAATAAAGGAGTCGGAGAAAAGAATCATTAACATCGTAAGAGATCTTATAAGGGATGTCGGGTATCATTTGCCTAATCCAAAAGCACATGCAGCAAACCAATCTTCCGGCATTGTTAGAGATGATGATTTTGAATTCCTTCAACGTCCATATCCAGTGTCAAGAAAAGAGCCAAGCGAATACATTTCCGGAGAGGTTACTGCAGTCGTTGCTCCTGTTGAAGTTCCACCAAGTAAGTAATAAACAGTGAAAAAGTTCATTTGAGTCAATTCCATCGAGAGTCGGCATGGGTCGCAAGGGTCGCAAAAGACGCATAAGTCGCACGGTCATATAAGTCACACGGTTGAATAAGTCGATGGGTCGCTAGAATCGCATGGGTCGCATAAGTCACACGGTCGTATAAGTCCAAGGGTCGCATATGTCGCACGGTCGTTTAAGTCCCATGGGTCGCAAGGGTCGCATCTAATGAATGAAGTAATTTTATGCAGATACTCCAGTGGTTACTGTCGATGAATTCGCCTTCCGAGGAAACTACAGCCGGTCCATTCGAAGAGGTCGCCCCTAAGGATAAGGAGGTTCCTTCCGAGGAAACTATAGTCGGTCTAGTCGAAGAGGCTCCCTCTAAGGATGAGGAGGTTCTTGTCGAGGAAACTACAGTGGATCCTGTCGAAGAGGCCCCTTCTAAGGATAAGGAGGTTCCTTCCGAGGAAACTACAATGGATCCTGTCAAAGAGGCCTCCTCTAAGGATAAGAGACCCTCTCTAAGGATAAGGAGATTCCTTCCGAGGAAACTACAGTGGATCCTATCGAAGAGGCCCCCTCTAAGGATAAGGAGGTTCCTACCGAGGATACTACAGTGGATCCTCTCGAAGAGGTCCCCTCTAAGGATAAGGAGGTTCCACCAAGTAAGTACGATCTTTTGAGTCACAAAGGTCGAATTGGTCATATGGATCGAATGGGTCACAAAAGGTCGAATGGGTCGTATGGGTCGGATGGGTCACAAAAGGTCGCATAGGTCGTAGGTCATGCATAGGTTGCATAGGTCGCAAGGTCGCATTGGTCCCCTTTTCTTTAATGAAGTAAATTTTATGCAGGTGATGGCCCTTTATCGAAGGAGTCAGCGGCATATGTTGAACCTCAGCCGGTATCTATACGAGTTTTAAGACCACGGAAGGCATATGTTGAACCTCCACCGGCAAAAAGAGCAAGAACAGTGCGAGGGAGAGGGCGAGAGAAAGATGATGGTGGAGTCCAAGAACCAGAAAAGAAGGTTGTTCAAGAACCCGAAAAAGAGGTGGTTCAAGAACCCGATAAAAAGGTGGTTCAAGAACCCGATAAAAAGGTGGATGAAGAACCTTCGTTCTGGTGGAAGCCCAAGGGATTAGAAAAGGGCTCGATAACCCGAGAACTTTCGTTCATTGATGCAAGCGGTGAAAGATTGACTGCTCTATATACGTTCCTGACGAAACCTAGACATGAGAGTTGGTGGAAATCTGATCTAGATACTCCCTGGGGGCCAGAGTTTTGGAAGATTATATTAACGCCCAACGTATGGCTTGAAGATGATGTAAGTTATTTTAAATCCGAAGTCACAGGGGTCATTTTGTGTCATATGTATTCATGTGTGTTAATTTTTTTTATTTTTTACAGCAATTGGACAAGGCTTTGTTGATGCAGTATTATCGCATTAAGACATTCCCTGCGATTTTTAAGAAACTTTACGTTTGTCCTCTTCTTTTCATGCAAATCCTCAAGTTGTGGTCGTACAATAATATGGACACTTTGCCTGAATTGCTTAGTGATTTTTTGAATGACAAGTATCCATTCAGAAGTACGGAACCAATGAGTGCTTTCGAAGGTTTTGTCTCGGTTCTAAACATTCCATCGCGCGAGAATATATATATAGGATGTCATTGGGTAGCCATCAAAGCGGATTTCAAAATCCGATGCATCGCGGTATACGACTGCCAGATGAGGCTTAAGAAAACGCATATCGATCCGGTTATTGAGAATCTAAGAAAAGCTATCCCCAAGATGTTCATTCTCGGAAGGTTTCCTTCGTTGACTTCTGGAAAAGGTAAATGGAAATATGAGTATTATGAAGGTGTACAGAACAAAAGCGGGAATGACTGTGGTGTTTATTATTCCTATAAATTCGTAGAAGCCTCGATAATGAAAGCACGTAATGATTTGCACTGCATTTGCGACGAAAATGTTCTTTCCATGCGTGAGAAGACTGCGGCGGATGTATTTAGTAATGGAAAATGTATCCCTCCACCCTGAGATAAACTTGATATTTGGTACAATGTTATTTTTTAAATATTTGATACATTGTTATTTTTAAATATGTGGTACATTATTATTTTTAAACTATTTGTTAGACTTTTAAAATAAAAGGAGTCGCAATGGTAAAAGGGTCGCAGGGTCAAGGGACGAAAGGATCCGAGGGTCGCAGGAATCCGAAGGTCACAGAGGTACAAGGGTCGCAGAGGTTCAAGGGTTGCAGAGGTACAAGGGTCGTTCGACGATTTTACCCGTTCGACCCTTGACCCTGCGACCCTCGGACCCCTACGACCCTTTTATCTCTGCGATCCTGGTATCTCTGCGACCCTCGGACCCCTTATATTTACCAATACAATTATTTAAAAATAATATTTATAATTTATTATTTCTTATTTACAGATATAATTATTTACAAATAATATGAAATTTTATTATTTCTTATTTACAGATATAATTATTTACAAATAATATGAAATTTTATTATTTCTTATTTACAAATACAATTATTTACAAATTTACAAATAATATGAATAATTTATTATTTTGTATTTACAAATACAATTATTTACAAATAATTGACTCGAATCTTTGCGACCCTTGTCCATCTGCGACCCTTGGACCGTGCGACCCTTGTCCTTCTGCGACCCTTTTATCTCTGCGACCCTTGTCCCTCTGCAACCCTTTTATCTCTGCGACCTTTGTCCCTCTACGACCCTTTTATTTCTGCGACCATTGTCCCTTTGCGACCCTTGTCCCTCTGCAACCCTTGGACCCCTGCGACCCTTCCACAAAAACAACGATACTAACAATAAAACTTACTATTGAATCATTGTAAAAAACCATCCAAACACAAACATAGTTCAAGTTCAAATTAATGTTCTTGTTCAAAGGAGTTTAGAGCAATCAAAATACAACTGAAAATCGAACATTGTTACTGTGAATCAATGAATCTACACCCAAGTCCATATTGAAGTCACTTACCAATGAATCTACGGCCAGATTCGAACGAGTGACTAGTACCATAGCGACTGGTAAAATCCTCTGAGAGGAGTGGTGAAGGTGACGTGAACGACCATGTCACCTTCCTGGGTGAAAAGTAAGTAATCCCTAATATTTAAGTGTAGGTCGTTGGAGA
Organism: Gynandropsis gynandra; assembly: GCA_036759665.1. Classification (NCBI taxonomy): domain Eukaryota; kingdom Viridiplantae; phylum Streptophyta; class Magnoliopsida; order Brassicales; family Cleomaceae; genus Gynandropsis; species Gynandropsis gynandra. Next base: position 20,248,038 of record CM071867.1, read on the forward strand.
AATCTTTCCACCCATCAGTGAATCTGGAGCCATCCAACTTGACTTCCCATCTTCTGTTAGACCCATTCGATTTAAGCGTTGTCGTGTTGTTGTCCCTCGTTTTCTCGTAAATATAATCATCGAAGAATATCTACGGGATATCCTGTAACAAAAAACGAAAAACATTGTCAAATTTGTACATTCTCTACATGTAACATACCGAAAGAGAGACAGATGAAGAAGCTTCCAATGTAGTTATCTAGATAGCGCGGAAAAATCTTTCTGAAGAAAGAAGGGAAATGTGGCATTTTGGGAAAAATTGATGGAAGACGGATAGAGTTAAAGGGAGGGAGAGTGTGTCGTTATTGTAAAAAATGAAACGACTGTAATTCGAAAAGACATGACCTGGATATCGAATCGTCGTCAGATGGAATTCCAAAAGACATGACTGCAGAATTCGAGTGACTGTTATTTTTTTCAAATTTTTTCAAATATGATGAAAAGTTCGGCGGGAATTTTGGTGACGGAATTTTCGGCGGGTCTCATTGGTCACATATATGCGAAATCGACGGATTTACAGGTTAACAATGATAAAATGTCAAAAACCAATCAAAAGAATACGTCAAACTAATTAATACCAAATGAGGGTCGCATGGGTCGCATGGTCGCATATAAGGATCAATACATGCGAAATCGATGAATTTAAGGGTTTATAATGATAAAATGTCAAAAACCAAAAAAAAATACATTTACAACATCAAACTAATTAATTCCAAATGAGGATCGCATGGGTCGCACGGTCACATATAAGGATCAATAAATGCGAAATCGACGAATTTATGGGTTTATAATGATAAAATGTAAAAAACCAATCAAAACAACACATTTACAACGCCAATCAATGGTTAAAACAGATTATGGCCCATGTTTCCCTAGTTGAGTTTTGTACCAATGCATGTGCTTCAAAAGCGATAGTAGTGTTTTAAGAACTCGTCGGATGAGTTTGACAAAATTTTAAAAAATACATTCAACATTGTTTTCAAATGTCGATATTATTTATATTATTGTCTATATTGATTCTAAATTATACGTATACAACTCAAATATTGATAATGGCATGGGTCGTTTGGTCACATATAAGGATCAATACATACGAAATCGACGAATTTACGGATTAACAATGATAAAATGTCAAAAACCAATCAAAACAATACATTTAAAACGTCAAACTAATGCAAAATGAGGGTCGCATGGATCGCATGGTCATATATAAGGATCAATGCATGCGAAATCGACGAATTTACGGGTTTATAATGATAAAATGTAAAAAACCAATCAAAACAATACATTTACAACGTCAATCAATGGTAAAACAGATTATGACCCATGTTTCCCTAGTTGAGTTGTGTATAACCAATGTATGTGCTTCAAAAGCGATAGTAGTGTTTTAAGAACTCGTCGGATGAGTTTGACAAATTTTCAAAAAATACATTCAACATTGTTTTCAAATGTCAATATTATTTATATTATTGTCTATATTTATTCTAAATTAGACGTATACAACTCAAATATTGATAATGGCATGGGTCGTTTGGTCGTATATAAGGATCAATACATATGAAATCGACGAATTTACGGATTAACAATGATAAAATTAGACATGGGTCGGAAGGGTCACATGGGTTGGAAGGGTCGCATTGGTCGCATGAGTCATAATTGTTCGCATGAGGTTGCATGAGTCCGATGTGTTCTAATTTAATCCAATTGAGGGTCGCATGGGTCGAATTATAATGAAGAATTTATCGAATTATAATGATGAAAGTCACAAAAGGTTTAATCAAAATAATAAAAGTAATATAGTATTACACAATTACTAACTAACAAACCTTTCTATTTTTTGAAGTCGGCGTTGTCTCGGTTGTCACGTTCCAACCAATGCCAGTGATGCTGGCTTTTGAAGATGGGGTTTGTCTCGACGAAGAAGATGGGGTTTGTCTCGACAAAAATAGGCTTTGTATTGACGGAGAAGACGGGGTTTGTCTTGACAAAAATGGGTTTTGTATCGACGAATAAGACGGGGTTTGTCTCGACAAAGATGGGGTTTGTCTCGACAAAGCAAATGGGGTTTGTCTCGACGAAGATGGAATACTTTTCCGAGCCTCACCGGGTCCAGGATAACGATTCTCTTTAGGCCTCCCGCTTTGCCTTTTCTGAGCCAGCATAGGAGGTAGAACCGTAAAGTCGGTCACTTGAGGAGGAATGTCCCAATCACTGCAATCAGGAACCGGATACACGGTTTCTTGGTAAGCCAAATGCCATGTCTCCCGAAGGTAGTAGTTTGAACATATATCCAGTATCTTGTGACCTTTACCAACCTTATGTGTTGTCGCAGTTGCGTGATTGCGTGGATACTTATCCACATCAAACATTTTGCAGATGCACTTTCTTTTTTGAAGACTCACAAAATCTTCTACCCATCTCATTTCGTACCTCATACTCATCACTCAGACTGTTCAATTCAATAACATCATACTTGGATGTCTGTCCAAACCGTTCATGTAATATTTTCTCAACGTAAGGTGTTAACTTTTAAGAATCATCACCGATAGTTGCCTCCAACCTATACCTATTGAACCATTCCACTGTCTTTCCCAAACAAATATCTAAAATCCCTAGGATCGTAAATTTTTTTTTACTTCTTCAACGTTGAATTTATTGACTCGGCGCCATTAGTGGTTAATATGTTGTACCTTTCCCCCTTAAATTTGCATCTTGCCCACTTAACGGGATCAATTTCCTCTTTTTCCAAATATTTTGCAACATTAAGATACATGTGCAAAGGTCACAAAGGTAAAAAATGGGCACAAAGGTCACAACAATCACAAGGGTGACAGAGGTACAAGGGTCGCAGAGATACAAGGGTCGTAAGGGGTGAAAGGGTCGCAGGGGTACAAGGGTCACAGGGGTACGAGGGTTGGAGGGGTACGAGGTCCGCAGGGGCACAAGGGTCGCAGGAGTCAAAGGGTCGCAAAGGGTACAAGGGTGGCAGAGGTGCAAGGGTAGCAAAGGGTACAAGGGTTGCAGAGGTCACAAAAGTCACAAAAGTCATTTTTATACCTGTCCTTCAAATCATTCAATAGCACTTCAAATTCGTTCTCCGTGTATGTTGTTGTACATTTGAAGAATATTTCCGCCACAATATAACCCTTTGAAGTCTTTCTACCATGGCCTTTATTGACGTAGCTCTTTATATTTTGTGCTATTCTACGCGCACAAAAACCATGATCAGCTTCTTTATACACTTGTTTGACTGCTTTGATCAATCTTTTATGGCGATAAGATATCACAACGACATAACGTCCATCCGGTATCACCTTTTTCAATCTTGACATAAACCGCGTCCATGATTCGTCCTTCTCTCTGTCGACTATTCCCCATGCAAGAGGATATTGGTGATGTTCACCATCTTGCGCGGTCGCCACAATCAATGCTCCCTTGTACACTTCTGTCAAAAATGTCGCATCCACAGCAACCACTTTACGCATGTATTTCCATCCTCTTATAGCCGCTCTGACAGCCATAAAAAGGTATTTAAAGCTTTTCCCATCATTGTCGAGCTCAAGATCTGTGACAGATGCGAGATTTCTTTGTGCAACCACCCTGGAAGCCTCCTATAATGTTCAAATTCATCACCACGAATCTCCTTTTGAGCACCGCATCTGCCTCTTAATGCCATCAAATACAATACATTGGCACTGTATTTTGCTTTTACACGAGCCATCAATTCTTTTGCTGGAGGTGTTTCATAATGTCCGGGATATTCCTCTTTCAAATAATCCTTAACCATTTGTGTTGTACCCTTTGTAGCTTCGGTCCGTTTAGATACAGGTGAACAGTTATGAATGGGATGGTGTGTTCTCACACTAAACCGTTTGGAATTCGAGATTGCTGCCACGCATAATTTCCATTTACAACCACTTGTGGCAAACTTGCATCGTACTTCCCACAGCTTCGTATCAGATCTCAATGTTGTATATCTAAACGAAGCTTCGATTGAACCCTTCCTTACAAATGCTTGTACATCTTTCTTGCTATTAAACTATTGCCCAATTTTAAGATCCAATCCATCTTCGAACTCAAAGATATTATTTTCGTTATCGTCCCAGTTTTTCTCACCATCACCATACGTATGCTCAGTTGGCACATCAGAATCAACTTTATTACTCCCACAAACAACTCCATCAACTACCACATTCATGGCACACCCACCATCTTCTCTTAATCCGCTTGTATGTTCACTATCAGAACTATCTGAGTCCAAAATATTTAATGTTTCCGGATTACTCTCAACTCTACTTTTGTTATTTGGACCTACAATAACACAGTCATCATAATCTACAACACCTCGATCCTCACCTTCTTTAGCAATGCTTCCAAAAGCAGGAATTAGAGGCTCAATTTCTCTCTCAATTTCAACTTCACACTTCACACTTGCCGATTCTATCTCCACATACAACAGTGGTCGAATTCCTCTTATGCGGTCGAACAGATAACAAATAAGATGCTTGTCATTCATTATATATGTCGGTTTCCTATTTTCACAAATATTGGGCAGATAGCTTAACTTCAACTTCGTTGTATTATTTCCCACCATCATCTCTGCGCATAACTCATCAATCAATTGCTGGTATGTCACACTAACCGGAGGACATAAGAAAAATACTCTCTGGTTTTTCAGAACTCTACCAACCCATTCAGATTCTCCATTTGGGTTTTTTCCCATTTACCATCATACAAAAAGTAAATGAGTGTGATTTTCTCATCCACCGTATCCATTACACCTGTAACAAAAACATAAAAAGAGGGGTAAAAATTATGTGACCCGCTGCGACCATGCGACTCTATGAGACTCTGTGACCTAGTGCGATCGTGCGACCCTTTGACCCCTCTGCGACCCTTGTACCCCTTTGTGACCCTTGTAGCCCTCTGTCACCCTTGTACCTCTGTGACCCTTGTACCCCTTTGTGACCCTTGTACCCCTTTTTGACCATTGTACGTCTGCGACCCTTGTACCCATGCGACCCTTGGACCCCTACGACCCTTTGAACCTTTTGCGACCCTTTTCCCATGCAACCCTTGGACCCCTTTGTGACCCATTTACCTCTGCGACCCTTGGACCCCTGTAACGACCTTTGATCCCTTTGACCCCTCAATGAGACTCTGTGATCCAGTGCGATCGTAGGACTCTGTGACCTAGTCATTAATTGCGATTATTTGACATTTCAATAAATATGACTCGTTTTCAATAAACAAGTCTTATATTGACCCAGTGCTTCATAACTCGCAAAAGAAACAAGATAAACACAAGAGAAACACGAAAAACTCACTATACATATCTGGTTTTTTTGCGGTACGTGCTTAATTGCAAGCTTCTTTGTTGACAACAAACGATTTCAACCTATTGGCAGCGAATCTGATGTTGATTTCAAGCTACTCTCACCGAATCTGTTGTGATGTGGGAGAACAGTAATTTTTGCGCCTCATGAGAGAGAGAACTAGAGGTGCTCTGGAGGAGAGAGAAAATTTGTCGACAAGGGTAACATGGGATTATCAATATTTTAAGGGTAGATTTGAAGTTGAAACTCTTTTTTTCAAGGAATGATATTTTTGAAACATTTTAGTCCTACGAAAGTATTTTTGAAGTTCTCCTTCTAGACTCTAGACGGATTTACGGTATATATAAAAAATATTAGATTATGATTAATAAAAAAATTAAACTATAGATTTATAATAGAACTCTAAATTTTTTGTTTAATACATATTGGAAGAATATATTCAATTAGATAAATATTTAGAAATATATATTGTTTAAAAAGTACGGATGGACGTCTAGATACTGGATTTTACATATCGAAAAAAACGGATGGACGTTTAGACCGCATAGACACTGATTTTACTTTAATGCATAATATAATACCAATTATCTAAGTCGGATGTTAAATAAATATACTGGATTCTACATATCGAACATATAATTACCAAATAAACAATACCTCTATTACATTAACATATCGAACATATAATTACCAAATAAACAATAGGGAAAAAGGTCAATTTTCCCTGAATTATCATGCTTTACTCAAACTATTTGACACGGCCAATTCCCCCTCATCTTACAACATCCATCCAATTCCCCCCTCAACTATATCAATTCAGTCAATTCCCCCTCCGTTATATAAACAGTATATTGGTTTTAACCGACCCGGTTTTGACCCGATTTTGACTTGATTTTGACCCAAATCAAATACCCAATTTTGACTCGTATTATAACCGATTTTTAACCCGATTTCGACAATATTTAGCCCAATTTCACTAAATTTAACCCGATTTTACCCAATTTTAACCCAATTTCACCCAAATTAACCCGATTTCATCAAATTTAATCCGATTTCCATCCAAATTTAACCCGATTTTATCTAATTTTAACCCAATTTCACCCAAATTAACCCGATTATCGCCTAATTTAATCGATTTACTCACTTTTAACCCGATTTACTCTTTTTTAATCGATTTAACTCGATTTTCGATTCACCTCAATTTCATCCAAAGTAATATAATTCCAACCCGATTTCACCCAATTTAATATAATTCCAACCCAATTTCACCCAAATTTTACTAGTTTTCACCGAATTTCAACCCGATTTAACCGACTCACTCACTTTTAACCTATTTTACTCACTTTAAACTTGGATGAAATTGAGGTAAATTGAAAATTGGGTTAAATCGGTTTAATCAAGTTTAAAGTGAGTAAATCGGGTTATTTTCGGGTTGAAATTCAGTGAAAACTAGTAAAATTTGGGTGAAATCGGATTGGAATTATATTAAATTGGGTGAAATCCGGTTGAAATTATATTACTTTGGATGAAATTGAGGTAAATCGAAAATCAAGTTAAATCGATTAAAAAAGAATAAATCGGGTTAAAAGTGAGTAAATCGGTTTAATCAAGTTTAAAGTGAGTAAATCGGGTTAAAAGTGAGTGAATCGATTAAATCGGGTTGAAATTCGGTGAAAACTAGTAAAATTTGGGTGAAATTGGGTTGGAATTATATTAAATTGGGTGAAATCGGGTTGGAATTATATTACTTTGGATGAAATTGAGGTGAATCGAAAATCGAGTTAAATCGATTAAAAAAAGAGTAAATCGGGTTAAAAGTGAGTAAATCGGTTAAATTGGGTGATAATCGGGTTAATTTGGGTGAAATTGGGTTAAAATTAGATAAATTGTGTTAAATTTGGGTGGAAATCGGATTAAATTTGATGAAATCGGGTTAATTTGGGTGAAATTGGGTTAAAATTGGAAAAATCGGATTAAAATTGAGTGAAATTGGGTTAAAAAATTATCGAAATCGGGTTAAAAATCGGTTATAATACGGGTCAAAATTGGGTATTTGATTTGGGCCAAAATCGGGTCAAAACCGGGTCGGTTAACACCAATATACTGTTTATATAACGGAGGGGGAAATTGGCTGAATTGATATAGTTGAGGAGGGAATCGGATGGATGTTGTAAAATGAAGGAGAATTGACTGTTTCAGATAATTTAGGGGAATTTGAATAAAGTATGATAGTTGAGAGGGAATTGGCTTTTTTCCCTGAACAATACCTCCATTACATTAACATTTTTATCTCATATCTTATATTTAGTTTTTCATTTTGTATTTATTTAACATCTGAGTTGGATAATTGGTATTATATTATGCATTAAAGTTTAAAGATCGTCCAAGGAAATTAGGGTGAGATCCGTAACAAAAAATTAGGAACATATAATGCAAATAATTACGTTAAATATATGTAGCGCGTGGATAATAAAAGCCAGTGCAAAACCAGAAATAAACGTTGTTGGTCAAATCATATAACAATGTCCATTCATCTCGAACTGTTTTTCTTGCAACGACATAACAGAAACCTACGAACGCAAGTGTTCTTGTTCAGTCCAAAACGTAGCAAAGCAAATACTATTAGACGGTACACATTCGCCATCGCAAACAACACTAGCAGATTCCGCCATTTCGAGTTTGCATCGGGAGATATGTCGTACGCTCCTCGGATTGCTTGGTACCCTGATATCGTCCTCACTTCTCCCACAGCGAACGAGGTCCCGAGGTACTCGTTCCCCAAAAGACCCTATATTAAATATGGGTGAGTTTACATTATGTTATAGTTACAATATTGTTATATTTTCAATTCCCTACGCCCACGAATGAGAATGTACCTGAATGGAATATGTGTGGAATGAGACGTAGGAAAAAGGGTAAGTCCATATGGGTTTTGGCAAGGCATTGCGGATTCTGAAATAACCCGCTGAGAGCATCATGATAACCTGCAAACGAGGTTTTATTTCACCGTGCATGATCCCTTAGCCCGTCGATGAAAATTAAAGAATCAAGATGTGTTTTTTCGTTGAATCTATCGATGCTTACGTGTACACAGATAAGCGTCAATGTGCTCCAATAGACGTTTCGCCAAATGCAAGCAATGGTGAGCATCAGCCCCTCGTTTACGAGAAGACACATGAAGAAGTTGAGGACGAAGTACATCAGCAGACTAAACTCGTCTTTCAATCCAACCATGAAGTAGAAAACAAGACTTGACGATATGGAGATGAGAAACAAGAATGGTATGCTCGACAGAAGCTGTCCGAGTAAGAAGACAAAGGCACCCGAATGCTGATTTGATGCTTCCCCTGCATATATCTGCAAGAAAATGAGAATATATGCCACGAGATGCATAGACGAAAAGACAATGTGAATGAACTTATCAACAAGCGGGATTAAATAAAACCCATGAATCAGAAATCTATCCAATTATCACGGAAACTGAACCTTGATTTCCTTCAAGAGCGAAGGTATACCAGCGATCCCCAAAAGTGAAGCAAACGAGACAAAAACAAAAACTGCAGCAACTCTTGTCTGCAAAACAAGGAGTAGAAACATAAATTACTCAACTCGTCAATGCTTACGTCTCAGTGAGGAATGTTTGAGAAACCTTACCACAACAGAAGAGAGAGAATGGCCCAACCCAGAATACACTGTGCCAATACAAAGAGTAAGAATCATGTAAAGGATAAGCCGCAACCAATAGTATTTCCATTCCCTTGACATTATCAACAGTGATCTCCATGTCAGTACAGCAACTCGGGTAGCAGAACTCGCCTTTCCCTTGGATTTCAGCTGTGGACCCTCCTGTAGAAGAAGGCAAAAAGAAACAAACGCAGATGATATATGGATGGTTCAATAACTAGAACAGAAACCATGCCATTTACGAGACAGCCTTTTTACCCTCTCGGTCAGTCTCAATATCATAGTTTCGACAGCAGCAGCATCCGCGGATGATTTATATGTTGCCTCAAGAGTACGAATAGCGACAGCAGTATCCATATTCACAGATGAGAAGTCCCCATTGTCGTCCTGTTTAAACATCAAGCATGTCTCAGATAAACCTTCCAAATCCTATGTTCTCTCTCTACTTATAAGTGAGCATATAATTCCATACCTGCCAGTTTTTGCACATAGCAATAATCCTATCAAAATCTGTGTTTATTGCACGCAAAAAGTGGTCTGATGGACTTTGCATGATTGGGCATGGGAATCCGGCATTAGAAAAATGCTTCATATAGAAGAACAATGAGGTGATATATTAGTGACTCTCATTTGACATCGATAAGGGTCTTCAAATACTACAGAATCGAAAAATGTCATTAGGCATAGAGCATCAGTTCTACCTGTAAACATGCTAAAGTCTCCCCGAAGAACAGAGTGTTTCCATTGGATAGAAGACAGATTCTGTCAAATAAGCCAAACACTTCGGTACTGCTTTGGTAGATGGTGAATACAAGAGTACACCCCGTACTCGCAAGTTTCTTTAGCGTAACCATCATAAGAAGCGCCGAAACACTAAGATCAAAAAGAGAAGAATTAGACTGCTCTTTAAGGGGCAAACAGGGTCCTAAGAACTAACAAATAATGACAAACCTGTCAAGATGATAAAGAGGCTCATCAATAAATAAGATATGTGGTCGCATCACAAGTTCACGGGCAATGGCGACCCTTCGTCTCTCACCACTTGGGAGGCCTTTCATATAACAGTGGCCACCGATCAATTTGTTTGCATAGTCACCCAGTGACATTGCCTGAATAGCATCTTCGACCACACTCCTTTTTTTACATAAGAAACCTGGAAGTTGAAGCAGGGCTGAATAGTAGAGGAATTCACGGACTGTGAGTGATCCAATCAGCTGTGTTTCCCTCTCGACATATCCCTTCATGCAGAAACAGAAACTTAATTCTAACAAGTTTGTATTTTAAGACTAAGGAAATATCACGAAACAGAAGGCAGTCTCAAGTAAGAAATATAGTAGTAACTCACATAGGATCCATAAGGCAGGCACGATTTTGAACCATTCACAAACAACTCACCATACATTTTCGCTGAAGGAGGTAACTTTCCTATACAAGGAGTGAGCAAAATTTTTGTTATACTAATATAACACAAACTTTTAAAAAAACGACATTGCTTTAACAACGATATCACATACCCGCAAGTGCCCTCAAAAGGGTGGACTTCCCTGATTTAGCAGGACCCATAATCACTGTCATAGTCCCTGGCAATGCATACCCATTTGAACTCTTTACCACTTTATCTGAATATTTTCTCTTTCCTTTTATAGTAACAGTTAAATCTTTCCAAGCAATAGAACCACCAGCGATTTTTCTCACAACTACTGCTCCTTGAGGGACTGGTGGAGAAGGCATTACACCACTATTAAGTTGTGATAGGGATGGCGAGGCTGGTGTTGTTGCAGCTGTAGCAGCATTAATAGAATCCGCACCACCTTCCTCCATTCTTAAATCGATATCTGTGTCTTCCCACTCAGGAGAATCTTCGAAAGATATAGGATGTCTGAGCGAGCCAGGTTTTCTTACATAAAAAAAGTGGCTGGACGGAACCCTACTAGCAGGACTACCCGCCGAGGATGAAGAAGAACGGTAAAGATCTGATTGAGACTGTATCTCTTCCATTTTGATCCTCCAGTATCAAACTTTATGGAATAGAGGTCTAAAACGCTCAAGCTTCCTTGGCAGCCGTAATTTAACAATTGGTACCTGAAATTTGCAGAATCTTAGTTTATATAATCACCTAAGACAAGACCATGCAGAAAAGAAGGAAGACATGTAACTTTTGGACATTCACTGCCAAAATCATACAGTGAGAACCCAAAACAAGGCAATACTTAAGTGATTGGTTGGCAGAATCTACAAAGCAACACAAGATAAGAACCACCAAATACTGTTTACGCATGTTAACAACTTAACAGAGAGGATTATATTAAATTTCCAAAGAGGAAATTTTCGTGAAAAATACATTAATTTATCTAAACTTATGTTTTAAAATCCTCCTCATAAAAAAAGCTACAAACTCAAAGAGCAAAAGAAGAAGCAATTTCAGACAGCACTCATAGAAGTTAAAACAAGACAGACATCCTAAATCCCAAAAACTGTATTACAATCAACCTATAACTAATCCCAAAACCAAAATGATTCCTCATTTGGTAACTGTGCTAACATTTTTCAGAACTCATACTATTTAAGGCAATTACAGAACAGATATCACGAATCCCTATTTTAAGCTTCTCTGAACTGAACTCGCCACTTATTCCATAAACCCAGAAGAAGATATCATCAAGCTCGAAGCTTCATGCCTTCGTTTCCACTTATTTTCACTTCCTCCGAACCCCGAGAGACATTATTAGAAACCCACACGCAGAACCAGAAACCCATTTCCAAAAATACATAATGAAACAATAACTGGAGAAGACAAACCTGGATCTGAATGAACTAGATCCAGAGAGACAGGCGCACAGACACAGAGAAAATTCCTCGTGCGAATACTTGGAGTTGTCCGAGAGAGCAAGAGTGAGTGAGCTCGAACCCTTCGAGTTCTGTAGTTACAATAATGGAAATGAAAATGGATTCGACGAAGAGATAATTTTGACCCGCTTTTAACGGGTTTTGTATTACGTGTTTTTTTTTTTTTTTTGCTGCTTTCTCTTTGCATCTCTCTTTTTTTTTTCTTTTTCTTTCGTGCATTTTTCCTTTTTCTATTGTTTTCTCGAAAATTTAGAAAACTTGAATATTTGATTATGTATGTTTTATAATGATGTTATAATATAAATATATATATTCATGTACAAGATTTAGTTTTCATATAGGTTATAATATGTATATATAGATTTAAAAAAACTGAATAATTAAATATTTTTATTGGATTAAATTTAATCAATTTGTCATGTTAACGTGAGTTTGGTTTAATATTTAAACGTTGCCATTTATGATTCATATTTTAGGATAGAGATTGAATGTTAGAGGTTTGTTATATTATTTTATAAGTATTGGTTATAATTTCATATGTATATATATATATATATATATACATTGAACAATTCAAAATTTTTAATAAATTCTAAAATCGTAATAAATTCCAACATCAATTATTCAAAGAAAAACTTGTATATTTGCTACCGTTAATTTGTTTTAAATACGGAAATCCCATTTTTTCAATGTAAACATGATTAGGGGATTTACAAGGGTTTATCATAGCTTATCAAAATGTGGAATCATGCTTAACTTTTTTAAAATTAGTGAGAGCAAACATGTATAATATATATATATATATGCACACAAATATATGATAAATTATTTTGTAACGCTGAAATTATAACGATGGAGGGACTCAAACAAAAGAATATTTTTAGATAAAATAAAACCAACCGCTCCTCAAAACACCTTTGTAATGATTGTACTATATATCAACTAATTATCAAAAACTCAGTTGTTAGATTATTTTCTAAAAGAAATAGTATAATCTGAATTTAAATCAATTATCTCTTTTAATATAATCAGATTTTAAAATAATTTTAGCAGATTAATTAAGGTTGATAAATGAGTTATCAATTTATCAATTAATTTTAATCAAAATTAATTAAAACATAGATTGATTCACGATATATTTAGATTTAACATAAAATATAAGATTTTTTCGAAATAATATGAATCGATCCATGTATTTTTATAAACTATATATCAATCTGTAAACTACAATAATAAATAAAAGGGTTAAAGTTATCTCGATTTTAAAATTTTCAGTGATATATTTTTACAATGATATAAATAAAGATTACTTTAATTATGTGAAAAATAATTAATTAATGTTATATTATTTTTAGAAAAAATAAATTAATTTGACATAGATTTTGTTGGATTAGATTAAAAAATCACTAAATGTATAAAAAGTAACTAACAAAATAGCGTATTTACAAAAATTAATTGACAATATGGATTGACCCATTTATCCTTAACACGAGTTATTGTTAATCTTTTTAATTACGCGGCATAATTACGATATAAACCAAATAAGAATTTGAAAAATATTTGGCAGATATCTACAAAATTTAAATTACTTTTTGTGCGTTCATTTATTGTTTTTCTATTGTAACAAAATGGTACTCATGAAGGTACGTATAAGAAGTCACGTGATCCATCACGATTCGTTGGAAGCGTCAATTCAGTTGGTCTAACCAAGGAATTCAAACAAAGCGTATTAATTGTTCATGTCTTCTATTATTTATATATTTAATTTTGTTTTGTTTGTATCGATTTTCACTCACTTATAAACATGATAAATATGTTTTCTCATATATTTTATGGAACAATGGCCTATCTACAGAGCAATTAAATTTTCGTATCGATCCTATATTCCTTTTATTTACATGTGAATATTTTAATTTCATCTTATTTATTGATCATCATTATTTCCATCCAATTTTCTTTTAAATACCATAAATTATAGCTATAAAATAGTTTACACAGGATGTCAGAATATCTTCTTCGACGTTGGATTAATTGTAGAGATTTAACAGAATTAACGACGAACGGTAAATTGGATGGAATTAAATATTTCAAGTGTTAAATAATCACATACAGATAGAATTTAAAGGTTCGAAGGTGGTTATTTTTCATTTTATTTATTTATGTATATGATCTTATTTTTGCTATGATTAACCTTACATTTTACGTTACTCTTTAATACTAAAAAAGAATATATATATATATATATATATATAAACGGAATAAATGAAAATTTTCTTGATTCCTTAAACAAGTGAAAGAACAAGACCTGCATATACATATTACATAAAAAAACCACAAAATGGAATCCACATTTTCACAAGTAATATTGTCTTATCTTCATCTAAAAAATCACCGATCCTAAAGAACAAAATTAAGGGGATTTCTTGGACCGGAAGATTCCGATCGAGGAACACCTAGACGAAATAAGAGGCTTATAATTCACGAACCGACTCGGCGCCGATTTCGGCCTAAACCCTTTAGGCATACAGCTCTTAACTTCTCCAGCGTCGAAAATCCGACGGCCTGGGTTCAATTTCACAGTATTCTCCACGGATAGCGGCGTCGTCGACGTGCTAGGTACACTTTCCAGTGGAAGTAAACGACCTCCGGCGACAATTCCGATATAGAACAGAAGAAGAAGATATAAAATGATGAACATAGGAGTACAACACGTTTTGGTGAACATTGGATATATATATTTGGGTATATTATATTGAGTATATAATTTGAGAATATTGGTTTGTACTTGAAAAGGGTGTATAGTGGAATATCTATATATATATGTAGAGAGAATATAAGTGGAGAAGCATTTAGTTAGCGGTTAGGGTAAGGATTCATAAATGGGCTCGTGATCGTCACTGTCCCATGAAGGCAACAAAACAGAAGAAATGCCAAAATGGGTGTAAGAAAAAAGTAAAAATTGAACTAAGAATGGTGAAGAAAGAAGAAGAATTGGATCGATCCGACAGATAAGAAGATGATGGGATGTCCGTGAGTTTCTGATACTACAATCAAGTCTCAGACTGCATTTATTGCATCTCCTCCCTCCTTTCTTTTTGTCAAAATCAAATCCAATCTTGGAGGGAACACTCTTTTTCCCACGCTTTTCAATTCAATATCTATAATTAATATATTTAAACATAAAATAAAGTGGACAGAAAATATTAGGCTGACCTCAATAATATTGAGTGACATAACACAATCTGAACCGTTCCATTGGGTTGGATAGGGGTGGGCAAAAAACCCGCGCTATCCGTCCCGTCCCGAAACCTGTTCCGAACCCGCAAAAAATTACTCGTACTCGTGGATGCGGGTTCGGGTGCGGGTAATTTAATTTTATTATCCGCGGGTTCGGGTTCGGGACGGATTTTTTAGTTTCACAAGCGGGTGCAAAAAATTACATAAATACCCCTGATTTTTATGTTGATTACGTAAATGCCCTTGTAACCCTAACTCTAACCCTAACCTTCCTCTTTCACACATGTTTCCCCTTCTCTCTCCTTGCTTCATCGACGACAGATCCTCTCTTCTTCCTTGGTTCCCCCTCTCGATTGACCGCTACCGCTCTCTTCCTGGTCGACCGACGGCCCCCGGCCGACGCTACTCGCCCGCCCTAGACCGACGGCAGATCCTGGTCGACCAACGACAGATCCTCTCTTCTCTCTCCTTGCTTCATCGACTGCCGCCCGCCTCCCGACCCTACTCCGTTGAAACAGATGACAACACAATCACATCCGTTGAATCTCCCTCAGCCGATACACAGAAACAACTCCAAAGGCAGCAAAAGCCGAAATGGGAAGCAAACTGTTGGATGTTTTGAAGGAGAGTGACAAGAAATCAATGAAGAAACCAGGTCTTCCCGAAGCACCCACCAACATGTTTGAATTAAGTTATCATGAGTGCCTAAGCATGTTTCTCTTGTCCTATATTCTTTTACTCGTTAGGTTTTTGGATAAGAAAAACGTGTTTCTTGTTGTTTGAAACATGGTTAATCTGTTGTAATTGGGAACACGATGGTGATATGAGAATGTTTACGGGCGTGGCCTTTACGTGTGATTCGGATTATATTATGCCGACATGATTTTTTTTTACCAATGTGCTGAGTTTGCATTCGAATCTCATTTCAGATTCTGATTTTTATGAGGGGTTTAGGAGATTTTCCATGATGGGAATATGCTTAAGGTGAGTGATTTCATTTGCTGAAGATATGTTGGAGGGATGATGTCTCGAGATGATAGGGATAATACCTTATGTTATGGATTTATCAACTTTTGGATAGAAACTTATTCCATTTGATTGATGCCTGTTGAAGTCAGGAATATGGGACATAGATTATGCTTTCGTGATGGTGAATCTGATTCTTGCTTGGCTTAATAGGTAGAGTTCAGATCAGCTAACCCAGGTTAGCTTAGTTTCTCTCTCTCATAGCCGAAAGAATTATCGATTGGTGATGCATAGAAGAATCTGTCAACTGCTAGTAGCTCTGCTTGGGCTATCGATTGGTGATGCATAGAAGAATCTGTCAACTGCTAGTAGCTCTGCTTGGGCATCAGACATAACCAAAAAGAGAACTTTGACACTTGTTTTGAGTTTTAGCATGCCCTTAGTTTAGTTGATAGTTTGACTATGCTGATGTTTGTGTTCTTGTTTCAAAGTTTGTTTAAATTAAGTTATCATGAGTGCCTAAGCATTGTCCAAATCGTTTCAGTGACACATGAACTTATCCATATGGTTTTTGCAGCTCGTTTTTCATGTTTATGCTGAGTTTTTTTTTTCAGAGCGGGTACCCGCGGGTTCTAAAAATTTTGGCGGGATTTTTCTATCTCATGATACACCTCCTATTTTACGCATATATATATTATTTTAACTTATCGAAAAAGTAAAATATATGATTTATTTCAAATTAATAATAATAATTTATCACATAATATAATGGCGGAATATCAGATATACCCTTGTAGGGCTAAAACGCTTCAAAAATATCATTCCCTAAAATAATTATTTAATCGAAAAAAACTGGAGAAAAAAAAATTTACCCTTAATTTTCGAACGTGAAAAACCCCACATTCTGCAGTTTTTCGACGTGCAAAACTGTCAAACCGTGTCAAAAGCAACAAAGAACAAGTGATTTCGAACTTGAAAGGGATCGATTCGAAGTTGGCAAGGAGGAAATGGCTAGAATCAGCAGCAACAGTGAAGAAGAGAGCACGAGTCAATCTTCAACGGCGTCAATAAGTGTAAGTAGATCGATTTCTAGGGTTTTTCAGGCTGTCGAGTCCCAAAATGGTTTATTGATTTTAAATGGTTGTGAGTGTCAATGAGTCGGTTGAGTCTCAGTGAGTCCGTTGAGTCGCGAGAGTCGGTTGTTTTAGTTTGTCGGTTTGGGACGCGATGGTCGGTTGAGCGTCGATTTCTAGGGTTTTGCAGGCTGTTGAGTCCTAGAATGGTTTATTGATTTGAAATGGGTGTGATTGTCAGTGAGTCTGTTGAATCTCAGTGAGTCGATTTGGGTTGCAATAGTCGCTTGAGCGTCGCAGGGAGTCTAAGGGTCGTTTGAGTCGGTTGTCTGAGTGAGTCGGTTTGGGTCGCAATCGTCGCTTGAGCGTCTCAAGGGGTCTAAGGGTCGTTTGAGTCGATTGTCTCAATGAGTCGGTTTGGGTCGTAATCGTCGCTTGAGCGTCGCAGGGGGTCTAAGGGTCGCTTGAGTCGGTAGTCTGAGTTAGTCGGTTTGGGTCGCATGGGTCAGTTGAGTCGTATGGGTCGGTTGAGTCGCAGGGTCGGTTGAGTCGGATGGGTTGGTTGAGTCGCATGGGTCGGTTGAGTCGCACGAGATGGTTGAGTCGGATTGATTGGTTGAGTCGCATGGGTCGCTTGAGTTAGTAGAAGTATAATGTATTCTTAATTAATTGGACATTTTGCAGGTGGCGCCAAAGTCGAAGTTTGTTTATGAATTCAAGCACATGGACATAATGCCAAAGATCACCACAAAGTGTTATCCTCACGAGACAATAACGAAGCTGAGAGGAATCTTAGATGAATACGAGTTGCATTACTTCGACAAGGAATCGCAATTTAAGCATTTATTCCATTTCCAATGTGACTCCACATTGACTAAGGTTCAAATGTCTATCCTCCTAAATCACTCTGTGATTGTACGGGGACAAGAAGGAGTTGTGGTTCGTCTTAAACGGTATTCCCATCTGGTACTCTATAGTGGAACACGCATTAATTTCCGGATTGATTTGCGGACCATATCCCAAAGGATGTGAGTCCAAAAGGGGTGATACATTCAGGCGGAAGAATTTCGTTCGTGGAAAGGTGACCCCTGCACAAATCATTGGAAAACTGTGAAGACGG
>CM071867.1:20267466-20280081 GCA_036759665.1 Gynandropsis gynandra
AGTGTTAGAGATGATGAATTCCTTCAACGTTCATATCCAGTGCCTAACGAAGAGCCGGTTGAGTCAGTGTTTGAAAAATGACTCTAGAGATGGCTCAGAAGAGGATTTGGCAAACATTTCGAGATTAATTGAAAATATCACATCTATCATCACCATTCCTCTAACTGAATACATTTCCAGAGAGGTTACTGCAGTCATTGCTCCTGATGAAGTTCCACCAAGTAAGTAATAAATAGTGAAAAAGTTCATTTGAGTCATGATGTGCGTTTAATCAAGTAATAAATTACCTAGACTAACGCTTCCGCAAGAATACGGATCGTGTAGCAACTAGGGTCGAACACAAGGAATTGATGCGACTTACAAGTTATTAAACTAATGAATAAGACGTGATGGATCAAATAGTGGTGGAATGCAAACTAACCTAAATGCAAACTAAACTAAAGATAGGTAGGAATGACTCTAAGACTAATCACCATAGGTATCGAGAGTTGCATGACAATGTAACGGAGTTCTAGCGAGATAATTGGTCTAAGGTACTATCATGGATTCAGGGAATTCAAGCTCTCCTATAGGAACTGACTGGCGTAGACTTGTCCACTATCTACCATGCATATACCAATGTATCCATTGCGTATCTTACATGGATAGACGCATTACGACCGCTATCCTAATCCCTAGATTTAACCAATTGACCTGGCGTAGATTCTAAACCGGCAAACCCTAAATCATGGCTAAGTTCCGAAGTCTAATACCCTGGCGTTGGTTTATTAGGCTTCTATCATCATTCAATCAAGTGGCGTACAGGTAAAGAAAGCATTAAGAACAACCATGAGATCTGAAAACATGATAAAATACCGATTTCATTCATTCAAGTGGCGTACAGGTAATGAAAGCATTAAGTTCCACCATTCATTAAGTACGAAACTCCATTACATCTTGGCAATACTCTCTATCCTATGGCAATAGATCTATATGAACATGAACTCAGAAAACGAAACACAAAACAAATCTATATTCAACATAGAAAGAGAAAGAGATGACTCCCTATGTCTTCAATAGATCCTCCATGCCTCGGATCCCTCGTTCCGTCCTCCGTGATGTCTCCAATTCGTGCTCTAATGCCTCTGAATCGTCCCCCTTCGTCGTCCCCCTTCTGTTCTAGCTCGAATCCTCTTTAAATAGATCTAATTTCCCTTGATTTGGCCGTTCCAAAACTTAGGAAAGTTGTTGAGATCTAGGGACCCGATCGGGCACATCTTGTACCCGATCGTGCAAGCTATGTACCCGACCGTGTGCATCCATTTTCGCCCGAGCGGGCACCTTTGCCCGAGCGTGTTCCTCTTCAGCCCGAGTCGTGCAAAGTTACGGCATATTTTGATGATCAGTAACCCGAGCGGGCGCAACATTTCCACCCGATCGGGCACTCATGCCCGACCATGTTCCTTTGGCACCCGAGTCGTGTAAAGCTACGGGGTTGTCATGGCACAAATTACCCGAGCGGGTACTCTGCATTGCCCGAGCGGGCATGTCCTAAAATGACGTTTTCGCTCCTTTCGCTCGGTGTTTGCACGCTCACTTCAATCCACGGTCTTGTATAAGCTGAATCTTGTCATTTTGGGGTTAATTGCCGATTTCTCTCGTGTTTCTCGTAATGTCTTCGTTTCCTACACCAAACACGAAATGTAGATAAAATCCTCGAATAGTCTCGATAAATGAATGAAATCTAATAAATCTAATAAAAACTATACCTAAGAATGACATAAAAACTACTACGGATTACGTGTTATCAAACTCCCCCAGACTTAACCTTTTGCTCGTCCTCGAGCAAACCTAGAGTCGAGTACTAGAAAAGCTAAACAACATCGGATACTAGCACAAATACATCAAAGGAATAGCCATCATGCAAAACAACGCGTCACATGAACGCAAGCCTAAGCGTACCAAGTTCAGACTTCTATCAATCCGAAAGTTTCGAATCCATGCAATCCTACCAATGACTTAAGTCTAATCCGTACTCCTAAACAACGTCCAAGCGTTCTCATACCAAACTCTTCTAAGCTTGAGATATCATTAAGCTCAAATTCTCGTTCTTATTCTTCTTTCTTTTCTTTTTTTCTTTCTTTATTTTTTTTTATAGATCCACGCTTTGTTCCTAGGACGTCGAAGTCGAAGAGGGTGGCTTTCTACTTAGACCCAGGCTGCCTATGGCACACTCATAAGGTTTCGTAACCTTAGCGGAGTGAAGAGATGCGTCATTGAAGCTCATTTTTTTATTTCTCTTTTCTTTCTTTTTTATGACGAATACGCATCAATCTAACCCTTAGGACGTAGAATAGCGCCTCAACCCACCACTTAGACCCGAACCATCGATCTCGATGTACTCATGTCAATGAAAACCTAAAATAGTTAAGACTTATCCAAGGCAAAAAAATTGACAGCGGAGTATAAGCGTGTAGAGTTTAATGAACGCTAAAAAATCTATCAAACAAGCATCGATTAATCGGTATACACGGAGATATAATACTTGGTACTGAAACCTAGGAGGTGAATGTAACTATAAGTCATGGTTTCAAGCACAATTACTCAACTAATCGGAATCAAGAAATCTTCTAAACACACCTAGACTATAGTTCACGATTCGAAAAAGTCGCACAATAATGACTAAAGCTCGACAATTCATGCTAGGTATCCATCCGTATATTCCTAAAAACAAAACTCAAAATCTAACCTTAATAATCCAATCCTAATCACATGACAATACTCGACGAGTACTCCCCCCAGACTTAAATGAGACACCGTCCCGGTGTTCAAAACCTAGAAGAAACTCGCATACCAAACAACGGGAAGAATAAGGGTTAGAACGTGTGCACCTTGTGTATCTTGCAATCCCGTGTTTGTGTCCGGACGTTGTATGCGTCTCCTCCTCAAGGATGATATCAACGTTGAAAAGCCTGTGAAAAGAATCACACAATCCAGAGGAAGGAATACGATTCCACCAAGTACATCAATATGAAAAGAAAAAGAAATAGTCCAAAAGAAAAATGAAATGAAAAATGCAAAAGTGGAAAAGTCGGGTTGCCTCCCGATAAGCGCTTGTTTAAGGTCTCGAGCCTGACCAAATGCTACCCATTAGATGGACGTCCTCGACGTCGTCGCGTTCGTAGAGTCTCGCGTGCATAGTATGTTCGATAGGGCGCGGCACGCGGATTAGTGGAGCTCCTTTGTGGTGAAGGCTTCATCTTCACCTTGGGCTTCTTGTCAACGTCCCAATTGTGTGCTGGACGTTGGATGTAGCTTCGCGGCATTACGGGATCGTTCGTGTACTGATTTGAGCCGCGTTTGGCTAGTGTCGCGTGGAAGGCTCGTTCTGTGGATTCCCTTTTCTTCTCATTATCAAATAGCTCATTTTGTACCTTGTATGAATCTTCTCCAGCTGCTAAGAGATTCATATCTAGGGAATCCGTGTTCTCAAATTCGTCACAAACTTCCACGGCTAAACTCTCAAAGATGCCATTGGGGAACACAAAATCGATAACGCATGGTTGCTCATGTGTGTTCACCAAGCTGAACTCTTCTTCCATCTCGGGTTTCGTCATAGCCTTATCAATGCCCATAGCCTTATCCACTCCTATATTAGGTTCATCTCCTTTGTCACTCATTGAGGGATTTGGCTTATCTACCGTCTTTATGCGTTGACGTTGTGGGAACGGCAAGGGAGGTGGTCTAGGTTCCGGTTTGATATATTTTGGCTCCTCCTTTTCCTCAAGCTTCTCCTTAAGCTCATTGGCATCCAATTCCGCAACTTTGATAGATGCTTCACCTCTTTCAAATATTGCAATGGGCCGATACTTCGTCAAATAATCCCTTAGGCAAATTTCGTTGACATGCTCACCAAGATCCGTTTCTAAACTTTCCATTAAAACCTCCTGTGGTTCAAAGGAATTTGCAGCGAGTTGTGCAACTTGATTGTCCAAGATCTTTACGTGCATTATCATTTCTTTAAACTCATTATTCATGTCTCTACAACTTGCTCGCATCTCTTCTTGTTGCGTTTTCAACGCTCTAATTTCATTGGATTGATCTTTTTGCACTTGTAAGATTTGGGCAAGCATGGACATAATATCGGAGTTGGCCTCTTGTTGCGGACATGGGGGTGTATATGATGGATAATTCTGAATTTGGGGTTGCATCCATGGCTGAAAATTCCCAAATCCATATTGACTATTCAGCACACCATCGGTGTTTCCCCAAACGTCTTGTTCCCATGATTGTTTCGATGGACGGTATGAATTATATGGCATATGACGAGGTTCTGAAAATTGATAGTTCGTTTCAGCTATATCGGCACTCCAAAAGTTGTTGTTGTTCATATTACCTCGCAAAATAAAAAATAAAATTCAATTAAGCTTTGAGAGGTAATAATTCTCTCTTTTTTTTTTATTTTTTTTTATGACTCTAAACAAAACAAAACGAAAAAATAAATGAAGACTCCGGAAAGGACTATGTCTTAATCAAAAGTAATAATAACCCTAAAATCGTAATCAACTCCCCGGCAACGGCGCCAAAAACTTGATGTGCGTAGACTCAAGTAATAAATTACCTAGACTAACGCTTCCGCAAGGATACGGATCGTGTAGCAACTAGGGTCGAACACAAGGAATTGATGCGATTCTAAAGCTATTAGACCAATGAATAAGACGTGATGAATCAAATCGTAGGGGAATGCAAACTAATCTAAATGCAAACTAAACCTAAAGATGGGAATAACTCAGCGACAAATCACCATAGGTATCAAGAGTTGCACAACAATGTATCGAAGTTCTAACAAGATAATTGGTCTAAGGTACTATCATGAGTTCAGGGAATTCAAGCTCTCCTATAGGAACTGACTGGCGTAGACTTGTCCACTATCTACCATGCATATACCAATGTATCCATTGTGCATCTTACATGCATAGACGCATTACGACCGCTATCCTAATCCCTAGATTTAACCGATTGACCTGGCGTAGATTCTAAACCGGCTAAACCCTAAATCATGGCTAAGTTCCGAAGTCTAATGCCCTGGCGTTGGTTTATTAGGCTTCTATCATCATTCAATCAAGTGGCGTACAGGTAGAGAAAGCATTAAGTACAACCATGAGATCTGAAAACATGATAAATACCGATTTCATTCATTCAAGTGGCGTACAGGTAATGAAAGCATTAAGATCCACCATTCATTAAGCACAAGACTTCACTACATGTTGGCAATTCTCTCTAACCTATGGCAATAGATCTACTCGAACATGAACTAATGAAACGAAACACAAAAGAAATCTAAATTCAACATAGATAGAGAAAGAGATGACTCCCTATGTCTTCAATAGATCCTCCATGCCTCGGATCCCTCGTTCCGTCCTCCGTGATGTCTCCAATTCGTGCTCTAATGCCTCTGAATCGTCCCCCTTCGTCGTCCCCCTTCTGTTCTAGCTCGAATCCTCTTTAAATAGATCTAATTTCCCTTGATTTGGCCGTTCCAAAACTTAGGAAAGTTGTTGAGATCTAGGGACCCGATCGGGCACATCTTGTACCCGATCGTGCAAGCTATGTACCCGACCGTGTGCATCCATTTTCGCCCGAGCGGGCACCTTTGCCCGAGCGTGTTCCTCTTCAGCCCGAGTCGTGTACGGCAACGGCATATTTTGATGATCAGTAACCCGAGCGGGCGCAACATTTCCACCCGATCGGGCACTAATGCCCGACCATGTTCCTCCCGAGTCGTAGTCGTGTAAGGCTACGGGGTTGTCATGGCATCAACTACCCGATCGGGCACACTTCTGATGCCCGATCGTGCACGACTTAAAATGATGTTTTCGCTCCTTTTGCTCGGTGTTTGCACGTTCTCTTCAATCCACGGTCTTGCACAAGCTGAACCTTGTCATTTTGGGGTTAAATTGCCAATTTCTCTCGTGTTTCTCATCATGTCTTCGTTTCCTACACAAAACACGAAATGTAGATGAAATCCTCGAATAATCTCGATAAATGAATGAAATCTAATAAATCTACCTAAAACTAGACCTAAGAATGACATAAAAACTACTACGGATTACGTGTTATCAAGTCAATTTCCATCGAGAGCCGGCAAGGGTCGCAAGGGTCGCAAAAGACGCATAAGTCGCACGGTCGTATAAGTAGAATGGTCGTATCTAATGAATGAAGTAATTTTATGTAGATGCTCCAGTGATTACTGTCGATGATGTCGCTGACGAGGAACCTACAGTCGGTCCTGTCGAAGAGGGCACCCCTAAGGAGGTTCCTTCCGAGGAACCTACAGTCGGTCCAGTCGAAGAGGGAGCCCCTAAGGAGGTTCCTTCCGAGGAACCTACAGTTGGTGCAGTCGAAGAGGGCGCCCCTAAAGAGGTTCCTTCCGAGGAACCTATAGTCGGTCCTATCGAAGAGGCCTCCCCTAAGGAGGTTCCTTCCGAGGAACCTACAGTCGGTCCTATCGAAGAGGGCCCCCTAAGGAGGTTCCTTCCGAGGAACCTACAGTCGGTCCTGTCGAAGAGGCCCCCTCTAAGGATAAGGAGGTTCCACCAAGTAAGTACGGTCTTTTGAGTCACAATGGTCGCATTGGTCTTATGGGTAGAATAGGTCACAAAAGGTCGAATGGGTCGTATGGGTCTGCATAGGTCACAAAAGGTCGAATGGGTCGTATGGGTCACAAAAGGTCGAATGGGTCGTATGGGTCTGCATAGGTCGCATGGGTCGTAGGGTCGCATTGGTTTCCATATGTTTAATAAAGTAAATTTTATGCAGGTGTTGGACCTTTATCGAAGGATTCTGCGTCATATGTTGAACCTCCGCCGATTCGTAAACGATCTTTAAGATCACGGAAGGCATATGTTGATCCTCCGCCGGCGAAAAGAGCAAGAATAGTGCGAGAGAGAGGGCGAAGGCGAGGGAAAGATGTTGGTGGAGTCCAAGAACCCGAAATGAAGGTTGTTCAAGAACCCGAAAAAAGGTGGTTCAAGAACCCGATAAAAAGGTGGATGAAGAACCTTCGTTCTGGTGGATGCCCAAGGGATAGAAAAGGGCTCGATAACCCGAGAACCTTCGTTCATTGACACAAAGGATGAAAAATTGTCTGCTCTATATATGTTCCTGAAGAAACCTGGACACGAGAGTTGGTGGAAATCTGATCTAGATACTCCCCGGGGGCCAGAGTTTTGGAAGGTTATATTAACGCCCAACGTATGGTTTGAATATGGTGTAAGTTATTTTAAACCCGAAGTCACAGAGGTCATTTTGTGCCATATGTATTCATGTGTGTTAATTTTTTTTATTTTTTTTGCAGCAATTGGAGGAGGCGGTTGATGCAGAGTATTGTCACATGAAGACATTCCCCGGGATATTTAAGAAACTTTACGTTTGTCCTATGTTTTTCACGGAGATCCTCAAGCATTGGTCGTACGGAAATATGGACACTTTGCCGGAACTTCTTAATGATTGTTTGAAGGGCAAGTATTCATTAAGAAGTATGGAACCAATTAGTGCTTTCGAAGGCTTTGTCGCGGTTCTAAACATTCCATAGATCAATTGTAGATATACAGGATGTCATTAGGTAGCCATGAAAGCGGATTTCAAAACTCAATGCATCACGGTATACGACTGCCAGACGAGGCTTAAGGGAACGCATATCGATCCGGTGATTGAGAATCTAAGAAAAGCTATCCCCAAGATGTTCATTCTCGAAGGGTTTCCTTCTTTGGCATCTAGACAAGGTAAATGGAAATATGAGTATTATCAAGGTGTACAGAACGAAAGTGGGAATGACTGTGGTGTTTACTCCTACAAATACTTAGAAGCCGCGGTAATGAAAATACGTAATTATTTGCACTCCATTTGCGACGAAAATATTCTTTCCATGCGTGAGAAAATCGCGGCGGAGGTATTTAGTAATGGAAAATGTATCCCTCCACCCTCAGATTAACTTGATATTTGGTACATTGTTATTTTTTTAAGTTTCTTCATAATAATAAAAG
The DNA here is from genome assembly GCA_036759665.1 of Gynandropsis gynandra. Lineage (NCBI taxonomy): Eukaryota > Viridiplantae > Streptophyta > Magnoliopsida > Brassicales > Cleomaceae > Gynandropsis > Gynandropsis gynandra. The sequence continues at coordinate 20,275,491 of CM071867.1, forward strand.
GAGTCGCATGGGTAAAGGGTTCGAGGGTCCAGGGTCGCAGAGGTTCAAAGGTTGCAGAGGTTCTGCGACCCTCGGATCACTGCGACGTTTGTACCTCTGCGACCCTTGTCCCTATGCGACCCTAGCCCCTCTGCGACCCTTGTACCAACAAATACAATTATTTACAATTAATATGAATTTATTATTTCTTGTCCATATATGACCCTTGTCCCTATGCGACCCTTAGACTCGTGCGATCCTTGTCCCTCTTCGACCCTTGTGCTAACAAATAATATTAATAATTTATTATTTCTTATTTACATATAATATATGATTTGCAAATCATATGAAAATTTTATTATTTATTATTTACAAATACAATTATTTACAAATAATATGAATAATTTATTATTTTTTGTCCCTATGCGACCCTTGGACTCGTACGACCCTTGTCTCTCTGTAACCCTTGTGCTAACAAATAATATTAATAATTTATTATTTCTTATTTACATATAATATATTACTTACAAATCATATGAAAAATTTATTATTTATTATTTACAAATACAATTATTTACAAATAATATGAATGATTTATTATTTCTTTTCCATATGCGACCCTTGGATCCATGCGACCCTTGGACCCGTGCAAGCCTTGTCCCCCTGCCACCTTTGTTCCTCGCGACCCTTGTTACAAGAATAGTAAATCCACAAAAACAGCAATACTAAACAATAATACTTACTATTGAATCGTTGTCAAATGAAAACCATCCAAATACAAAACACAACTGAAAACCATCCAAATACAAAACACAAATGAAAACCATCCAAATAGAGAACACAATTTATAATCAAACACTGTTATTGTTAGGGAAAATTGAAGGATAGGTATTGGTCCATTCTCATATATTTCGACTACGAGGGTACAACCAACGGTCTGTCGATGGTCGAGACAAAACTTTCTCCAACCCTTTCTGATAGAAGCACCACCACGTGCCACGTGCCTTAGATCTGCCTCCCACGGTGTGGAGTATCCTAGCATCAGATATATCTTACATCGTCTATGGCAAAGACCGCTCAACCTCGCAAACCCTATCGGAAGTGTCTGCGACATCCGAAGAAAGGAATAAAAATCGTTAAAATCCTTACCATGCAAGGAATAAAACCGTATTGAAGTCACTTACCAATGCATCTGCGGTCAGATTCCAACGAGTGACTGGTACCACAGTTTCTCGTAAAATCCTCGGAGTAGGAGTGGCGAAGGTGATGTGAAAGATCAAGTCACCTTCGTGAGTGAAAAGTATGTAATCCCCAATACTTTGTATAGGTCGTTGGAGAAATCTTTCCACCCATCAGTGAATCTGGAGCCATCCAACTTGACTTCCCATCTTCTGTTAGACCCATTCGATTTAAGCGTTGCCGTGTTGTTGTCCCTCGTGTTCCCGTATATATAATCATCGAAGAATATCTTCTGGATGTCCTGTAACAAAAAATGAAAAAACAAGTCAAATCTTTACATTCTCTACATGTAACATACCGACAGAGAGACTGATGAAGAAGATTACAATGTAGTTCTCTTCCAGATAGCGCGGAAAATCTCTCTGAAGAAAGAAGGGAAATGTAACATTTTCGGATAAATTGATGGAATGAGAGTTAGAGAGAGAGTTTGTGTCATTATTGTAAAAAAGGAAACGACTGTAATTTGAAAAGACATGACCTAGATGTCGAATCACCGTCAGATGGAATTCGAAAAGACATGACCCCAATACTTTCGGCGGGTCGCATGGGTGACATGGTCACATATAAGGATCAATACATGCGAAATCGACAAATTTATGGGTTTATAATGATAAAATGTCAAACTAATTAATGCCAATTGAGGGTCGCATGGGTCGCATGAGTAGCATGGTCGCATATAAGGATCAATATATGCGAAATCCACGAATTTATGGATTAACAATGATAAAATGTCAAAAAACAATCAAAACAATACATTTAAAACGTCAAACTAATTAATGCCAATTGAGGGTCGCATGGGTCGCATGGTCGCATATAAGGATCAATGTATGCGAAATCCACGAATTTACGGATAAACAATGATAAAATGTCAAAAAACAATCAAAACAATACATTTAAAACGTCAAACTAATTAATTCCAATTGAGGGTCGCATGGGTCACATTGGTCGCACGGTCACATATAAGGATCAATACATGCGAAATTGAAGAATTTACGGGTTTATAATGATAAAATGTAAAAGACCAATCAAAACATTACATTTACAACGTCAATCAATGGTCAAAACAGATTATGACCCATGTGTCCCTAGTTGAGTTGTGTATAACCAATGTCTGTGCTACAAAAGCGGTAGTAGTATTTTAAGAACTCGTCGGATGAGTTTGACAAAATTTCAAAAAATACATTCAACATTGTTTTCAAATGTCGATATTATTTATATTATTGGGTATATTGATCCTAAATTGATAATGGCATGGGTCATATGGTCGCATATAATGATCGATACATACGAAATCGACGAATTTACGGATTAACAATGATAAAATGTCGGATGGGTTCTAATTTAATCCAATTGAGGGTCGCATTGAGTTTGACAAAATTTCAAAAAATACATTCAACATTGTTTTCAAATGTCGATATTATTTATATTGTAGTCTATATTGATCCTAAATTGATAATGGCATGGGTCGTATGGTCGCATATAATGATCGATAAGGTCGAATGAGTCGGATGGGTTCTAATTTAATCCAATTGAGGGTCGCATGGGTCAGATTATAGTGAAGAATTTATCTAATTATAAGGATGAAAGTCCCAAAAGGTTTAATCAAAATAATACAAATAATATAGTATTACACAATTACTAACTAACAAACCTTTGTTTTTTTGAAGTCGGCGTTGTCTCGGTTGTCACGTTCCAAACACTGCCAGTGATGTTGGCTTTTGAAGATGGGGTTTGTGACGACGAAGAACATGGGAATTGTATCGACATAAATGGGTTTTGTATCGACGAAGAAGACGGGGTTTGTCTCGACGAAGCAGACGGGGTTTGTCTCGACGAAGATGGGGTACTTCTCCGAGCCTCACCGGGTAATGGATAACGATTCTCTTTAGGCCTCCTGCTTTGCCTTTTTTGAGCCAGCATAGGAGGTTCAAATGTAAATTCAGACACTGAAGGGGGAATGTCCCAATCACTGCAATCAGGAACCGGATACACGGTTTCTTGGTAAGCCAAACGCCATGTCTCCCGAAGGTAGTAGTTTGAACATAGATTTGGTATCTTGTGACCTTTACCAACCTTATGTGCTGCCGCAATTGCGTGATTGCATGGATACTTATCCACGTCAAACATTTTGCATTCGCACGTTCTTTTTTGAAGACTCACTACAAATCTTCTACCGATCTCATTTTTCACCTCATACTCACACTCAGACTGTTCAATTCAATAACATCTGGATGCCTGTCCAAACCGTTCATGTAACGTTTTCTCAACGTAAGATGTTAACTTTTGAGAACCATCACCGGTAGCTGCTTCTAACCTATACCTATTGAACCATTCAACTGTTTTTCCCAAACAAATATCTAAAAGCCCAAGGATCGTACATTTTTTTGACTTCTTCAACGTTGAATTTATTGACTCAGTGCCATTAGTGGTTAATAAGTTGTACCTTTCCCTCTTAAATTTGCATCTTGCCCACTTAACGGGATCAAGTTCCTCTTTCTCCAAATACTTTGCAACATTAGGATACCTGCGCAAAGGTCAGAAAGGTCAAAAATGGCCACAAAGGTCACAACATTACAAAGGTGGCAGGGGGTACAAGGGTCGCAGGGGTACGAGGGTCGTAGGGGGTACAAGGGTCACAAGGGTACAGGGTCGTAGGGGGTACAAGGGTCGCAGGGGTACAAGGGTCGTAGGGGGTGAAAGGGTCGCAGGGGTACGAGGGTTGGAGGGGTACAAGGGTCGCAGGGGCACAAGGGTCGCAGGGGTCAAAGGGTCGTAAAGGGTACAAGGGTGGCAGAGGTGCAAGGGTCGCAAAGGGTACAAGGGTTGCAGAGGTCACAAAAGTCACAAAAGTCATTTTTATACATGTCCTTCAAATCATTCAATAGCACTTCAAATTCGTTCTCCGTGTATGCTGTTGTACATTTGAAGAACATTTCCGCCACAATATAACCCTTTGAAGTCTTTCTACCATGGCCTTTATTGACGTAGCTCTTTATATTTTTCGATATATGACGCACACAAAAACCATGATCAGCTTCTTTATACACTCGTTTGACTACTTTGATCAAGCTTTTATGGCGATCAGATATCACAACGACAACGCGTCCGTCCGGTATCACCTGTTTCAATCTTGACATAAACCACGTTCATGATTCGTCCTTCTCTCTATCGACTATTCCCTATGCAAGAGGATATTGGTGATGTTCACCATCTTGCGCGGTCGCCACAATCAATGTTCCCTTGTACACTCCTATCGCATCCACAGCAACCACTTTACGCATGTATTTTCATCCCTTTATAGTCGCTCCGAAAACCATAAAAAGGTATTTGAAGCTTTTCTCATCAATGTCGTACTGAAGATCTGCGACAGATC
>CM071867.1:20284341-20303599 GCA_036759665.1 Gynandropsis gynandra
AGGGGGCGACGAACAGGGCAAGAGAGGACTGGAAAAACATCTGGGAAGGCTCAGGAAGCATCGGAGAAGAAGAGAAGCACCGATTCGTACACCGGTAACACAATAGGGAAGGTCGAGGCATCGAATTCCTTAGGGTTTATCATGTATAGAATTTTGTTATCTTCTGTTTTCGTTTCTTCCATGAGTGAGTAGAGTCCCTACTGCGGGTAGGGATATCGGATATGTATGTATGAACGATGTTTTACATTAATGCTTAGTTTTATGATTTTTACTCATATTTACGGTTCTACGCTTAGCAATATCAATCATACTTTAGTGCTGACCGCTCAACAACATAGGATCTCGACCCTTGCTGGAAGGTTAAGGAACGAATCCGGTCCGCTAAGTTGTAGATTAAGCTTTGACTAATGAGAATCTGACCGGTCGGTTGGTCATCTTAGGGATAGTGATTGCGGTCATAATGCTGCCATGGTATATGTTAATCACTGCTGGAAGGTAGGGTTGCATGTATCCATGGTTAGGAGGTTTAGGCTCGGAAGAATCACTCCTCACCGTAGAGCATGAATTTCCCGTTGTCAAGAGTAGGTTATAGATCTATGATCCTTAGTCGTTCATCTATGCAATTCCCGGTATCCCGTACACCCGTAGTGTTCACCATATCTAGTCTCATCCTTAACCTAGTTTCGTTGTCACCATTAGGATAGTTTTAGGAAAATTAGGACCATATCCCACTCTATCATCTTTTGTCTTAGTTTAGTTTTGTTCTTAGTTTAGCTGCAATTAGTCCCTAGAGATCGACCCTGGTACTACACGATCCGTATACTTGCGGTGAAGTGGACTAGGATAATTATAACTCGTGTTTCCACACGTCAAGTTTTTGGCGCCGTTGCCGGGGACTAAAAACGGCCTAGACTAGGAATTAGCTAGATTAAGATCTCAGGTTCCGTTGCGGACAAGTGGATTTTTCGCATCAAACGTCAGCCTGATGGTTCTGTGGAACGCTACAAGGCTAGACTTGTGGCCAAGGGTTTTACACAACGCCCCGGGGTAGACTTCTCTGAGACTTTCAGTCCCGTTGTCAAACCAGCAACAATCTGATTGATCTTGAGCCTTGCAATCTCAAATGGGTGGATTCTTCGTCAACTCGATGTCAACAATGCCTTTCTCCAAGGGATTCTCATGGACGAAGTGTATATGACTCAACCTCCAGGCTTTGTTGATCCCGATCGTCCGCACCACATTTGCAAACTTCACAAAGCCCTCTATGGACTAAAACAAGCTCCTCGTGCGTGGTATTCAGAACTACGAGAGTTCCTCCTTGGCGAAGGATTTGTTAACTCTCTTGCTGATGCATCATTATTCATTCTCCGCAACACTGAGGTAACCATATATGTTCTTGTTTATGTGGATGATCTTGTGGTCACAGGAAGTAACCCCACGGCTGTCCAACGCTTCACCTCCGCCCTTGGCAGTCGCTTCTCCATCAAAGACTTGGGTGATCTTTCTTATTTTCTTGGAATTGAAGCAACACGGACTACCACTGGTTTGCTCCTCACTCAACGCAAATACGTCAATGATATCCTCGATAAAGCACAATTTTCAGATGCCAAATCCGTTGCAACCCCGATGGCTCCAAGCTCACGTCTTTCCTTGACCTCGGGTGACAAACTAGAAGATCCCACGGCCTATCGGACTCTTTTGGGTAGTCTCCAATACCTCACGCTTACATGACCGAACATCAGTTTTGTTGTCAACCGATTATCTCAATACATGCATGCACCGACAACGGAACATCTTCAAGCTCTCAAACGGGTACTTCGATATTTGGTTGGTACACGGGATCGTGGCATCTTCTTCTCCATGGGTAATACCTCATCTCTCCATGCCTTCAGTGATGCAGATTGGGCGGGGGATCGTGATGAGTATATCTCTACCGGGGCATACATTGTCTACCTTGGTAGCCATCCGATTTCATGGTCTTCGAGGAAGCAGAGATTTACAGCCCGCTCATCCACGGAAGCGGAATATCGCTCTATAGCGGATACCGCAGTCGAACTTTGCTGGATCACATCTCTCTTGACGGAACTTGGTTGTCTATGTCTGAACCACCGGTAATATACTGTGACAATATTGGTGCAACATATCTGAGTGCAAATCCCGTATTTCATTCTCGCATGAAGCATCTTGCCTTGGATTATCACTTTGTTCGGCAACAAGTGCAAGGCGACATCCTCCGAGTGTCTCATGTTAACTCGGCTGATCAGCTTGCGGATTTGCTCACCAAACCGCTATCTCATCAACCATTCGTGTTGCTTTGTCACAAGATTGGAATCACTGATGGTGCTCCATCTTGAGGTGGCATATAAGAAGAAGGGACATTTATGTAATTTCTCGTTTATTAGGGTTTTCTACCTCTTGTATCTATTTATACACATTGTACTCATTCGTTTTATAAATAAGACAAAACATACCTTCATACCTTGTACCCATGCGACCCTTGTACCCATGCGACCCTTGGACCCCTACGACCCTTTGCAACAAGTGCAAGGCGGCATCCTCCGAGTGTCTCATGTTAACACGTCTGATCAGCTTGCGGATTTGCTCACCAAACCGCTATCTCGTCAACCGTTCGTGTCGCTTTGTCACAAGATTGGAATCACCGATGGTGCTCCATCTTGAGGGGGCATATAAGAAGAAGGGACATTTATGTAATTTCTCGTTTATTAGGGTTTTCTACCTCTTGTATCTATTTATACACATTGTACTCATTCGTTTTATGAATAAGACAAAACATACCTTCATACCTTGTACCCATGCGACCCTTGTACCCATGCGACCCTTGGACCCCTACCGTGGGCCCCTGCGACCGGTGCGGCCCTTGGATCCATGCGACCCTTGCGACCCTTGTGACCCTTGGACCCCTGCAACCCTTTACCTCTACGACCCTTGGACCCCTACGACCCCTTTACCTCTGCGACCCTTTGAACCCTTTGCGACCGCTTTACCATGCGACCCTTGGACCCATGCGACCCTTTGAACCCTTTGCGACCGCTTTCCCCTGCGACCCCTTTACCTCTACAACCCTTTGAACCCTTTGCGACCCCTTTCCCATGCGACCCTTTGAACCCTTTGCGACCTCTTTCCCATTCGACCCTTGGACCCCTGCGACCCTTTGACCCTTTGAAACCCCTTTACCCTTGGACCCCTGCGATGACCTTTGATCCCTTTGACCCCTCGATGAGACTCTGTGACCCAGTGCGACCGTACGACTCTGTGACCCACTCTGTCACCTTTGACATTGCAATAAATATGACTCGTTTAGACTCGTTTTCAATAATTCCAATAAAACACAAGAGAAACATGAATAACTCACTATACATACCTGGTTGTTCCGTGGAACGTGCTTAATTGCAAGCTTATTTGTTGACAACAAATGATTTCAACCTATTGGCAGCAAATCTAATGCCGATTTCAAGCTACTCTCGCCGAATCTGTTGTGGTGTGGGGGAACAGTAATTTTCGCGCCACGGGAGAGAGAGAATTAGAGGTGCTCTAGAGGAGAGAGAAAAATTGTCGACAAGGGTAATATGGAATTATCAATATTTTAAGGGTAGATTTGAAGTTAAAACTTTTTTTTCAGCCAAGGGTATTTTTTAGCACTTTAGCCCTACAAGGGTATTTTTGAAGTTCTCCCTAATATAATATTGTTTTTTAAAATTTAGGTTATAAAAAATCGGTTGTTTATTGGTTAAATCCAAAGCCCACCCAATAAAAACCGGATTCGGACCCTAAAAATTTAATTCTGTTAGGAATCAAACCTACGAGTTGGATATCTTTTTGGTCTGCGAGATTTTCAGGTCGGTTTGACGAAATCTGGGTCAGCCCCTGGCTTTTAAAAACCAAAACAAATAACCATCACCCTTTCTCTCACTACTAAAAAAGTTAAGATCTAGGGATAGAAAAAGTAGTCCGCAAACGAGCGTAACCAAATGATATCCGTCCGTAATCCGTCCACAATTAAAGATGAAAATTTCAGTCTACAAATCGTCCGTAATTGCAGACCACCAGACCATCCGCAAATCGATGGAAAAACGACCAAAATACGTACTCGCGGTTCGTTTAGGAATTTTTTTAAAAAACATTATGGGCCGGGCGTCCGCAAATGTTTTTAGAAAAAAATTAAAAATTGAAATTAAATTTAACTAAATTAAATTTTAAATGTTTGTACATAACGATAATGAATTAGGAAGCATATGTGAGTAATGTTTGTATTACTAATCCGTTGTAGGTATTTCAGAATCATCATGATCGAAATCATTGTTCTGACATGCATCCCAATCGATGTTAGGCATTTGCTCTTTCATCATGCGCATGAACTGTTCAATTCGTCTTTCTGATCGTTCAGCTCGCTTTTGTGATCGTTCAACGTCCTTTTGTGCTTGTTCAACTAACAGTTGTGATTCTTTAACTCGTCTTTTGGATTCTGATCATCTCGTTTTTATACGTATTTCTCGCATGATTTAAGAGATGTTTATGATATAGATACGATGATTACATATGATTTTGTATCCGTTTTACTCGTTTTCGTGTTTTTGTGTCCTTACAGGTTTTAATGCAAATTCGGTTCATTTTGGAGCTAAAAGACGTACACGAGACAAAGTACTAACATCGAGGATCATCACAGAACAAACGGGACGAGAATCGACGAGGAATAACACAGCCCACGCTGGGCATTCACCTAGCCCGCACGGGGCTTGACCCCCAGTAACTTCAGCACAAATCGGGGAGGTCCTCAGCACGCACGGGTCTTCAAGATGAGCATCATCCCGCGCGGGGGGCCTTTGGTTCAGCATTTGGTCCAACGAAATAAGCACGGGTCGGGCAAGCCATCAGCACGCACGGACTTCACTATGAGCATCAGCCCGCGTGGAGCACTCCTTAGCCCGCGCGGGGAGGTCTTGTTTCCAACATTAACAGCACGCCGCAGCCCGCGGAGGGCACATACTCCAGCCTGCGCGGGTCACGTCCTTCACCTGCAAAAACCAGAAAAGGAATTCTGTCTAAACAAGAAAAGGAACTTGTTGGGTACTTATACAAAAAGGAAAACGACGTTAGAGAAGAGGAATAAGAGATATTTTGCTGGAGAAAGGAATGGATACGTTGCCCAACTTAATCAAGAATGGAAAACACACGAAAAAGGTAAAACGCTGGTTGCTGCGACAAAGAGGAAGAAGTGAACAGGCAAAAGGAAAAACCAGGAGAAAAAGGAAAGGAAAGAAGAAGGAAAGACAAGGAGGAGAGCTAGGGTTCGTGGACAGGAGTTAGAGAGGAAAAAACACAGCCGTTGAGAGGGAGTTGAAGAGAGAGAGTAGAGAGAGAATCAGAGAAGAAGGAGACTCTTGCGAAGGAGACATTCAAGGGGCATTCGAGATTAATTCAAGACTTGGGTTTCGTTTGGTTCTTATGTTCTTTAGACTTTCTACTTCGATTAGTTGTTTGTTGTTGAACGCATGAGTGAGTAGTCGTTTTGTTCTAGGAGAAGGGATTAGCCCTTGGCTATCCCTTCTTCCATAATCGATTATTGAAGGAGGTAAGAACGAAGAGAGAGTATGGTTTGTTGTATAGGCGACGAGTGCTGTTTGGCATACCTCTCGGTGTTGACCACATAGTGTGGTTCATAGCGAGGTTATCGATCAGCTCGGATACCTCCTCCACTCTCAGATCCATAAACGATCATCTAGCAACATTATCCAACGTCGTTCGGTGTTCATTTGAGATTTTGTTATAAAAAGTTTGGATAACACACTGCTGCTCGAGACCATGGTGTGGACACATCTGTAGAAGATCCTTAAATCTGCCCCACGCGTATCAAAGTTAAACAAATATTAACCTAAACTACCCGCAAGTGCATGACACATGTGTAGTACTTTAGGTGTCGATTCCACAGGGACTACGCAACATAACCTAAACTCAAACTACGAATCAAACTTGCAAATGAACGAATATTGGTTTTAAGATTGAAATATTAACAATAAATAAACTAACGAGTTCTTAACAATGAGACAAACGTTCTAGGGATCCGATTTCACCACAAGACCACCGAAACCAACAATCAACCTATCTAATCATGCAATCCCAATTAAGTCATCTAAGGTAGACGATCCTAATATGATATCTACCCTCTCTCAAGGCATAGACACGTGATCTAGTCAAGTTATCCCCTACTTTCGTGGCTGACACCTTGAACTAAACCCATAAGTTCTATGATTCATCCGTTTCACCCTCAACCGCTGCTACCCTACTTTCATGACCTAACCTCGGTTGTTCTAAACATGATCTTCTAGGACTAGAATTCTCCTTTCGGTCGTTCTCCTAATCCCTAACACATGCATCTACTTGGCCTTCGTAAATACAAGTCATTCAAGCACTCAGACAAAGAATAGATAAATGAAAATGAGAAATTACATTCAAAGATAAATCAAATTGAATCTAGGATAGCCAAGGGCTAATCCCTTCTCCTAGAACAAAACGACTACTCGCTCATGCGTTCAAAAGCAAACAACACAATCGAAGTAGAAATTCTAAAGAACATAAGAACCAAACGAAACCCAAGTCTTGAGTTGATCTCGAATGCCCCTTGAATGTCTCCTTCGCAAGAGTCTCCTTCTTCTCCGATTCTCTCTCTACTCTCTCTCTTCAACTCCCTCTCAACGCATGTGTTTTTTCCTCTCTAACGACTGTCCACGAACCCTAGCTCTCCTTCTTGTCTTTCCTTCTTCTTTCCTTTCCTTTTTCTCCTGGTTTTTCCTTTTGGTCGCTCACTTCTTCCTCTTTGTCACAACAGCCATCGGTTTACCTTTTTCGTGTGTTTTCCATTCTTGATTAAGTTGGGCAACGTTTCCATTCCTTTCTCCAGAAAAATATCTCTAATTCCTCTTCTCTAACACGTTTTCCTTTTTGTATAAGTAACCAACAAGTTCCTTTTCGTGTTTAGACATAATTCCTTTTCTGGTTTTTGCAAGTGATGGACGCGACCCGCGCGGGCTGGAGTGTGTGCACCGCACGGGCTGCGGCGTGCTGTTAATGCTGGAAACAAGGCCTCCCCGCGCGGGCTGATGCTCATAGTGAAGCCCGTGAGTGCTGATGACTTGTCCAACACGTGCTTATTTCGCTGGACCAAATGCTGAACCAAAGGCCCCCCGCGCGGTCTAGGGAGTGCCCCGCGCGGGCTGATGCTCGTCTTGAAGACCCGCGCATGTTGAGGACCTCCCCGACTCGTGCTGAAGTTGTTGGGGGTCAAGCTCCGCACGGGCTAGGTGAATGCCCCGTGTGGGTTGTGTTATTCCTCGCCGATTCTCGTCCCGTTTATTCCGTTATGATCCTCGATGTTAGTACTTTGTCTCGTGTACGTCTTTTAGCTCCAAAATGAACCGAATTTGCATTACAACCTGTAAGGACACGAAAACTCAAAAACGAGTAAAACAGATACAAAATCATAAGTAAGCATCGTATCTATATCATAAACATCTCTTAAATCATGCGAGAAATACATATAAAAACGAGATGATCGGATTCTTGTTGCGCCTCAAACACTTTCGATAATGTATTTCAGAACTCGTATTCTGATACTTTTTCTTTACCTTTGAAGGAACTTGAATGTTTTGATATCATTCTTCCAAGACCAAGAATGCAACCTTTGAAATTACAAATATAAATGGCAAAATTATATTATATTGAAATTTCATTAATTTACCTCGAGATGCAACTCGTTGTATTCTTCCTGACTAAGAGAAGTTTGTGTTCCATTTTCTCTCTACAGAATTCCGGATACTCGTTTCGCTGCCATGTTCTCAACATCACCGTGAACACGTTTTACCCTGAAATCTACCCACGAACCATCAGATTTCTGAACGTGCGTACGTTCTAGCAATTCTGCGTACGATGGTTCTGACCCCTTCTCTTTCGCCTAAAAAAATAAAAAAGATATAGATTTAATAATAATCAAATGTTAATTGTATAAATGCGTAAAAGGTATTATAAAGCTTACCAAATCTTCGTATACTTTCGCAAAAGAACGAGATCCTGCGATACGTGTATCATTCTCTATCAGAACAACGAGATTTACTTGCACGCTCGCTTTTTAGCTTAAATACGGGATCATCCCAATAAGCGCACATCTGGTCCTAAACATTGTCGGTTATCCAATCGGGTTTTCTTTCGTGTATCGATATATTTTACAATCGTTTACGAGTGATTTGAGACGAACTCACGTAACCCATTCAAAATTTGGACTTTACTAGTCCGGTAATCTCGGAATTCCAATAAAATTAAAAATATAATTTGAATTATTTGATAAAATAAAAAAATTATTTAAAACATACCACAAATAATTTCAACCAACGTTCCTTAATATCTAGGTCGGTCTGCGTCCAATTGTAACAGGGGCAATCGATCATAATCAACTTTCATCGTTTTGTTACATGATGAGAAAACATAATTCTATACTCTATTTCATAGATACATATAAAATTCTGTGGGATTAATCGTATCCAAACCTACAAATCAAAATGAAGATAAATTAAAATTTAATTAACTATTTATAAATTGACATTTGAACATAAGTATACGTACCATTAAGCGTCGTTTTCACGAGTAGGGTCTAAACGAGAAAGTTTACGCCGTTCCTCATCCATTGATAAAAATTTCTTCCATGGTTGGTTCGTCATGCATCTCAGGTTTGTGATTCATTACTGGTTCGACCGGTGGTTGCATTTGTTGATAATAAGGCATATATTGCGCCGATTGTGTCGATCCAGTGTTCCGGAAGAAATTTGGATGCATGAATTTCGTAAATCCCAAAACAGAATGTCGCGAATGAGATGACACATTACCACTTTCCTCAGAATTAGAGGGGTTTCTCGTTTTACCGCCTCTTCTAACTCGACGTGATATATTGAAATGTAAAATTAAAACATTACGTTTTCAATGTCTTTGAAGCATTTCAAAAAATATTTTAACTACATAATATTAAATCTCTAACCAAAATTATCTCATAACGTTTTCAACATTAAATCTCTAACAAAACTTATTCCAAACATTTCAACAAACATTTAAACTACACATTAAATCTCTAACAAAACTTATTCCAAATCTAACTTAATATATTCAAAATCCAACTAAATATATTGCAAATCGTAAAATTGTATGAAAATTAACCAGCAAAATGTCGAGACGAACTGCTGGGACGAACTGCGGAGGAATGGATGGGCGAGACGGGGGCGACAGACAGTCAAGAAAGGGCGAACGATGGACGAACGATACGAAGGCGACAGATGGATGGGCGAGATGGGGGCGACGAACGCGGACGAATGAGATGGAGGCGATAGACAGCGACGCGACGGGGGAGACTCTGGACGCAGGGAAGTGAGAGAGAAAACGAAGAAAAATGGCTAAGTGTTTCGGAATTTAAAGGATTTTACGGACGCGAGGTCGTTCCCGTCCGTAAAACCGTTCGGAGTTTCCGGACAACCGGGACTGGACGAGACGAACTCCCCTCCGTAAAATTCTCCATCCGTAACTCGAGTCCGTCCGTCTGTTCGTATGTCTCTCCCGTTAAACGCCTCGTATTGTTTGTTTTGAAATATTTATTATGTTACAAACTCTCAACATCAAATAAACTGCTTTAATATTTTGAAAGATTTTTCCAATACGACAAATCCCAAAATATGTTCTTCTTGTACCATTTATGAGTAATTCCATAACCACCAATTCTCGGATGATTGTTCTCTCCGTAATCTATACTCCTAGAAACACCCAAAACAAGAAGTTATTCATACCAAATATATTCACTTGTCAAAACTGGAGGAGGAGATTTTTGCACAACTATATTCTTTTTGAAGTTTCTCTTATTGCACCGTAATGTATCATCAACAGGAAGAAAAAGACGATAACAATCAAACCCGCTTGTCTTACGTCCATATTTCAACTGAAAAGCGTATGTTTCACCTATGTAATATGAACAAGCCAATCGACCATGCGTTATCCATCTAGATAACATACCATAAGCTGAAAAATCACTTATTGTCCATATAAGAGCACCTCGTATCATAAAATTTTACCGCCTCGAGACATCGTACCCTTGAACTCCCTTCCATAATTCTTTCAATTCTTTAATCAATGGTTGAAGAAATATATCCAAACTTCTTTTCGGATGATTAGGCCGGGGAATCAATATTATTAAGAACAAAAACTCTCTTTTCATGTACATATGAGGTGGTAAGTTGTATGGTGTTATAATTGATGTGGTTAATCTCAAGTAATAATTTAGCTAGACTAACGCTTCCGCAGAAATACGGATCATATAGTACCAGGGTCGAACACAAGGAATTGATGCAACTCTAAAGCTAGTAAACTAATGGAAATCGATGAATGATGGGAATGCGAACAAAACTAAACTAAACTAATTAACGGGATAAACTCAATGACTAAATACCACAGGTGTCGAGAGATGCACGATGATGCAACGAAGTTCTAACAAGATCATGGTCTCAAATATTATCACGAGTTCAGGGAATTCAAGCTCTCATATAGGAACTGACTGGCGTAGACTTATCCACTATCTAGCATGCGTATACCAATCTCCCAATTGTTTATCTCACCTACTAGATGCATTAAGACCGCTATCCTAATCCCTAGATTCAATCGATCGACTTGGCGTAGATTCTAAACCGATTAAATCCTAAATCATGGCTAAGTTCCAAAGTCTAATCCCCTGGCGTAGATTCATTAAACTTCTATGATCATTCATTCGAGTGGCGTACAAGAACGAAAGCATTAAAAACAACCAATCAATCTGAAAACGATCAAATACCAAAATAATTCATTCAAGTGGCGTTCAAGAACAAAAGCATTAAGAATCACCAAGCATTAAGAACAAGACTTCGTACATATCGGCCAAGCTCTCTAACCTATGGCTGTGGACCTACTCGGACATGAACTCAGCAAAAGAAACACAAAAGATAACTATATTTGACATGGATAAAGAATGAGATCCCTCCATATTCTATTACCGATGTGTTCAATAGCTCCTCCATGCTCCGGCTTCCTCGCTCCGCCCTTCGCCCTTGTGTGTGCGTTCTGCTCTCTTTCTCCCTCTCTACGTGTGCTCTCTTTTCTCTCTTGGTTTCTCCCTCCTTCGTCCCTCCAGCTCTCCCCTCTCTTTGTTACAGCAGCCACCTCTCTTTGTTGCCTTTTCTTGAGTTTTCCAAATCTTGATTAAGTTGGCCACGTTTCCATTACTTTCTCCAGCGAAATATGACTTATTCCTCTTCTCTAGAGGTGTTTTCCTTATTGTATAAGTCCCCCACGAACTCCCACTTGTTTTAAGTCAAATTAACTTATTTGGAGTTGCAGGTGACGGACGCGACCCGCGCGGGCAAGGTAAGTGACCCGCTCGGGTACGGTGCAGACGATCGCACAAAAACGCGATGAAAAAGGGCAGCCCGCTCGGGCTGAGGTGTTGCCCGCTCGGGCTGGCTTGCTGCCCGCTCGGGCTAAGGCCCCGAGCGTGGTTTTTCTTGCCCGACTCGTGCACAATTTGCTGGACAAAATCGCCGTAACATTTGTCCGCTCGGGCTAGGGAAGTACCCGCGCGGGTAATGGCTATTCCTTGCCGATTCTCGTCCCGTTTTCCCGTGATGATCCTCGATGTTTGCACTTTGTCTTGCCACTTCCTTTAGCTCCAAAATGACTGAAAACGGGATGATAATGATGCTTAATGCTTGGTAAAATCAAATGAATGATGAAACTAACTATGAAAATAGATGAAAATACTAGAACAAAATAAACGTTATCAATAATAACTGGCCACAACGAAAATTATTCCCAGACATTCCAAATGGATTAAATCATCAGTACAAAGGCCTAAATGAACATTTCGACTCGCAGCTTCAAAATTAAGATATAACTTGTTAAAGTGTTTCCACGCCTCACAATCCGAGGGATGACACATCTCTCCTTCACAACTTGAATGTCAGCATGTCATCTTATTGTCGCTTGCGGTCTCCTCAGATTGATACAATCTTTTTAGTCTGTTTGTTATGATAAATACCACAGACGATATGAGACCGATTTTCCATTCTTTGTCAAATAAAACCAATCTTTTCCACAAAATCGTCAATTACTCAAATCTAGTGTCTCTCTCCAAAAAATCATGCAATTGTCTTGACAAACATCAATCTTTTGATATGGCAATAAACCCAATGATCTCATCATCTTTTTTATCTCATAATAAGAGTTTATTGCATTGTTATCTTCAGGCAAATAATCTCTTACTAATTGCAATATAGAATCCATGCAATTCTCAAACAGATTATTTTCAGTATTCAAATTGATCAAACGTGCAGATAGAGAGAACTGTGAAAGACCACTTCTACAACCATCATAAAGTGGATGCCTAGCACTTTCTAACATTTCAAAAAAAAACTTTTTGCTTCTTCATTCAGATCTTCTTTACCACATTCTTTTCTTTCACCGAATATATTTTGCACCATTTCTACATAAGGGTTCATTTCTACATCTTGATAAGTCTCAAACACAATGATGTACAATGCCCTACTAAAATTTTTCAACAACATTACTAGATCGTGGTGCAAAATTCTCTCTATGACATAACCACATGAAATAATTTGGATTAAAACCTCTTAAATAAAGATGATTCCAAACGGTTCTCTCATTAACAAATTTTTCATTCTTGCATTTGACGCATGGACAAACCAACTTACCAGTTTCTTTATAAACTTGTTTATTTGTCGCCATTGTCATAAACTGTGTAACACCTTCTATAAACTCCTTCGATACACCTTGAGTTTCTGGATCAATTCTTTTGTACATCCATTGTCTAGAAATAAAAATATACGATCTCGACGAAGATGTCATTATAATCACAAACAATAAGAAGATATGTAGTGAAAGATATGAGAATTGTGTATGAAAAATGGATCAAAGTTTAAGGGGGTTAAATAGATAATTTCTGGACGGATTACGGACTAAGACAAATAGTTAACGATGAGTCGTCCCGAATCCGTCCCTAAATGGATTTTTGGCTGTACCATTTTAGGGACGGCGGCCGATGGGCATCCGCAAATTGTGGACGTCACTGTAGCCGCCCGTAATTTGCGGACGCCCGTCGGCGTCCCTCTCTAATCCGGGATGCCCTCCAGATCCATTTCCAATCCATCCACAAATATGGACGAGATAGAAACTGTTTATCCGTACGCAAATTTCCGGATGGATTAGGAATGAATTTCTTTTCCCATCCCTATTTCGTCTATAATCCGTCCCCAAATTTAGGGATGGATTAATCAGTCCGTAAAATCCGTTTGCAATCTTAAAATTTTTAGTAGTGTCTTTTGAATAGAATATGTCACCTTGTCTCCTGCCCTCTATCTCTTTGATGAATAGATACGTTGTCATCGTCATCGTCTTCTCTCTTGCCAACTCTCTCTCTCTAACAGAATCTCCACCGGCTCTCTTACCTTATCTCTTGCCTTCTCTTTCTACTATCTCCTTTAGTTTCTCTGATCATCGTGTTTATCGTGATTTTGGGTTTCATTTTGTTAATTTGTTTATGAGTTAATATGTCTTTTTAGATACTATATTTTTAATATAGAAAGCTAGGAGAAGCGGGAAAGAAGGCCAAAGGAGGGGATATATAAACATGGCGAGAGAGAAGGCCAAAAGTACTAAACACAGACGAATATCAACGAACAGATCAATGGATCTGTCCTTTGATATAATTTGCAACGGATCGTAACGAAATTTGGGAAATTATCAACAACCCGAAGTCTATTACAATCTGTTAGAATTTTAAATTGACGATCAATGGATAATATCCGTTGCAATATTGCTCATGCATTCATTGGATGCCCGTTGGAACGATCAACGTGTATCCATTGATATTTGCAAATGGATGCCAATTGGAAAATTTAGAATTTCGAAATTTCCGTTGGAATAATCCAATGTGGTATTTCAATGGAGGTATTTTCGATGGGCATTCATAGGTATTTCCAACGGGAATCCATTTGAATATTCACTATTTATACATAAAATACGAACTGTTTACCATCAAGGCATCAACAAAAATATATTTTCAAACAATGTCATCTTCTTCAAATAGGGATATATACAAATTGAGAGAGTGGATGCATAAAAGAAAAGTTCCTGTAACCGAGGAAGTTACTCAAGAATTCTTACAAGGATTGGAGTAGTTCATGAGTTTTGCGTCGATACAACCTTAGTATCAAGAACACGTGACAATATTATGTCCATACAAAAGATGCAAAAAAATGAAGTATCGAAGTTAATAAATTGTTTGCAAACACGTTTACAAGATTGGTTTCGTAGATAATTACGAAATTTGGTTATTTCACGGAGGAAATTGTGGCATTAGAGAGTGTGAGCAAGAAGCATAAGAAATAGAAAGAAGTGAAGAAGTTATTTATGAAAAATCGTTGACCAATCCATATGTGGAATGGTTTCAGATGCTTTTCCTGGCCGTGGAGTTGTTGAGCAAACGCATGAAGAGATTCCAAACAATGAGGCGCAGTGATTTTTCAACCTATTGGATGTAGAAAAACAACATATATATGAAGGTTTTCGTGAAGTTTGGTCTTATTTATCATCGTCATCAAGATTGATGTGTATAAAAATAGACTACAATGTAGCTGAAAATTGTATGGATTCATCTTGCAAAACCATGTGGAAATATTTACCGGAACATAATCAAGTTATTGAGACATATTATGCAACAAATAATATTTTAAAAGATTTGACAATGCCACATGAGAAAATTGATATTTATAGAAATAGTTGTATGTTGTTTGGGAATAAGATAAAGACCTATTGGAATGTAAATTTTGCGGTGTAAGCACATTTCTTCCAAAAAAACATCTTCACGAAAATATGCATCGTATAAAATGATATGCTATATGTCTGTAGCAAATAGGTTCAGAAGGTTATATGAATGAAAAAATCGTTGCAACAATGAGATGGCACACATAATACTTGACAGACGAAGGGATAATGCACCATCCATCGGATGGTAAGGCTTAGAAAGATTTCAATGAAATATTTCATGAGTTCGCTTATGAAACGAGAAATGTTTATCTTTTTCAGTGCACCAATTATTTTAGTCCATATGAATAATTTAGAAGTCAATATTCTCTGTGGCCAGTGATTTTGTTTCCGTATAATTTGTCTTTCGATATGTGTCTGAAAAGAGAAGTAATGCTTTTACGTTGCTGATTCCAATACCAGAACATTCGAAGAAAAGATTCGGTTTTTTTTCATCCTTTAATTAACGAATTGAAAGACTTTTTGAACAATAAAATTCTTGCTTATGACGTAAGGACAAAGCAAAATTTCAGATTGAAAGTGAATTTGTTGTGGCTAATTAGCGACTCTACTACCTATAGAATGTTATCTGAGCATGCACGAGAGATTGGTATGTTTATATTGTATGGAGGATACAAATTCATTTTGACTAGTATATGGGAAGAAAAAATGTTGGTTTGATTGTCATAAAAAAGTTTTTCCTCATGGACATACATTCGGTAAAGATAAAAATATTTTTGAAAGAACATGGTACATTAAGAAGAGGTACCATACATGCAAACAGGAACGTAATTCCTTTACAAACGATTAAACACGATTGAAGATTTAAGAATCAATAGAATGTGACGGAGATCATGGGTATCGAAAACCACAAAGACAAGTTGAATGGCATAACTGGTATAAATGTAGTATTTTTTTAGAACTGCCATATTGGAAATAATTGATATTGCATCATAATTTTGATGTTATACATATTGAAAAAAGCATTGTCGATAACATCATTAACAATGTTTTGAATATGACGAGAAAAACGAATGATAACATACAATCACGAAAAGACATTTAATGATAATATGTTGAAGACCTGAGGTGAAGTTACGTGATAGAATGACACTTATCCCAATATTCAGATGGTCTAGACAAGCGAAAACATCATTATTGACGTGATTAAAAGAAGACGTTAAATTTCAAGATGGATATGCATCGAACATTACTCGGTGTGTGGATACTTTAGGTTCGACGCTGATCAGGTTGAAAAGTCATGATTGCCATATTTTTCATGCAGCGACTCATTCCAATTGCATTTACTGAACTATTACCACGAAATGTTAATGATGGGCTATGCGAAATTCACACATTTTTAAGAGATATATGTTCAAAAAAATTAAAAAGGATGACTTAAAGTTATTGAAAAAATATCTCGGAAGTGTTATGCTCTTTGGAAAGAGGTTTTATGCCTTCCTTTTTCGATATCATGGAACATTTATCAATACATTTGCCATATGAGGCAATACTCGATGGTCGAGTTCAATTCATCATGATGTATCCTTTCAAAAGGTTTTCTTTCATTTAAAGAAAAAGACAAAAATTAAAGCAGCGGTTGAAAGATCTATTGTAAAATAATACTTGCTGGAAGAACTAACATATTTTAGCACATATTATTTCGAGTCATATATTCTGACGAAACAAAGACGTTCAACAGAAGATAACACAAAAAAACGATGACAATCGATCTTTCAATTTACAAATATATATATTTATATAAGATATATATGTGTTCACATACTTTTATTATAGGATATTAGATGAAAAAGTAATGGGTACATATCCGCATCTAAATGCATATGAACTCACAAAAATGAAAGTTAAACGTTACGTCTCATGGTTGAGAGATTACATAAGTACACGTATTTTCGTATATATACGTAAAATGCTTTATTATATAAGTAACCATTCATTTTTATATTACATAGGTCAAAGGTTCTGATGAGAGAAATTCTGCCTGGTTATGAGATTTGGATAATGGTCCTACAAAAAATATATTATGTTGGTCAATTATGTTTATTCGGGGCTACACATTTCACACTTATAAGCACAAAAAATATATAAGCACGTTCAATTTATGACGTTTGAGTTAATAATGAAATAGAGGATGATAATGTGTACGACATTTTGCACAAAATCCTACAGGTGGAATATCTTCGTCTCGTTGGATTGAAGGTAAATGCTTTTGAAATGTCATGATTCGACCCAACCATAGGACGTGGTACACGAAAATATCGGTGGAGAGAAATTGACATCTACCCGTAATGACAATACGGAAAGTATGATCCATTCATCACAACAGATTGAGCATATCAAATATGTTACGTGCAATATCCAACAACATTGAAATGCCGAAGAAGAGAGTGGCAAGCCGTAGTTAAGATTAAACCACGAGGAGTTATAGGCACAGAAGAAAAAGAAGATCCATTGCAAAACCGATCACCATGAACCCATACTTTTAATTGATACAGTCAATCGGAAAAGATTCTCGTAAAAACTGACATAGATGGAGAATACATCGCGATTATGAAGATGTTGAACCAAAAGATGCAGAAGATGAACACGATGATGAATTTCATGCACAATTGAATAAAGACTCACTAATTGAAGAATAAACTGAAGAAGATATATGAATTGTATAATTTTAATATCAAATATTGTAATTTGTTTAATTTTTTATCATAATATTCCACTTTCAACGGGCAACCATTGGCAAAGGCAACAAAGACCAATTGAATCATTTAATTCTGTTTGACACTTAAAAAAATTCATGTTTTATCAATTTTCAAAGGGTATCCATTGAGACATTCCAATGGATGCCCATTGAAAGGTTGTAACCTGCCAACAGATACATGTTAAAAGGAATCGACATTTCCAATGGATGACTGTTGGAAATTTTAACGGGCATCTGTTGGAATTGGTCATGATGGCTATGCTCCGCCTAGTATCCTCGTTGCATTGGGACAATGTTTTCCAATGGACATCCGTTGAAATTTCCAACGGATGCCCATTGGAAAAAAGACGTATAGCGCCTTTTATTACATCTGTTGCCTCGGTAACACAATTTCTAACGGGCATCCGTTGACAATAGTTATGTCATTTAATAAATTCTATTGAAGTGACACAATTTCCAACAGTCTGTTGGAAATATCTATATTTAATTCGTTGAATAGTTTATTTTCAACGCAATCTCAAAACCAAAACATCAATTTCTCTAAAACATCATTACTAAACACTTAACACAATGAGAACTCAGTGATGTATCGGTGATAGTGGGTTGTTACCGGATTCCGTAAGAGCCCCATCACCACTGATATTTGATAAGGAAGATGATACAATGGATATTAACACTTTGATCGATACTTTTGACGAGCATTCCATTATTCTCATTATTGATCCCAAATGTCCTGACGAGACGTTATGATAAGAAATTATTTATTTACAAATATGGATATTTCAATTAATTATAACTATTGTCCAATAATTTTGTTTATATGTGTAGGTTTGATTTGGATGTTGTTCTTAAACAAACAAATAAGAACATAACCCAATGTTCATTACAAGATCGACTTTATTACTCCTAGCAGGTGACGCTAGAGTTTTTACGCTGCTGATGGTGGTGCACATTTATTGTAAGTATATTTAACATAAAAATTAATTTAAAATTATAATTGATTTTTTTTCATAAAATAATGTATTTAAATTTAATTTTTTAGCACGCATAGAGATGGAATAAGTAAGATACATCGTACATCTATACTGATTGGATGCACGATTTGCAAGCTCGATTGCGCTTGATGATGAATAATGCCAAGCACAACTATTATAAGAAGAACGCCAAACCGACGTGGGGAACAGACGAGATATTCAACCTAGGCAAAAAGCGAGAAAGCCCAAAAATGTCGGTAAGGCGAGAAAATTCTCGGGTATGGTCTGCATTGTCATACCTCGGGATCAAAGTCGTTTATTTAAGAAAAGAATGATAATAAATATTTACATTTATAACTTCAATGTAATTTTATTTAATTTTTTATCTAATCATATTATTATAATATTACAGATACAAAGCATGGGAAGAGATCGACTATTCTTGAGCTAGTTGTTGAGTTGTTGAGCTAGTTGTTGATGCGTATCAGAGTTAAATATAACCTAATCTACCCGCAAGTGCACGGCACGTGTGTAGTATTTTAGGTGTCGATCCCACAGAGACTACGCAACGCTACCTAAACCCGAACTACGAATCAAACTGGCTAACGAAAGAGTGGTGATGAAGAATAAAATACTGAAAGTAAACTAAACTACTTGGGTTCTAACGATGAGA
>CM071867.1:20310313-20325269 GCA_036759665.1 Gynandropsis gynandra
GACAACGCGTATATAGATGGTAGAAGAAGGATACACCGCGTATCTACACTGCTTAGATGCACGACATACAAGCCATGTTACGCTTGATGATGAATAATGCCAAGCACAACTATTATAAGAAGAACGCCAAACCGACGTGGGGAACAGACGAGATATTCAACCTAGGCAAAAAGCGAGAAAGCCCAAAAATGTCGGTAAGGCGAGAAAATTCTCGGGTATGGTCTGCATTGTCATACCTCGGGATCAAAGTCGTTTATTTAAGAAAAGAATGATAATAAATATTTACATTTATAACTTCAATGTAATTTTATTTAATTTTTTATCTAATCATATTATTATAATATTACAGATACAAAGAATGGGAAGAGATCGACTATTCTTGAGCTAGTTGTTGAGACTCACGCCAAGAAGAAGTCCGTCATCGGGAAAGAGATCGATGAATCTAAACTTGTTGACCCCAAGGCAGAGTGGACGATGAAAGTTGTGATGGAAAAGATCACACAGCAATCACAAGCCATCGGTTCAGTTTCCGACGATCTTAGTCCTTTGCAAAAGAACATAATTTATTTAGAGGTATATAATAACATTATTGTTATAATAAATATTTAATTATATAAATATTTTAAATCGATATATGCTAACTTTAATTTGTTTTATATTGCAGTCTGTGAGGCCATATAAGGGGCGTCTATACGGTTTAGGTGTTCTACAAAAAGATATCGTCGAGGACGCCACTGCGGTACCCCCACGGTGCAAGAGACATTTACGCAAGAAAGATGCATCGATCAGCTCAAAACTACACTTGAACTATGAAAATTGCTCTTCAAGAAATACAATCTAAGCTTTGCAAGAAGCGAGCACGGATGTGTCACATGGAGAGTATCATCGAGCAGCTCGAGACTACTCTTCGAACAACGCAAGATACTCTTCAAACAAGGCAAACTATTCTTCCAGACATGCAAACGCGGATGCATCATATGGAAGGTATCGGTCACCACCACCAACAAGGGCAACAACGCCGAGACAAAAACCGATCATCGACTCTGGTGCAACCCCTTGACAAGGCGTTGATGAGTACTAGGATGAAGACGATGGTGCCGGTTTAGATGAATTGTAGTAAATCCATTTTTAGTTTTGTAAAAAAAATTATATATTAATTGTTTTTAGTTTTTTTTATTATATTCGTAAAAACTATCTCGTTGAGACATAATAACATTCAATGGGCATCCATTGGAATATTTTAAAATTTCTGTCATTTCTTTTCCGACGGGGATCTGTTGCTATTTCTCACAAATAATTTTCAATGGATACCCGTTGCTGGTTTTCAACGGATGTCCGTTGCAACATGCCAACAGATACTCGCTGTAATTTTCAAAAGGATATTCGTTCATAATGTTCAATGGGCATCTATTGAAGCTTTGCAATGGGTATCAGTTGAGACATTCAATGGATATATCCATTATGATATGTTAAACATCATCAATGGATATATCCATTATGATATGTTAAACATCATCAATGGATATCATCTGTTGCAAATCTTAATGGTAAGATTTTTCAACGATCGTTTCTCAATGACACATAATTCGTTGAAATTCGTTGGAAAAGGTCATTACCAATAGGAAGTTAGCCATTTCCAACAAATATGTTCATTGAAAATGACCTATTGAAAATGAAAACACCAAGAAGAAGATAGAGGGCTTTCAAACTCATCTTAGACACTTGGAGATGCAAGTCGCACAACTTGCACAAGAAACAACATGCCCACAAGGAGTTCTACTAGGAAAACCAGAAGCGAATCCCCGTGAGCACGCCAACACCATTTATCTAAGGAATGATAAGACGGTGGATCAGCCCACTCCTTCAACTTTTGAAAGGGGCAAATCATCTATCACTGCAGCGAAAAAGGCTATTAACGAGCTTAAGGAGAAGCCCAAGGAGGAAGAAGAGCCAAAGTACGAAAAACCATCCTCGAGGCAACCTGCTTTGCTGATTCCACAATGCCAACGCAAGAAAACAGTAGATCAGTCCACTTCTTCAACATTTGAAAAGGGTGAGTCTATTACAATAGCGGAAAAGGATAGTGACGTTGACAAACACAAGAAGAAACCCGAGGAGGAAAAATAACCGAAGTATGTGAAACCCGAACCGAGGTCTCCTCCTTTGTTGTTTCCACAATATCAATGCAAAAAGAACAAGGATGCCCAATTCACTAAGTTTTCTGAGATGTTGAAGATGATGCACATCAATGATGACGTGAAACTCAAGCAATATAATTTCCTAGACCACTTCACCGCAAGTATACGGATCGTGTAGTACCAGGGTCGATCTCTAGGGACTAAAGCAGCCAAAAACTAAGAATAACACTAAACTAAGACGAATGGAAGTAGATGAAGATGTGGTGCGAAATATCTAAAGAACTAAGCTAAGTGGTGGCAACGATGGTAGTTCGGAGAAAACTTGGATATGACGAACACTACGGTTGTCGGGATACCGGGATCGTATGGATGTAACAACTAAAGATCATAAACCTATCGAATTATCTTGATAACGGGAAATTCATGCTCTAAGGTGAGGAGTGATTCTTCCGAGCCTAAACCTCCTAACCATGAGTACGTGCAACCCTACCTTCCAGCAGTGATTAACCCGTACTATGGCAGCTTTATGAACGCAATCCTAATTCCTAAGTCGACTAACCGACCGGTCAGATTCTCATTAGCCGAACTTAACCTACAACTCAACAGTTCCGGATTCATCCTTTAACCTTCCAGCAAAGTCTGAATTCCTATGTTACTGAGCAGGGCAGCACTAGTATAAGAGTGATAATGTTGAATGTAGAACCGAATATCAAGATAAAATTATTAGATCTAAGCATTAACGCATAACATTGTTCATCCATTACAATCCAATATCCCTAATCCATAGTTCGGACTCTACTCACTCATGGAGTTTACTATCAAAGAAGATAACATAACCCTAAACATGATAAAACCCTAGGAAACCCGATGCCTCAGCCTTCCCTATTGTGTTACCGATGTGTGGATTGATGCTTCTCTTCTTCTCCAACGTCTCCCCAGCCTTCCTTGATGTTTTCCAAGCCTTTCCTTGCCCTGTACGTTGTCCCCCTTGCTCTAGATCTCTTCTGGCCTATAAATTAGGTCATTTGAATGCAAGATCTAGTTGGTTGCGAGAAACGCGGCCCGCTCGGGCACCACTTTTACCCGGTCGTGCAGAGGCGCGCCCGGTCGTGTTCTTCGTCTCGCCCGATCGGGCATAAGCACCCGATCGTGTGGTTGAGCGGCCCGAGTTGTGCAAACTCTCGGGGATTTTCGGATGAATTAACGCTCGAGCGGGTATCCTTGTTGCGCCCGATCGGGTATTACTACCCGATCATCAGCACCCGATCGCGTGGTTGAGTGGCCCGAGTCGTGCAAACTCTCGGAGAATTTTGGGATGAATTAACGCCTGAGCGGGTATCCTTGTTGCGCCCGATCGGGTATTACTACCCGATCATGTTGCCTTCGTGCCCGGGTCGTGCAAGGTGTGCAAATAAAACCCCGTAGGTTTTACCCGAGCGGGTAGACCATGGTGCCCGACCGGGCACCCTTGAAATCTTGAATTTTTTTTTTCCGCTCGTTGCTCGGGTGTTCCATTGAGTTCAGAGGCTTGATTTTGGCTCCGAGTGAATTTATCTTCAAAGTGCGTGGTTTTGCTCAGGAATTCGTCTTTTTAAGCTCGATTAGTCCTTGTCGTCTAAAAATCTGAAAACCAACAAAACGGGCGTATGTAATGGATAATCGTATCGGAAATGTAAATCTAACTAAGAAATGTATGCGAAAAATGACACTAAAACCTAGCCTAAAATCAATACACTTTCAGTGTTATCAATCACCATTCCATTCCATGAAGTTTTGAAGAAGATACCTTCGTATGCTAAGTTCTTGAAAGATGTGCTTGCAAATAAAAAAACGTGGAAACGGAGACTGTAATGGTAACAAATTCAATGCTGCAACCACATCTACTAAAGAAGATGCCCGATCCAGATATATTTGTGCTACCATTGTCGTTATATGAAAAATTGGATCTTAGGGGCAGAATGGATCTTCATCCTACACAAATGGCGCTTACCATGGCTGATTGAAGTGTGAGAATCTTCAAGGTATTGCTAGAAGAAGAACCACTAAAAGTCGAAAAATTCTTCATTCCGGTTGAATTCGTCATCTTAGATATGGAGGAAGATAAGAACATTTCGATCATCCTCGGGAGACTGTTTCTTTACACCGCGAAAACAATCATACATTATGCGAAAGGAAGGCTAACACTGAATTTTGGCAAAGAAGAATGGAGTTCAACTTGAACGACACACTTAAGCAGCCGTGCATGATCGATTCGGAGTTCCACATCAATGTCTTGGAGAAATTAGTCGAGGAAGTCATTGAAGAATTTGGGAGTATGGATTCTCTAGAAACGACTCTCTTAACAGCTGGAGAAGGATTATATAAGGATCCAAAAAAGTTGTTGGATGAAGGAATGACGAAGGAACCTCTGGACAGAAACTTACGCGTGACCCGAGCAGATTTCTGCACGACCCGAGTTACGTGCAATGCAGATCAGTATATAAACACTCCGAGTCGCCGAGAAGCCATACAAAACACCCAACACCAAATTGGAACATCGATAACGCACCCAAGGTGAAGATGAAACCATTACCACAAGGGCTCACGTACCAACAAATGCTGGGAATGAAGGAGATGAGTAATGAAGCTGAAAATAGCCCGACTGAGCATCATGTCGTGCCCGATCGAGCATATCTCCATTTTAACATAGCACGATCTGGGCAAACTTCAAGCCCGACCCGTGCATTATCTTCAGCATGAAATTGCAGAATATCAAGCCCGACCGGGCTGCTTGTGATGCACCGGGCTCCCATTTTTAGAACAACACGATCGGGAAAACATCAAGCTCGATCTGTGCATTCTTGTTAGCAACATTTGAGAACAACAATAACCCAATCGATCTGTAAACTAAGCACGACCGGGGTCCTTCTTTTGAGATCAACATAGTCAAGCTACTGACCGCACCAACAAAATTTACAAAGAGGCCAACCGATCCATGTGCTATAACCAATCGAGCATCCCATGTGAATGAGATGCTATGCACACGACGATGACAAGGACGTCACCTGATGAGTAGGGCATATTGGTTAGGCTCGTGACCTCAACCAGTGCTTCTCGGGAGGCAACCCAAGCTTTGTATCCTTTGTTATTTCTTTTTTATTTTCAGAACCGCATTCTCTCCCCTTTCACAAGCATACACTCTACTAGCTGCCACGTTATATCGTACTTTTTCTCGTTCGAAATGTGTGATTCTTTTTCGCAGATTCTCTTAGGTTTTTGAACACCGGGATGGTGTTCCGTTCAAGTTTGGGGGGGAGGGGGTACTCTTCGAGTGTCATGTTTTTTATTAGGATTAGATGTTGAGTTCTTTGTTTTATTTTAGCGTTTATATTATTTTTGTTAGGATTAGACGGACGGATATCTAGTACAAAATTTTTAACTTTAGCCATCTTTGTGCAAATTTGTCGAATTTGGAAAAAAATTCTAGATTTGCTGAAAAATACCTTTAAATATCAATTAGTCTAGTAGTTGTGTATGAATCCATATCCTATAGTTGTATTCTGCCCACTAGGTTTCAATCCCATGTACTTATATCTTCAGTATACCGTTCATTCTTTGATTTGCTTCTCTATCGTTATAATTCCACGCACCTACACCAAGCGTGAATGTTAAAAAAATGTGTGGAAACCGATAAAGAATAAAAAAAGAAACGAAGAAAAAAATGATTTTCTTAAGAATGGTATCTCACATGAGCATAAAAGAATAGGTATGGGATTGGTTGAATGGCATCTAGGGGTTAGTGAAATGAACGTGGGTTATGTATAGGATTGCACGGCTAGTGGCTTTCGGTAGATAGAGGTCTGAACTAAGTATGCCTAGGTATATGTTCGTGTGACGCATTTTTGTGCATGATGACTGATTTTTCGGAATGCTTGTGCTAGTATCCGGTTGTTTTTAACTCTCGTTGCGCTTAACTTTAGTTTTTTTCTAGGACGAGCAAAGGTTCAAGTCTGGAGGAGTTTGATAACATCTATTTTGTTATTGTATTTTCGTCCATTTTCATAGTTAGTTTAATCATTCATTTAGACTTTACCGAGCTTTAAGCATCATTTAGCCCTCTAGCGTTTTCTCATGTATTTGCAGGAAATGAAGATATCAGACACTAACACGAGCAAATGTCATAAAACTAAGAAAAACTGTTCTCCTATCAGCTATGCACGGTCATCATCCAAGAATCATAAACCGAATAAGAGAAATGGAAGCTAGCCGGCTGGAACACTCATGGACACACGACTGAAGAGTAATGGAAACTTGCTGGCCGCTAGAGAAAAATGGAAATGTTCGGCTAGAACAATACTTGCAAGAACACTACTCACTTAAAATGGAAACCTGGCTGGAGTAGAAGAGGAAGCACGGTGAGCAAGCAAAACGGAAACACTGACCGCCTGTAACAAAAATGTAAACCTTCTACCACTGAAGCAAAATGGAAACAAGGCCACTGAAGAAAAATGGAAACAAGCGGCCAGTCAAAAAAGGGAATGAATGAGAAAAGGACACACGACCAAAGAAAAGAAAAAGAGAAGAAGAGGAAAGACGACGAAGGGGGCAAAGGAGAAGCAGGTAGTTCGGACAGAATACAAAAGATAGACAAGCAGCACGCGTAGAGAGAGAAAAGGAGAGTAGAACATCGAAGAGGATAGAGACGGGGAGACGAACTCGGAACGCGAAGGAGTTGTTGAAGACTACGGTATTAGAATAGGGATGAATCTTGTTGTGTATCTATGTTTAAGATAGACTTCTTTTGCGTTTTTTTTTCTAAGTCCATGTCAAAGTAGATCCATAGACATGGTTAGAGGGTTTTGCCAATATGTAATGAAGTATTGTGCTTAATGCTTAGTGGTTCTTAATGCTTTTATTCATGTACGCAATTTGAATAAATGATTTTGGTATTGATCATTTTAAGAATGATTGGTTTTTATTAATGTTTTCGTTCTTGCACGCAATTTGAATGAATGATTGTAGAAGTCTAAAGAATCTACGCCAGGTGATTAGACTTTGGAACTTAGCCATGCTTTAGGGTCTTAATCGATTTAGAATCTACGCCAGGTCGATCAATTGAACCTAGGGGTGGGCGTATCAGGTTCCCCGGGTTCGGGTTCCTCGGGTTCTAAAAAATTGAACCCAAAAAACCCATTTGGTTTTCGGGACGGGTTCCTCGGGTTTCGGGTTGGGTTCGGGTTGTTCGGGTTTTGAAACATTGAACCCAAAAAAACCGGATTGTATTTGGGTTCTTTCTGGTTCTCGGGTTCTTCGGGTTTTTCGGAGTTTTTGGGTTATTTAAGTACGGGTAATTCGGGTTTTAAACAGGTAATTCGAGTTTAAATGGGTAATTCAAGTTTAAATGGTAATTCGGGTTCCAAATTTAACATACAAAAAAATTAGGTTAGAAGGGTTAGGGTTTTTTTTCGGGTTTCTTGGGTTCCTCGGGTTCTCTTGAACCCAACCCGGACAGACCCGAACCCATGTGGGTTTTAGATTTTGAACCCATATGGGTTTTCTACAAAACCCGTTTATCTCACGGGTTGGGTTTTTCGGATTGGGTCAGTCCGGGTAACCCGAAACGCCCACCCCTAATTGAACCTAGGGATTATGATAGCAGTCTCAATGCATCTATTGGATGAGATTACGCAGTTGAAAGCGCTAGTTAATGGACAAGTCTACGTCAGTCAGTTCCTATAATAGAGCTTGAATTCCCTGAACTCATGATAATATCTAAGACCAATGATCTTGTTAGCACTTCATTGCATTATTGTACGTCACTCGAAACCTGTGGTGTTTAGTTTATTAAGTTTATCTCTAGTTAGTTTAGTCTTTACTTTGCATTCCAACTACTCATTGATTTATTTATCATCCATTCATTAGTTTAATAGCTTTATTGTAGCATCGGTTTCCTCGTGTTGGACCCTGGTACTACACGATCTGTATTCTTACGGAAACGTTAATCTAGGTATTTATTACTTGATATTAACCACATCAAAGGGGTCGATGATACGATTCGATGGAGGTAAACGACATATAGACGATGCCGGAACAATGGGGTAGGCAACAAAACTACGCGACGAGAAAACGTGAAAGACAAAGGAGAATAATGAATAAAGAGAAGAAGGGGAGTTTGGCGCTCAGTAAGAGAAGAAAGGAAAAAGTTGTTTATATGGTTTTATTTTAAACTAAAATTATAAGGTTATATTGGTATTTCACAAACTATATATATACATATATAATCTTTTATTTTAATGTTAAATATTTAAACTAATATAATCTTACAATTACAAAAAATATATATATTTATGTGGGTTTTTTCTAACCACTTTTAAAAAGATAAATACCACATTTCACCAATTTAATAAATATATTATATAATTATAATACAATAGATTTATTACATGCGAAATGAAATATAATCAATAAATTGAAGAAAAATCATATACTAATATAAAAACACTTAATGACAACAAAGACATTATAATATTAAGTAACATTACATACGTTTATATGTGTGTATATATATATATATATTTAAAAGCACATCAAAACTGTTAAATAAATAAGAATAAAATTTATAAAAACTTCTGACTTTTCGTGGCGGATTAGATCCAATCACCGGGTAGAATAAAATAAATAAGGATATATTGCATTTTATAAATATATAATAAACTAATGAATAAAAAATAAAAATTTATAATTTATACATATATAATTATAATCAAATATACAAATCTAATAATAAAAATATTATATATATAATTAAGATGAGTTCAAAATTAATGATATAGATCACAAAAAAAATAAAACAATATGTACAAGTAAAAAAAATATAAAGATAGAATAAACTAATATAGAATATATATATATATATATTATATGATTGAAATATGTATAAATAATTTAATAGTAAAAAATAATATATTATAATTAGTATGAGTTCAAAATTAATTATATAGACCATATAAAATAATAAACAAAAAACCTAATAATTGAAAGTGGCCAATTTTTTTTTAAATTGCAAATTACTGTTGGTATTTTATAATATATAGATTGTAATTAATATATATTAAAATTTGAGCTTTTTTCCGCATATCATGTTTGTATTTTTTTTAACTCCATTTAGTTTTTTTATCATATATGATGTATATATTAAAGTAAAAAATTAAAATTAAAATATCTTTTAGTATAACAATTATCTATTTATAATCATAAATAAATTTTAGAAATAGTTTCATTAATTGGCAAAAACTATTACGAAAATACTCAATAACATACAAAAATATAAAATGATATATGAATCAATACCAATATCATACATGAATTATACTTTTCTCCATTCAAGGCTTATAAATGAATTTA
Source organism: Gynandropsis gynandra (assembly GCA_036759665.1). Lineage (NCBI taxonomy): Eukaryota > Viridiplantae > Streptophyta > Magnoliopsida > Brassicales > Cleomaceae > Gynandropsis > Gynandropsis gynandra. The sequence continues at coordinate 20,319,835 of CM071867.1, forward strand.
ACAAAATGAAAGTTGTGTGCCACGTCGCTTAATTTCTAATTATCCAGAGTCAAACCATTAAAAAATGTGTCTATCAATTTTATTTTATCTTACCTTGCAATAACATAATATATTTTTGTGCTTAAATAACAGAAATTAATATTAAGTCTACATGTTTCACATAAAAATTACAATAACATGATGAATGATCACCTAATTAATTTCTGACCAATCCATTGCAGTAACATATAAAGTATAATTAAAGTATATTTAGTGGGCAGGTAAAATATTATGATGAATATAAAGAATAATGAACATGTATACATAACAACATTTGTAGTTGGAATGGTTGAGTAAAATCATTAAACAAGAAGATATGTTTAAATAGGTTAGATGAGTTAAATGATAAATTATATAGATTCAATTTTATAATTTAAAAGAAAGAATATCTAAAAAGTCTTTGATACTCAATAATTATCTCATAACATAATTATCTCATAAATTGAAGGAGAAAAAGATATATGTTTTTGGTATAAGGAAATGTCTCGCTCAAAGCTCATTCATTTGCAAAAAGAAAAAAGGGGAAAAATTTTAAACACATCGATGGTGTATTCTTATATAAATATTTCACATTTTCCATGTTTTATTATTTTTCTGTTTTCATATTTTTGTATATAAAGTATTTTATAAATTTTGAAATTTTTGGATTATGTATTCGTTGAAAGAAAAATATCTAACTGATAAGACGTAGTGTAGGTTAGTTTTAGACTACGCATTTCGATCATTTCCTGTAATTTGCATAGCACGAGTTACCAAACCGACATAAATTAGTCTTCTATCCAGTTTTTTTTGTTGTTTTTCAGGTTTTAAGGTGACAAAGTTTAATCGAGCTTAATGGTGTTGATTCCTAGATTCAACTGTGCATACAGCCACTCGAAGCAGATTTAAACCAAAGAACCGCATGTAATACCCGAGCATCGAGCGAAAGGAGCTGAAAAATACGAAGTTAACCCAGCCCGCTCGTGCTCGTTGAAGGCCCCGCTCAGGTTGTACCCCTCAGAAGATTCAGCCCGACTTGCGGTGCCTCTTACCCCAATCGTGTCGCATGTGAAGCCATGAACCCGCGTGTGCTGTCATATTAGCCCACAAGGGCTACCCCTCAAAGGATTATGCCCGCCACTGTGAGTCATCAAACCCGCTCGGGTTGCCTCGAAGACGAAGAGCCCGAGCAGGTCCTTTACCTAGCCCGCACGAGTCAAGTGTCATAACAAAAACCGTAGAAGAGTTCAAACGAAGGAAAAGATTGAAAAAGGGCACCCCAATTAATAGAGGAGCGGGACATAACCCTAAGGGGATGAAAAAAGACATAAAGGAAGCTCATAGAAGGTGAAGAACGAAAGAGATAACATCGGAACACCGGTGACGAGATAGGGAAGTTCGAGGCATCATATTTCTTACTTTTTATCATGTCTAGTGTTGTTTTCTTTTGTTTTGTATCAGAACCTATGAGTGGGTAATTATGTAACTATGGATTAGGGACACCGATTTTGTAAAGGATGTTTGTGGTTATGCGTTAATGCTTGGATCTTTCAAAGTTTTTTTGTATTTCGGTTCTACAATCAATGTGATGAATGTTCTATACTTGTGTTGTCCGTTCAGTAATTTAGGATTTCATATTTAACTGGGAGGTTAGATTATGAATGCAGAACCATTGGTTGTTCATTGAGTTCGTTTAGCGAGAATCTACCGATTGGTTAATTGACTCAAGTATTAGGATCGCATGTTTAATGCTACTGTAATTACGTGTTAATCACTACTGGGAGGTAGAATTGCATGTTATTGTTTCCGTTATCAAGATAATTTGATTGGTTTATGATCTTTTGTTGGTTGCATCCTTGAAATTTCGGTAATTCAAAGCTCATAGTGTTCTTAACTAGCAAGTCTTTCGCGTGTCCTTTTTGCTTTCATAATTTGTTTAGAATTCTCAGATTTTACCCCATATCATCATCACTTTCATTCGTCTTTATTTGGTTATATTCCTAGTTTAGGTTGAATTAGTCCCTAAAATTCGATCCTGGTATTACACCAATTTATATTCTTGTGGTAAGTGAATATTAAACATTTTATTTGCTTGATAATTCGTATATCACTAACCATTTCTTTTTATAACTAACAATATTAATTATATGTAGTATTTTTCATTTTAATTTTAATTTTTGTAAAACTGAATCAAATCAAGTATTTATGTTCAAGTTATTGCGGTATAAACAGAAATTTAGCTACAGTTGCTAACGAGTTTCATGTGGTCTCAAAATCAAATACAATCGCTATATATATATATATATATATAACAATTCGACTATAATAATTTTTGGATGTATTAGATTGTGGTTATTTCTTAATTGATAGACCACTATTTTATAAATTTTTATAAAGAAATGATGTAGGAAGTAAAAACCTTATGTGCAATGACCGAGTTGGAAAGATCCCTAAATGATGCATTCATCACATGAACAAATAATAAAATACTTGATTTTTGTCTGCACATCACGTGGGCTCTAAACTAGTAAATATATAAAATGATTGTTTTTTATTTATCAAAAATATATATAACAATATATTTTTTTTATTTATAAAAAATATTCTATAATCATTAGAATGATATTCAATCGGCGGAACATCAGAAATATCTTTATAAGGCTAAACCTCTTTAAAAATATCCTTACTTAACAGAATTATTAAATCCGAAAAAAATTAAAGAAAAGACAAACTTGCCCTTAATGTTCGAACGTGAAAAAACCCATGTTCGACGTGAAAAACTGTCAAAAACGAGAAAGCCGAACAGTTTTTCGCCGTGAAACCTGATTAAAAGTTTATAGCAAGAAAGAAATAAGTGATGTCGAACTTTAGAGGGATCGATTTGAAGTTGGCGAGAAGGAAAATGGCTAGAATCAACAGCAGCAAAGAGAGCACGAGCACGAGTCAATCTTCAATTGCGTCAATAAGTGTAAGTAGCTCGATTTCTAGGGTTTTGCAAGCTTTCGAGTCACAAAATGGTTTATTGATTTGAAATGGGTGAGTGTTAGTGAGTCGGTTAGGTTTTGAAATTGGTGAGTGTCAGTGTCAGTGAGTCGGTTAAGTCGCAAGGGTCACAGGAGTTGCATGAACATTTTCGACTCAGTGAGTCGGTTGAGTAGCAAGGGTCGCAGGAGTTGCATGACCATATTTGATTCAGTGAGTCGGTTGTCTCAGTGAGTGGGATGGGTCGCAATGGTCGTTTGAGGGGCGTGGGTCGGTTGAGTGTCGCGGAGTGTCTGAGGGTCGTTTGAGTCGCATGGGTCGCACGGGTCGGCTGAGTCGCATGGGTCGCACAAGTCGGTTGAGTCGCATGAGTCGGTTGAGTCGCATGGGTCACTTAAGTCGGTAGAAGTATAATGTATTCCTAATTGGTCATTTTGCAGGTGGCGCCAAAGCCGAAATTTGTGTGTGAATTCAAGCACATGGACAGAATGCCAAAGATCACAACCAAGTGTTATCCTCACGAGACAATAAGGACGCTGAGAGGAATCTTACATGAATACGAGTTGCATTACTTCGAGAAGGAGTCACAATTTAGGCATTTATTCCACTTACAATATGACTCCACATTGACGAAGGTTCAAATGTCTGTACTACTAAATCACTCTGTGATTATACGGGACAATACGGAGTTGTGGTTCGTCATAAATGGCATTCACATCCAGTACTCTATAGTGGAGCACACACTAATTTCCAGATTGAAATGCGGACCATGTCCCATAGGATGGGAGTCCATGATGGGTGTCACATTCAAGCTGAAGAATTTCAGCCGTGGAAAGATGACCCCCGAACAAGTCAGTGAAAAGCTTGTGAAGGTGAAGAATTCCGACGACCGGAAGAGGTTCGCAACTTTGATGTTGTTGGCGCAAGTTATGGCTCACAAGCCTTCAGCAGAATACTCTATCAGTCATGATCTCATTGACATGGTTGATGACTTGGAATTTTGTGAAGGCTTTCCATGGGGTCGTTACACATTCTGGACTTGTGACGGTTTCATGATCCCACTAATGGTAAGTTGAATATATTATTCGAATAACTTGAATGTTTTCGTACTTTTGCATTCTTATCATTTTGTTTTAATGTTTCAGTTACTTGCATTTGAAACCATCCTTAGTTTGGGCGGAAAGGGATGGTATGTTGAGGTTGTGAATGCATCGATCATGCCCAAGAATGTGCAAGAAGATGGTTAAATCAAATTTTAACCCGAAGTATGTAGATGTGATAAGGCAGATTGGAGATTCTAAGGTAACAATGAGATTCTAAGGTAACGATTACACAAGGTTCACAAGGGAAACAAGGGTTACAGAGTGTAATAATGGTTATGTTTTGTTTTTCAGGATATTCTAAGTATTCTTCGTGCTGAACACGAAGAGGAAGCTTTACTTTCTCATCTGGAGGATTACGAGGGATGTCAAGATCTCGATGTTTAGATATGGATGAAACATCTTCGTAGAAATCTGAAGGGTATTTGTTGGGAGGATATCTGTAAGCAAGAATTGTTGACACGAAAAGCAGCTCTTGGTGATCAAACAAAGGAGAGGAAAAAGGGACTAAGAGGAAGGAGAGCGTGAGTGATGCTGATGCTGCAGTCCCTCTAACACTGGAGCAAAAATTAATAGGGGAAATAAGGAAGTCGGAGAAGAGAATCATCAACGCCGTAAAAGACCTTCTAAGGGATGCCGAGATTCATATGCCTAATCCAAAATCAAAGGCTGCGGAGAAAGTTGCGATCACCGTAAACCAATCTTCCGACACTGTTGGTGATTTTGCTTTAGAATTCCTTTGACGTCCAAATACAGTGTCAAGAAAAGAGCCAAGCAGAGATGGCTCAGAAGAGGATTTGGCAAACATTGCTCCTGATGGAGTTCCACCAAGTATGTAATATTTAGTGAAAAGGTCATTTGAGTGTCAATTTCCATCGAGACATATAAGTCGTAGGGTCACATAACCCGTAGAGTCATTAGAGTCGTAGGGTCGCATAAGCCGCAGGGTCGTTAGAGTCGCATGGGTCGCATGGGTTTCATATGTCGCATGTGTCACTGGGTCGCTAAATTCGAATGGGTCGCATGGGTCGAATGGGTCGCATGGGTCGCATGTGTTACATAATCAATGTAACGAATCAAGTAAGTACGGTCATTTGAGGTCGCATAGGGTGCATGGGTCGCATTGGTCGCATAGGTTGCATGGGTCGCATTGGTCGCATGGGTCGCATTGGTCGCATTGGTCGCATGGGGAGAATGGGTCGCATAGGTCGCATTGGTCGCCATAGGTTTAATGAGGTAAATTTTATGCAGGTGCTAGACCTTTATCGAAGGAGTCTGCGACATATGTTGAACCTCCGCCGGTGAAAAGAGCAAGAACAGTGCGAGGGAGAGGGC
>CM071867.1:20327088-20341106 GCA_036759665.1 Gynandropsis gynandra
ATTATGACCCATGTGTACCTAGTTGAGTTTGGTATAACCAATGCTTGTGTTTCAAAAGTGATAGTAGTGTTTTAAGAACTTGACGGATGATTAAACAATACATTTAACATTTTGTTTGTCGATATTATTTATATTATTATCTATATTGATTCTAAATTAGACATATACAACTCAAATATTGTAAACATTTGGTACCCTTGCGAGCCATTTGTCCATTTCGACCCTTCCGACCATTGCGATCCTTCCGACACTTACGACCCATTTGTCCATTTCGACCTTTTCGACTAGTCTTTTCAATGTCAGACTACTGCTTTTTCTAGGTGTTAGCTATGCTTTTTATTTTACCAATGCCACATTCAAGACCTATAATAAAAGTTTCTTTAATATGGTCAATACATGCACCTTGGTCATTCTTTGTATTTAGCGTCTTTCTGGAATTTTAGGAGTCCATTTATTTTTCGTTAAATATGAGTTTATAAATAGAGAAGGAAAAACTGAAAAGCTACAACAAGCACCAAATCATCTCTTGTTTCGAGTCTTTCATTCTCTCAAAAGAGCAATTTCTAACATCTAACCCTAAATTCTAAAAAAAATCCTTGTTACCTTTGTGACCATTAAGGTCACATGGTCGACCCAGAGTATCGTGCTGTCTATTTGTTACTCAATGTCTTGGTAATCGTCGGACTCAGTCTCTATGCAGATACACACAAGTACTTACAACGTGGATGGAGGACTTTTTGATGTATCTGCACTATATAATGTCTTGGTAATCGGCGGACTCAGACATCAAGCTATATCCGCGTTACTTAAGGTCACGGTTGGAGGTCAAATTGGAGAAGGCGTTGAGTCACACACGACTCTTCTTGCGAGAAAGGGTTGCGATGTGTCTTTAAACTCGGCAAATTTGACCTTTTTTTCATTCCTTTTTTATCTTGAACTTCTTTTTGCCTTTTTTTCCTTCAACTTTTCTTGCCCCTTTTTTTCTAGAACTTCTTTTTGCCTTTTTTTAACCATTGTGACCTTATGTAACCTTATGTAACTTTTGTGACCTTTAAGATCTTATGCAATCAATATTTAAACGTTGAAAATGTCTTATTTTGCATATATTGTTCGTAAGATTATGACCCAATATGACCCGTTATGCGACGCTCAATCGGATTAAATTAGAATCAGGTTTAAACGGGAACCCATCCAACGCATGCGACCACATATGACCCATGTACGACTCATGCGACCACACATGACCCTTGTACGACTCATGCGACCCAATATGATCACATATGACCCATGGACGACTCATGCGACCACATATGACCCATGGACGTCTAATGCGACCACATAAGACCCTTGTATGACTCATGTGACCCTATATGACCACATATGACCCATGGACGACTCATGCGACCACATATGACCCATGGACGACTCATGCGACCTATGCGACTCATGCGACCACATATGACCCATGGACGTCTAATGCGACCACATATGTACGACTCATGCGACCACATATGACCCTTGTACGACCCATGCGACTCTCATTTGATTGGTTTTTGATATTTTTTCATTTCACCAGAATTCCCGCCGAACTTTTCACCAAACTTTGAAAAAACTTTTCGAATTCCATCTGACAGCGATTCGATGTCAGGGTTTCCAGCCGTTTCCTTTTTTCTAATAACGACACACACTCTCTCTCTCTCTAACTCTCATCATCATCATCATCATCATCATCTTGCCGAAAATGCAAACGACTGGTGACGGCGATTCGATGTCAGGTCATCTTCTTCTGGTGAGAGGATTTTCACGGTACCAGTCACGCGTTTAAATCTCGCCGTAGATGCAGTGGTAAGTGAACTCAAACCGATTTATTCGATTCATCAAATCAAGACATATATGCATTAGTTTGGTGTTGTTGTAAATTTATTCGGTTATCGCAGACACTTCTGATAGAGTTTGCGAGGTTGAATGGTCTTTGAGATAGACGATGTAAGGTTGAGCTGATAACCAATTACACAGACATTTGGGAGGCAGATCTAAGGCCTGTGAAACGCGGTGGCGCTAGCATCACCAGGGGTTGGACAAAGTTTTGTCACGATAATGGCTTTAACGTGGGTTGTACCCTCAAAGTCGAACTGGACACCGTTCTTGATGATGTACCTTGTCTACTGCTTGTCCCTATAATCTTCATAGATTGAATTTCGTTGTATTTTGATTGCTTTGAACCTCATTTGAACAACAAAATTCGTGTTTGTATTTGGTTGGTTTTTTTACTATTATTCAATAGAATGTATTACTGTTAGTATCGATATTTTTGTGGATTTACTATTATTGTAATAAGGGTCGCAGAGGGTCCAAGGGTCGCAGGGGACAAAGGGTCGCACGGTCCAAGGGTCGAAGGGAGACAAGGGTCGCACAGGGACCAAGGGTCGCAGAGGGTACACGGATCGCACGGTCCAAGGGTCTAAAAAAATGTTTACTCGTTGATTCAACTTGTACTTTTTTTAACAGTTTATTTGTAAAATGATTTTGGGAATGGATAGTTCAACTTTGTACATTGTAATCTCCCAAAACTTTTGCCCGTTCGACCCTTGACCCTGCGACCCTTGACCCTGCGAGGGAGATAAGGGCGCAGGGGTTCAAGGGTCGCAGAGGAACAAAGGGTCGCAGAGGTACAAGGGTCGCAGAGGTACAAGGGTCGAAGGGAGTTAAGGGTCGCAGTGGTCCAAGTGGTCGCAGAGGTACAAGGGTCGAAGGGAGACAAGGGTCGGAGGGGGAAAAGGGTCACACGGTCCAAGGGTCTAAAAAATGTTTACTTGTTGATTCTGGAAGATGTAATTTGGTACATTGTTCTTTTGTTAATAGTTTATTTGTAACATAATTTTGGGAATGGATAATTCAACTTTGTGCATTGTAATTTTTTAAAAAATTATTCATATTATTTGTAAATAATAAATTATTTTGACTATATTGTTAATATCGCTGTTTTGTGGATTAGTATTATTTGTAACAAGAGTCGTAGAGGGACAAGGATCACAGGGGTCCAAAGGTCGCAGAGGAACAAGGGTCGCAGGGGTGCAAAGGTCGTAGAGGGACAAGGGTTACAGGGGTCCAAGGGTCGCAGAGGGACAAGGGTCGCAGAGGGACAAGGGTCGCAGGGGTCCAATGTTCGAAGAGGTACAAGGGTCGCAAGGGTCCTAGGGTCGAACTGGGTCACAGGGTCGAACTGGGTCGCAGTGTCGGAGTTGGTCGTGTGGTCGCAGGGTCGAACTGGGTCATTGGGTCGAATTGGGTCGTAGGGTCGCAGGGGTATTTTGGGAATATCAACATTTATAAGGGTATTTTTGAAATTCAATTTTTTTAAGGGTATTTTTGAAGTGTTTTAGCCCTATGAAGATATTTTTGAAGTTAGCCCTAATTAATCAATCAAGAGATATTATTTCGAGGAAACATAAGAACGAATTTAGTCATATCATGAAACTTTATATTTATTACTTTAATATCATATGTTATTTCTAGTGATCTAAAAATCGGTAGAGACGACCGATAAATATCTTGATTTTCATTAGATGGTCTAAACGTTCGTATATACGGGTCTAGAAATTTTAGCTAGCGATTTATGTGTTGTATATTTAGACGATCTAAAGGTTTTTTTTTTAAATTAAGTAAACATTTAAAAAACATCGATCATATTAGATATTTTGTTTTAATAGATGAGACAAATATTGTATAAAAATAAAATTTCAAAGTTTGATTATAATTTTACATTTTCTTTATGAATCAGAATATAATATAATTAAATGTTTCGAGTAATATATAATTATTTCAATATAATAAATTTTACTAATTTTTAGATATTTATACATTATTCATTATTTTCTATATATATCTTCCAATCTAGACGGAATATCAAATATACCCTCGTAGGGTTAAAGTGCTTCAAAAAATAACATCGTGAAAATAATTATTAAATAGGAAAAAAAGACAAATTTGCGCATAATTTTAGAACGTGAAAAAACACACGTTCTGCAAGTTTTCGACGTGAAAAACTGCCAAACCGTGTCAAAAGCAAAAAAGACGAACAATTTTTCGACGTGTAAACATGTTTTAAATTTTAGAGCAAGAAAGAAGAAGTGATTTCAAACTTGAGAGGGATCAATTTGAAGTTAGCAAGAAGGAAATGGCTAGAATCAGTAGCAGTAGTGAAGAAGAGAGCACGAGTTAATCTTCAATGGCGTTAATAAGTATAAATAGATCGATTTATTGATTTGAAATGGGTGTGAGTGTCAGTGAGAAGGTTGATTCTCAATGGTCGCTTGAGCGTCGCAAGAGGTCCAAGGGTCGTTTGAGCCGCATGGATCGCTTGTGTCATTGAGTCGCAAGGATCGTTTGAGTCGCATGGGTCGCTTTTGTCATTGAGTTGCAAGGGTCGTATGAGTCGCATCGGTCTCTTGATATTCTGCCTCGTGGGTCGCTTGAGCCGCATGGGTCAATTAAGTCACATGGGTTGCTTGAATCTCAGTGAGTCGGTTGAGTGTCGCAGAGGGTCCGAGGGTCGTTTGAGTCGCAAGGGTCGCATGGGTCGCTTGAGTCGGTAGAAGTATAATGTATTCTTATTTGGTCATTTTTTTAGGTGGCACCAAAGCCGAAGTTTGTGTATGAATTCAAGCACATGGACAGAATGCCAAAGATCACCACCAAGTGTTATCCTCACGAGACAATAATGAAGCTGAGAGGAATCTTAGTTGAATACAAGTTGTATTACTTCAAGAAGGAGTCACAATTTAGGCATTTATTCCATTTCCAATGTGACTCTACATTGACGAAGGTTCAAATGACTATCCTACTTAATCACTATGTGATTATACGGGGGATGAAGGAGTTGTGGTTATACGGGACATGAGGGATGCCAAGATCCCGATGTTCATATATGGATGGAATATCTGCGTAGAAATCCGAAGGGTATTTGTTGGGAAGACATCCGTAAGCAAGAACTGCTGATAGGAAAAGCAGCTCTTGATGGTCAAAAGAAGGGGAAAGTAAAGGAGACTAAGAGGAAGTAGAGCGTGAGTGAAAAAATAATAGAGGTTGAAGATGACAAAGACGAAGGGTGGGTAGGTGTTGCTGAAGCTGATGAAGAAAGAGAAGGTGATGTTGAAGCTGAAGGAGAAGGAGAAAAGAATCATCAAGGTGATGTTTATGCTCTAGTCCCTCGGACACTGGAGCAAAATTTAATAGAGAAAATAAAGATGTCGGAGAAAAGAATCATCAACGTCGTAAGAGACCTTCTAAGGGATGTCGGGTTTCATTTGCCTAATCCAAAATCAAAGGCTACCGAGAAATACGTGAGCACCAGAAATCAATCTTCCGGCACTGTTAGAGATGATGATTTTGAATTCCTTTGACGTCCATATCCAGTGTCAAGAAAAGAGCCAAGCGATGAGCCGGTTGACTCTAGAGATGGCTTAGAAGAGGATTTGGCAAACATTGCTCCTGATGAAGTTCCACCAAGCAAGTAATATTTAGTGAAAAAGATCATTTGAGAGTCAATTTCCATCGAGAGTCGCATGGATCGTATGGGTTGCATATGTCTCACGGGTCGCAAGGGTCGATGGGTCGCTAGAGTCGCATGGGTCGCATGGGTCGAAAGGGATGCATATGTCCCATGGGTTACAAGGGTCACATCAATGTAACGAATGATGAGTCTAATTAATGAAGTAATTTTATGTAGATGCTCCAGTGGGTTCTGTCGAAGAGGTCCACACTACAGATACTCCAGTGGGTCCTGTCGATGACGTCGCCGACGAGGTTCCTGCTAAGGATACTCCAGCACTGGGTCCTAACCAAGACATCACCGACGAGGAGGTTCATTCCAAGAATATTCCAGTGGGTCATGTCGAAGAGACCCACACTAAGGAGGGTCCTGCCGAGAATACTTCAGTGGGTTCTGTCCAAGAGGTCGTCGCTATTGTCGAGTATCCATTCAGAAGTACGAAGACACCAATGAATTATTTCGAAAGCCTTATCTCGGTTCTAAACATTCCATCGATCGAAATTCGATTTGTAAAATGTCATTGGGTAGCCATCAAAGAGGATTTCGTGACCCGATGCATCACGGTATACAACTGCTAAGCAGAATGAAGGAAACACATATCGATCCGATGATTGAGAAGATAAGAAAAGTTGTCCCTAAGATGCTCATTTTCGGAGGGTTTCCTTCTTTGGCTTTAGAGAAGATGAATAGAAGTATCAGTATTATGAAGATTTGTCACAGAACAAAAGCTCGAGTGATTGTGGTGTTTACGCCTACAAATCCGTAGAAGCCTCGTTAATGAGAATGCATCATACTTTTCCCTCAACAATGATCCTTCCATACGTGAGAAGATGACGGCTGATGTATTTACTAATGGAAATTGTATCCCTCCACCCCGAGACTAAATTGATATTCGATACATTGTTTTGTTTTTGGAATGGACGATGTAAATATTTGGTACATTTTCGTAGGGATCAAGGGGTCACAGGGGTATAAGGGTCGCAAGGGTCAAAGGGTCGCAGGGGTCAAAGGGTCGTAAGGATACAAGGGTCACAGAGGTACAAGGGTCGCACGGTCGCACTGGGTCACAGAGACCTTATGTAACCTTATGTGGCCATTGCGACCCTTGCGACCATTGCGACCCTTGCAACCCATTTGGCCATTGCCACCCTTTCGACTAGTCTTTTCAATGTCAAACGGCTGGTTTTTCCAGTGCTAGCTATGCTTTTTATTTTACCAATACCACTCTCAAGACCATTGCGACACGTCTCTATTACCCCTATATTAAAAGGTTCATCAAATTTTCTAAGTTTCACCATAACACCCATTTAAGATGAGAATGAATCGGGAGAATCCCATCTCTCTCCTCTCTTCATCTAAGTCTTTAACCCTAAATTCTCTGAAAAATCCTTGTTACCTTTGTGGCCGTTTTGACCTTCGTCACGAAGGTCACATGATGGACGCATGGCATCGTGTTGTCTATATGTTACTCAAGGTCTTGGTAATCGTCGGACTCGGTCTCTATGCAGATACACACAAGTACTTACAACGTGGATAGAGGACTTTGTGTTGTATTTGCATTACATAAGGTCTTGGTAATTGGCGGACTCAAACATTGTGATGTATGCGTGTTACCTAAGGTCACGGTTGGAGGTCAACTTGGAGAAGGCGTTGAGTGACACATGACTCTATTTACGGGGAAGGCTCTGATGTGTCTCTAAAGTCGGCAAATTTGACCTTTGAGACCTTATGTAACCTTTTGTTTTCCTTTTTCTTCAACTTTTTTCTTGCCTTTTTTGTAATCTTTGTGACCTTTGAGACCTTATGTAACCTTATGTAACTTTTTTGTAACCTTTGTGACCTTATGTAATCAATATTTAAACGTTGAAAATGTCTTATTTTAAATCTATTATTCGTAATTACGTGAAATCCATAAAATCGTCGACCCTCAATCGGATTAAATAAAAATCAAGTTTAAACGGGAACCCATCCGACTCATGCGACCCAATATGACCCGTTATACGACCCTCAATCGGATTAAATTAGAATCAAGTTTAAACGTGAACCCATCCGATGCATGCGACCTCCTGCGACCACATATGACCCATGTGCGACTCATACGACCTATGCGACTCATGCGAATTGTCATTTTGCTGTCAGACTCCTGTCTTCCGACCCTTGTGACTCTTCCTACCCATGTGACTTGTCGCTTTGCAGCTAGACTCCTGTCTGCCGACCCATGTGACTTGTCGTTTTGCTGTCAGACTCCTGTCTTCTGACCCATGTGACCCTTCCGACCCATGTCTATAAGTTCACGTCTATATCTCTTCTCTTAATATGCGTATCTAACCCCAATTTCTATGAAAAATCTTTTTTACCTTTGTGACCTGCGTGACGCAATCACCATTATCAACGCAGGGCATCGTGATGTCTATTTGTTACTCAAGGTCTTGGTAATTTGGTGGACTTAGTCACTGACGAGTTGCGGGGGTGACTTAGGTGACGTGTTGGGTCACTCTTGAAATGTGACTGGAAAAGAAAGTACATGGCAGGAGATAACTCTAGATTGCAATACCAAACAAGAAAAATACAGAGGATTGGAAGACATAGCACATGGCAGGAGATAACTCTCGGCTAATGAACTATCTCTCCAGTTGAAATAGAATGTGTGCAGAGTCTTTGATTGACGTTGTAAATGTATTGTTTTGATTTAGAATCTTTGATCGACTCTTGCAACCCATGCGACCTTCAATTGGCATTAATTAGTTTGACGTTGTATTGTTTTGATTGGTTTTTGTCATTTTATCATTATAAATTAGTAAATTCGTCGAGTTCGCATCTATTGATCCATATATGCGACCAAGCGACCCATGCCATTATTAATATGTCATTATCAATATATTTGAGTTGTATATGTCTAATTTAGAATCAATATAGAGCATAATACAAATAATATCGACATTTGAACAAAATGTTAAATGTATTTTTTGATATTTTCTCAAACTCATCCGATGAGTTCTTAAAACACTATTATCACTTTTGAAACACAAACATTGGTTATACACAACTCAACTAGGGACACATGGGTCATAATTTGTTTTAACCGTTGATTGACGTTGTAGATGTATTGTTTTGATTGGTTTTTGTCATTTTATCATTATAAACCCATACGTTCGTTGAGTTCGCATCTATTGATCAATATATGCGACCAAGCGACCCATACGACCCTCATTTGGTATTAATTAGTTTGACATTGTAAATGTATTGTTTTGATTGGTTTTTATCATTTTATCATTATAAACCCACAAATTCGTCGATTTCGCATCTATTGATCAATAAATGCGACCGTGCGACCCATGCAACCCTCAATTGGCATTAATTAGTTTGACGTTGTAAATGTATTGTTTTGATTGGGTTTTGTCATTTTTTAATTATGAACCCGTAAATTCGTCGATTTCGCATCTATTAATCAATATATGCGACCAACCGACCCATGTGACCCATACGACCCTCACTTGGCATTAATTAGTTTGACGTTTTAAATGTATTGTTTTGATTGGTTTTTTGTAATTTTATCATTATAAACTTGTAAATTCGTCGATTTCGCATATATGTGACCCATGCGGCTCATGCCACCCTCAATTTTGATTTGATTTGTTACATTTTATCATTTTCACCAAAATTACCACCGAACTTTTCACCAAAATTTGAAAAAAACATAAATGTGTGATCGTGTCTTATCGAATACCATCTTACGGCGATTCGATGTCAGGGTCAAGTCTTTTCGAATTCCAGTAGTTTCCTTTTTTCGAAAAACAACACACACTCTCTCTTTAACTCTCATCATCTTCCACCCATCCTCTTTCGAATAACGATACACTCTCTCTAACTCTCAACATCTTCCATCCATTTTTGGCAAAAAATGCCATATTTCCCTCATTTTGTCCAAATCATTCTTCCGAGTTTTCTGGAGAACTACCTCGTAATCTCCTTCATCTCTCTTATTCGGTATGTTAATGTAGAGAATGTACAGATTGACTTTTTTGGATTTTTTGTTATAGGATATTCCGAAGAAATTCTTCGATGAGCATATTAACGGGAAAACGAGGGACAACAACACGACAACGCTTAAATCAGATGTGTCTAACAAAACATGGGAAGTCAAGTTGGATGGCTCAAGATTCATTGATGGATGGAAAGATTTCTCCAAGGACCATGATTTTCGTATTCGGGATTTCTTAGTTTTCTGTCACGAAGATGACATGGTTTTTCACGTCACCGATTTCGGAGATGATATGTGTAATCTACAATATGCATCATATATGTCATCATCATCTGCAGAAGCAGGGACATCTTCTTCTGCTTAGAGGTACCAATCACGCTTTCAAATCTGGCTGTAGATGCATTGGTAAGTGCCTCAAACCGATTGATTCGATTCATAAAAATTAGTCGTAGATGCATTAGTTTGGCATCGTTGTAAATTTATTCGCTTATCACAGACACTTCGGATAAGGTTTGCGAGGTCGAGAGGTCTTTGTGGTAGACGATGTAAGATACATCTGATAATCAATTACAGATTGACGTGGGAGATATATCTAAAGCCCGTGAAACGTGGTGGCGCTAGCATCAGCATTGGTTGGACAAAGTTTTGTCACGATAATGGACTGAACATGGATTGTTCCCTCAAAGTCGAACTACTCTCTGATGGAGATATACCTACTCTTCGGGTTTCCCCTCGACCAGGGCCTACCAACAACGTAGTTTGAATTCCATTGTATTTTGATTGCTTTGAACTTGAACTTTATTTGAACAACATTCATTTGAACTATTATTCAATAGAAAGTATTATTGTTAGTAGTATCGTTGTTTTTGTGGATTTACTATTATTGTAACAAGATTCACAAAGGGACAAGGGTCGCAGGGGTCCAAGGGTCACCGGGGTCCAAGGATCGCAGAGGGACAAACGTTGTAGGGGTCCAAGGGTCGCAGGGGTCCAAGGTTCACAGAGGGACAAGGGTCGCAGGGGACAAAGGGTCGCAGGAGACAAAGGGTCGCAGGAGACAAAGGGTCGCATGGGGACAAAGGGTCGTAGAGGGACAAGGGTCGCAGAGGTCCAAGGGTCGCAGGGGACAAAGGGTCGCAGAGGTACAAGGATCGCGACCATTTGTCCCTTGCGAACCTTTTACCCATTCGACCCTTGACCCTGCGACATGGTCTTTAACGTCACCAAGGCCACTTCTGATGAGAGGGTTTTCATTGTACCAGTCACGCATTTAAATCTGGCCTTAGATTCATTAGTAAGTGACCTCAAACCGATTCATCATACATAATTTGGTTATTTATTCAACTTTTATTCATTTATACTGATGTAACTTGGTGATGTCGCCGACACTTTCGATAGGTTTGCGAGGGAGAATGGTCTTTTCCATAGACGATGTAAGATAATGATGTACCTCGATTGCGGAATGTTCGATTGCGGAAGGTTCTTATTGGCCAGCGCTTTAAGGCCCGTGAGTCGTGGTGGCACTTGCATCAGAAGGGGGTGGAGACAGTTTTGTCAAGAAAATGGACTGAACGTGGGTTGTTCCCTTATAGTAGAACTGTTCTCCAATAGAGCAGAACATGTGCTTCGATTTTTCAACAACATAGTTTGATTTGAGTTGTATTTTGATTTCTTTGAACCTCCTTTTAACTTGAACTTCATTTGATCTTGTGGTTTTACTATTATTCAATTGTTAGTGTTATTGTTACCATCGTTGTTTTTGTGGATTTACTATTATTGTAACAAGGATTACAGAGGGACAAGGGTCGAAGGGGGACAAGGGTCGCACGGGTCCAAGGGTTGCGAGGGACAAGGGTCGCAGGGGTACAAGGGTCGCAAGGGTCCAAGGGTCACGAGGGACAAGGGTCGCAGGGGTACAAGGGTCGCAGATGTATAAGGCTCATAGATATTTGAGTTAATTATTTGTAAATAACTTGATAAATTATTATTTTTAAAATTTTAATCATATTATTTGTAAATAATTGTATTTGTAAATTATAAATTATTTTTTTACCATTATTCAATATTAAGTATTATTGTTAGTATCATTGTTTTTGTGGACTTAGTATTATTGTAACAAGAGTCGCAGAGGGACAAGAATCGCAGGGTCCAAGGGTCGAATAGGT
This sequence comes from Gynandropsis gynandra, assembly GCA_036759665.1. Lineage (NCBI taxonomy): Eukaryota > Viridiplantae > Streptophyta > Magnoliopsida > Brassicales > Cleomaceae > Gynandropsis > Gynandropsis gynandra. The sequence continues at coordinate 20,338,787 of CM071867.1, forward strand.
ACAAGGGTTGCAGGGGTCCAAGGGTCGAAGAGGTCCCTCAGTGACACTTGTACCTCTACGACCCTTTGACCCCTGCGACCCTCTTACCTCTTCGACCCTTGGACCCCTGCGACCCTTTTACCCTTTCGACCCTTTTACCCCTACGACCCTTTTACCCCTTGATTATTGTACCCCTACGACCCTTTGACCCCTTTGCAATCCGTTTACCTCAGCGACCCTTGTACCGCTGTGACCCTTTGACCTTTGATCCCTCTGACCTCTCGATGAGACTCTGTGACCCATTGCGACTGTACGACTCTGTGACCCAGTGCAACAATTTTTCTGCAAAACGTGCTTAATTGCAAGATTCTTTGTTGACAACGAGCGATTTCAACCTATTGGCAATGAATCTGAAGCCAATTTCAAGCTAGTCTCGCCGAATTTGTTGTGGTGTGGGAGAACAATTATTTTGGCGCCACAGTAGAGAGAGAAATCGATGTGCTCGGGAGGAAAGAGAAAATTTGTCGATAAGGGTAATATGAGATTATTAATATTTTAAGGGTAGATTTGATGTTGAATTTTTTTTTTCAAGGAAGGGTATTTTTGAAACATTTTTTGAAATTCACCCTAATCTACCTAAACAGGGGTAACTTCAAAAATACCCTCGTAGGGCTAAAACACTTCAAAAATACCCTTCCCGAAAAAGAAAAAATTTTTAACTTCAAAAGTACCCGTATAAATGTAGATATTCCCAAAATACCCCTGCGACCTTACGACCCAGTTCGACCCAGCGACCCAGTTTGACCCTGCGACCCTTGTCCCTCTGCGACCAGTTTGACCCTGCGACCCTTGTCCCTCTGCGACCCTTGGACCCCTGCGACCCTTGTCCCTCTTTGACCCTTGTTCCCTTGTCCCTCTGCGACCCTTGTTCCTCTGCGACCCTTGTCCCTCTGCGACCCTTGTTCCTCTGCGACCCTTGTCCCTCTGCGACCCTTGTTCCTCTGCGACCCTTGGACCCCTGCGACCCTTGTCCTTCTGCGACCCTTGGACCCCTGCGATACTAATTTAATATTTACAAATTATTTACATATAATATAAATAAATTTTCGAAAATACAGCTCAAATCAAAATATGTTGGACCCGTGCGACTCTTCCGACCATTGCGACCCTTCCGACCATTGCAACCCTTCCGACCATTGCGACCCTTCCGACCATTTCGACCCTTTCGACTAGTCTTTTCAATGTCAGACTACTGCTTTTTCCAGGTTCTAGCTATGCTTTTTATTTTACCAATGCCACATTGAAATTATTGTCTTTCTGGATTGTAGGAGTCCATTTATTTTTCGTTATAAATAGAGGAGGAAAAACCGTAAAGCCACAACAAGCACCAAATCATCTCTTGTTTCGAGTCTTTCATTCTCTCAAAAGGGCGATTTCTAACATCTAACCCTAAATTCTCTGAAAAATCCTTGTTACCTTGTGACCGTTAAGGTCACATGGTCGACCCAGGGCATCGTGCTGTCTATTTGTTACTCCGGCGGACTCAGGCATCAAGCTCTATCCGCGTTACCTAAGGTCACGGTTGGAGGTCATTTGCTACCGTGGAACTCACCATACATGACTCAAAGGCCGAAATGTCAATGGAGCATTTCTTGCGGGGAAGGGCTCCGATCAGTCATTAATCTTCGGCAAATTTGACCTTTTTTTCTTTCCTTTTTTTTCTCGAACTTCTTTTTGCCTTTTTCTTTTGCTTCAACTTTTTTCTTTCATTTTTTTAACCGTTGTGACCTTTGAGACCTTATGTAACCTTATGTAACTCTTGTGACCTTTGTAACCTTTGAGACCTTATGTAATCAATATTTAAACGTAGAAAATGTCTTATTTTGCATCTATTGTTCGTAAGATTATGACCCAATATGACCCGTTATGCGACGCTCAATCGGATTAAATTATAATCAGGTTTAAACGGGTACGACTCATGCGACCACACATATGACCCATGGACGACTCATGCGACCAAACATTACCCATGGACATCTAATGCGAACACATAAGACCCTTGTACGACTCATGCGACCCTATATGACCACATATGACCCATGGACGACTCATGCGACCACATATGACCCATGGACGACTCATGCGACCACATATGACCCATGGACGACTCATACGACCAAACATTACCCATGGACGACTCATGCAACCAAATATGACCCATGGACGTCTAATGCGAACACATAAGACCCTTGTACGACTCAGGCGACCCTATATGACCACATATGACCCATGGACGACTCATGCGACCACATATGACCCATGGACAACTCATGCGACCAAA
>CM071867.1:20347075-20377866 GCA_036759665.1 Gynandropsis gynandra
CTCAAACGACCATTGTGACCTAACCGACACACTGACACTCACCCGTTTCAAATCAATAAACTGAGTCTAAGATGGTCATGAAACTACTGCGACCCTTGCTACTCAACCGACTCACGGAGTCGAAGATGTTCATGCAACTCCTGCGACCCTTGCGACCTAACCGACTCACTGACACTGACACCCATTTCAAATCAATAAACCATTTTGTGACTCGAAAGCTTGCAAAACCCTAGAAATCGAACTACTTACACTTATTGACGCCATTGAAGATTGACTCGTGCTCTCTTCGTGCTCTCTTCGCCAGTTTCCTTCTCGCCAACTTCAAATCGTTCCCTCTCAAGTTCGAAATCACTTATTTCTTTCTTGTTATCAACTTTTAAACAGGTTTCACGGCGAAAAACTGTTCGGCTTTCTCGTTTTCGGCAGTTTTTCACGTCGAAAAACTGCCGAACTTCCATTTTTCCACGTTCGAACATTAAGGGCAAATTTGTCTTTTCTTTAGTTTTTATTTTTCGGATTTAATAATTATTTTGGGGAAGAGTATTTTTGAAGTGATTTAGCCCTATGAAGGTATTTCTGATATTCTGCCACCTAAACAACACCTAGATGTTATGATGTTGGACGCACGAATAGCGTCTAACGTTTTTTTTTTTTTTTAATCTTGGCTATTTTCTAAAGATAAAAGTTTTCCCATGTAGCATAGATTTAAAGTATAATATATAATATTGAATAGTTGTTTTAAATTATTATAGCTATATATAATTTTTAAAAAAAAATTATATATGAACTATGTATTATTTTCTGAATAATACACAATTATTACTTTAACTTTCACTAACTCTTTAACGTTATATATAATGCGATATATCTTATAAATTGATTTAAAAATAATGATTATAGTTTGTATACTATTTGAATATAACATGATAAATAACGCATAATGTATAAATTAGTTACTATGTAATTATTTCATTTTAAACCAAATTAATGCATTTTATGTTTTTCCTTTTTTTTATTTTAGAGAAAATTCATAGATCCACTACTTTTTCATTATGATATAAAGTTTTAACTAATATGAATAGCCTATGGAAAATATGAAGAATGGAGATTAAAATGTGGCAAAGAGAGACACTAAGAATTTTAATTGGCCAATTGAATTGTCAATCAAATGTGACAATATTGCCGTGTCCGTGTTAAACTTTTTGTCCATTCAAGGATAAATGTATACAAAGTAAACCGAACGACTCTCATCGTTTTGGTACTCATGAAACCGGCCCTATCGAACCACCATACCAAACCGGTAAACGATAACCAGAATCATGGTGAGGTTCTCAAGGTCGGTCAACTAAACGGTTTAGACAGACATTACAACAAAGAGATGAAAGTTTTCAACATGTTTACCCTTAAAATGCAGGTAAAATTACTAATACAGACGGCAACGAGATGGCTTGGTCTCAATTAAATTACCTAAACAACCATCAAACCGAATCGATAAGAGAATAAAAGTTGTCTCACGTTCTAGTTTAGTAAACCGGGTTTAAACCGGAGAAAGGGCCAAATCCATAACTTAACCAAACCGAGGTTTTGAAGACAAATTACATGTGTTCACATAAAGATCAAACATTGGCGTTACCTCTTCTTTGAACCGGTTTGTATAGCACCACAGTGACGAACTTAGACCTGAACCGATGCGTGAACCCAAGAGCCACAACAGATCTCGGGGCCTCCCGGTTTTCAATGTAAAGATGGTTCAGCACGACGCTGTGTGGCGCTGGTACTGTCTCTGCGCTAGCTGGGAAGCCCACAAGAGACTGTTGAAGGTGCGGTGGGATGGATGGAGGTTCTCTGGAGTCGTCTTCTGTTCCAGGGTGCGAGTTGTCATAGCTTGACGCAGGTGATACGGGGACCTCAAACCCTGCAACAGTTGTGTCCTCCTGCATTTGGCAAAGAAGAAAAAAATGATTAAGACGGATTACTTCAAGATTACTTCAAGATTTTCTCTGTTTGTGGCTTAAAACCGAGATTATCAAACTAGTATTTGGCTTACATGATCTTGAGCATATTGGTTGTTCATGTTGAAAGGATTGCAATGGTAATACCACCAAATATAGAGGGAGGAACACTATCGACCTGACACCCAAAAAAAGAAGAAAGAATATTTGGCTGTCATTTAACAGATGCAACAATTAGACAGAAGCCAGAGCAAACTAAACAGTCCTTAAGTGCAGTAGTATACAATTAGATGCAATTTTCGGTTATTCTTGTAAGAATAAGATCAAGTTGCACCCAGTTATGAAGTCGAGCTTAAAAGGGTAAGAGGGTATTCCCCAGAATACACAATAGAAAGTCAAGGTAAATGTTAATGTTGCCTTAAGAAACATGAACTGTCTCTGCATCAATTAGATTATATCATGCTATACCTCTCGTGTGTTATAATCCATCCACGTCTAATTGTCGATAACATACGCTGAAGCATTTCAAGTAAACCTATAGACACACACACAGCTAACAAGTCCTAAAGAAGCAGGGAATTTCAGCAAGATTGGACCACATTAGGTGTGTCACTTTCTTTTAACATGATTGGAAATATTTATCATCAACTATGACAATACCAATACAGAAAAGACCTATGAAGTTATAACCAAAGGGAGAAAAAACAGTGACAGCTTCTACCAAAACAAATAATTTTTTTACCACACTACCCTTTAACTGAGGTCAGTCAGTTAAAAAAAATCTATCAGACTGCTGAATGTCTGTGTGATGTGGGGGACTATATGCACACACTTCTGTATATCTATAGCTCAGGTTTACCGGACCATTGTATCAATAACACTGTCCTAAGAATGTAAGAGAATCCAAAGGCGGGTGAATTAAAGAAATGAACGAAGCAAACACATAAAACCAAAATGAACAGAAGCAAATACACCACCAGAATATGTCTTCCCAAAGGAACATGGAACAGAACTTTCAAAGACGCAAAAATGAGTAACTATAAGAAAGGAAATCCGGGAGTCTTTGCTATAATCCGCATAGTTATCATCGATCTTCACACATTCAACACCCAAAACAAGAGGGAATCTCTGAAGCTCAGATAACATAAATTTTCACAGCCAACAAAAGAATCCAATTAGACACTCCAGCAGCAATTGACAACTTAAATCAAGCGCTGAAGATTACAGAGGACAAAAAGATTCTTGCATTAAATCCTGACCTAAAACCACAAGTGTGAGTGACGTTTACTGCAAATCTACTCCAAGATAACTAACAGTGGAGGATCAAATTGAATGCACACGGATTATACATATACAATACGTCGATACACACAATTACGAAGGAATCACGAGCACAGATACAGATATACGCGTGTACATACAAATACACTATCATAATCCACTGATCTGAAGTTAAATTTCCGAAGAAATACTGACCTTTAAAACCCAAGGCTTCGATTATCGGTTCACCAACGCAACAGCAATCGCTGTAACCCTTTATTTGGATGCAATAGAGGATTTCCGGCGACAATTTTGGGATGAAAGACACGAAATTTCCCAAATCCTAACAACCAACCTGCAAAATTGAAGTAACCAGGATAAAATCAGAGACGACCCATCAAACAACACGACCAACGAAGAGCACCCACCTTGAGGAAACCCTAGGAATCTTCGGAAATCCCGGTATTTGATCAATGTTTGGTTTGGAGCTTCAAGCAGAATCTTGCCCCGCAGTGTCTCTGAACGACGACGAACTCAATTGCGACAAGTATCTTCCTTTTCTTTATGGGCTTCATTCAACCTGTCCTCTTTTCTTCTTTCCTGGGAAAATATTTACTCTTCTTCATTGTCTTTTTGTGTTTATTTTTTGTAAGAATATATATATTTTTTATCACGCAATTAAACCACGCAAACTCAATTACAAAAAGTAAAAAACTTTAAAATCTTGTGATGTTTATGAGTATCAGTAAGTATTTTTACCATAACTACATTAACTACTTTGCTCGTAAGTATACTGGGAATATTCTCTTCTTTATTACAAAGTACATTTTACAGATTTTTCAAAAACTTGTGATTGAATTAAGAAAAAAACATTTTCCAGTTTTAAAAAAATTAAAACAATAAAATCGGTTTTCGATTTTTCATCTTGAAAATAATTCAAATCATAAACTTTATCCGCAAATATAAAATTGTTTTTTATTTAGCGGCTGCACTTAAAACTTATTTGATTGATTTACTGATAAATGGAAGCGTGGACTTAGTCTTGTGAGCTGGGCTAACAATGAACTTGGGTTTAGTGGGCTCATTAATATTTAATGGCCCAAAATAATTGCATATATTAAACTTCAACTAATCTAATTTCATAGATATTTCAATGTCACATTTAGCACGACCACGTAGTGTTTTACACAAATATATAAAAGACACAAATATATATATATATATACGTTTATATGATGTCGTTCATGCAGTATAAGCGTGTGTAGGGCGAACATCCATTATACATATATGAGTATATATAAAAACAACTATATAGTAGTATAGATGTGTACGTAGGAGTGGTAAAATCGAGTCCGATCCACGGACCCACTCGAAGTTCATTCAAAGATTAGCAGGTTCGGGTTTGAATATGAAAGGTCTGAATGCAACCAGGTCTTCGGATTTGGACTATTATAAAGTTCGAAATTGTTCAACCCGGCCTATCGGGTTTCAGATCGATCCGTCGGGCCATGAAAAAAAAACCCAGCCTCTAATAGGCCCATACCCGTCTCTTCTCTTCTCCTGCGTCTGTGACAAGAAGCGAACCCTAGCCATATGTGCTCGTACGTCTTTGGCCTTCCCTTCTCTTACGTGCGTGTGCATAGCCGTGTTCGTGCGTCTTCTCTTGTCGTCTTCTTTCGTCGTCTTCCCTTGCTTGTCGCCGTGACTTCTCTTTCTCTCCATGACTTCTCTTGCTCTGCCGTGGATTTCTCTTTTTCGTTATGACTTTTCTTTCTCTACGTGACTTACTCTTGCTCTGCCGTGGGCTGCCTGAAACCAGTCGGACCGGACCGCATGCCGAGATATTTAAACTTGTTTAAATTCGATCCTAACTCAGCCTGAACCCATCACCGAGCCACAACGGTTTCGGTTCGGGACGATCGGGATGACACCCTATGTATTAGGTTTGAATAATGAAATTCAAAATTATTAACAATAATAGAGATTACAATAGTACTTAAAGAGAACATTACAAAACCCTAGCACAAATAGTGAAAAGACAAAATTATCCTTTATACGCCCCCGCAAGATGGAGCACCCGAGGTGAGTCCTATCTTGGAACACAGTAGCTCGAAGGGAAGCCGTGGTAGAGGTTTCGTGAGAACATCTGCAAGTTGATCAGCGGCCCGAACATGCGTTACCCGAAGAGTGTTTGATTCAACAAGGTCACAAACAAATAGATAGTCGAGAGCCAAATATTTCATCCAGGAGTGGAAAATCGGCTTGGCACTTAGATATGTCGCTCCAATGTTGTCGCAGTAGATGGTGGGTGGTGTGGATGGTGTGATTCCAAGTTTTGAGAGCAAGGCGAGAACCCAGAGAACCTCAGTAGCAGTGGAGGCAACTGACATGTATTCAGCCTTTGTACCAAGGAAATGGGATGCGCACCAAGGAAGACGAGATACGCACCAGTGGACTTGAGATCATGACTATCACCCGCCCAATCAGCATCGGTGAATGCATGTAAGGACAAAGAGTTTGTGGCGGAAAAGAAGATGCCATGATCCTTTGTTCCAACCAGATAGCGTAACACCCTTTTAACTGCCTGCCAATGAACATCCGTGGGAGCATGCATGAATTGAGATAGTTTGTTTACCACAAAGCTGATGTCCGGACGCATGAGTGATAGGTATTGAAGCCCTCCAACAATTGACCGATATTCCGTCGGATTGGATAGAGGAATACCGGTTTACATAGTCATGCGCGAGGTGGACGGTACGGGGTAGGAACGGACTTTGATCCATGCATGAAAGAATGATTGAGGAGGTCTGAAATGTACTTTCGTTGCGTCAAAAGGAGACCACGAGATGTTCGTGTCGCCTCAACGCCAAGAAAGAAAGACAGAGCACCCAAGTCCTTGATTGAGAAACGAGCCGCTAGCGCATCAATGAAATGTTGTACACGTGACAGGGACACTACAAGAAAATCAGGTTTTAGGGACTGAAAAATCCGTCCCTAAACAGGTTTAGGGATGGATTAGGGATGACCAGCGGTATTCCCCAATCGCGCGTCTCCAAATGCTATTCGTCCCCAATCCGTCCCCAATTAGGGACGGAAATTTCAGTCCCCAATCTGTCCCCAATTAGGGATGGAAAAAGTAGTCCCCAAACAGTCCCGCGATTGGGGACAAACCGGTTTCTGTCTCTTAAAATTGGAGACAGACCGATGCAACCGTCCCTAAATTTAGGGACGGCTATTGTCCGTCCCTAATTTTTTTAAATAAAAAAATAAAATTTAAAAAAGTTCGATTACATTAAAAAGATAAAAATTAGTACATAACAATAATTACTAATCATACATATAACCAACATTTTTAATCCTAAGCCGTTAGAAATATTTCCGATTAGTTGTGATCGGAATCACTGTTCTGAACTGCATCCCAATCGATGTTTTTCTTTTTCTTTAAGTTCTTGGAGTTGAGAATCATCAACGTTCGTATATGTATTCTTCAATATATCATCAAATGTCCTCTATAAAAAGAAACAAAATTCTATAAATATTACAAAAATAAACAAAATTACCATTGTGATAACCATAGTTAATTGTAGGGGTGTAAAATGAGCTACCGGCTCGCGGGCCAGCTCTAGCTCGGACCATATTTAAGCGAACCGAGCTAGGTATTTTCTAGTTCGTTTAAAAAACGAGCTGACGAGCTGAGCTCAAAACGAGTCCGAGCTTAGACGAGCTGGCTCGCAAGCTGACGAGCTGGCTCGCGAGCTGAAAAAAAAAATCATGTAAAAAAATAATATATGTTCCTTTTTTATACCAATATCATATATTACATTACATTTAATAAAACGTAATATATTATTTAAACATATTATAGCATTTTTCCTTTTTCTAATAATTAATATAATAAAATAAAGAAACAATAATATTTTAATTTACATAATGATACACACGTATTGATATAACAATTATAATGTATTTTATGTTTTTTTAGTTATTTATTGTTAAAATGTGTATTAATGTATATTTGCTTCTATTTTATATAGATCTTGAAGGAGAAGAAGATACCATTACTAAAAAAGGAGATGAAAAGAATGTTACAAGTAAAGTTTCGAGCGGTCGAATTTAGTACAATGATATTTGATACTTTTTATTCGAGAGAGTTAATTTTTATTTAGTCAATGATATTTTACAACATTATGTTTGAATTAATGTTTTCATATTTTCGATATTTTATTTGGTTCGTTTGGTATGTTTATCATAAATAGTCTAGCTCGCGGGCCAGCTCGTTTTTTGGCGAGCTAGAGGCGAGCCGAGTTGAGCTGGGATTTTCCAGCTCATTTAAAAAATGAGCCGAGCTGAGCCAGCTCGTTTTTTGGCGAGCTGAAGGCGAGCTGAGCCGAGCTGAGCCGAGCCAGCTCATTTTACACCCCTAGTTAATTGTGGGATTTTATCTTTCAAAAGACTGTAGATATTCGCAGTTTAATAAAACATATGTATGTGCGATATGGAGATCTCAGTGTGATAACCATATATCTTTCGCCTTACCAGTAGATCGACCAATTCCGCAAAATATGTCCGGAACATCTGGTACTGGATATGAATACGTCACACCACCATCAAAACATTTTTCTGGATTTCTAGTCCGCGTTTGAACATGTGGATCGAAGTAGTATGAAGTGAAGAATGATATTTCCTCATTCACATATTGTTCCACAATTGAACCCTCCGGTCGAGCTTTTTGTTTGGTTTTTTTTCTTCAAATGAAACATAAATCGCTCGAACGGATACATCCAACGAAATTGAATTGGACCTCCTAATACGGCCCATCAATTCAGAAAAACATATCGGAAGAAGTCTTTGCATGAATACATGACAATCGTGCCTTTTCATCCCTAATAACTTTCCTCCTTGAATGTCAACGCACCTTCCAATGTTAGACGCATAGCCATCGGGGAATTTCACATCTTCTTTCAACCACTTCAACAATTTATATTTCGTTTCATTTGACAATCTGAATATCGGGACTGGCGCTTTACCGTCATCACCTATATGTAACTCCCTTCGTGAGCAATATTCTTCTAGATCTTTGCGTGATTTAATATTGTCTTTTGTCTTCCCCGTGACATTCAGTACTGTATTGATGATGTTATCGAAAAAATTCTTCTCTATGTGCATCACATCAAGATTATGTCGAAGTTTCAGATTTTTCCAATACGGCAAATCCCAAAATATGTTCTTCTTGTACCAGTTATGAGTAATTCCATAACCACCAATTCTCGGATGATTGTTCTCTCCGCAATCTATACTCCTCGAAATACCCAAAGCAAGAAGTCGTTCATACAAAATCTCTTCGCGGGTCAAAACTGGAGGAGGAGATTTCCGCGCAACTACATTCCTTTTGAAACTTCTCTTGTTGCGCCGTAATGCATCATCAACAGGAAGAAAACGACGATGACAATCAAACCAACTCGTCTTTCTTCCATGTTTCAACTGAAAAGCATCTGTTTCCTCCATGCAATATGTACAAGCCAATCGACCATGCGTTGTCCATCCAGATAACATACTATAAGTTGGAAAATCATTTATTGTCACTTATTATCCAAACTTATTTTCGGATGATTAGGCCCGGGAATCATTATTGTTAAGAACAAAAATTCTCCTTTCATGCACATATCCGGTGGTAAGTTGTAAGGTGTCACTATAACTAACCACAATGAATAATTCTTCCCAGACATCCCAAATGGATTAAAACCATCGGTACAAAGGCCTAAATAGACATTTCGACTCTCAGCCGCAAAATCAGGATATACCTTCTTAAAGTGTTTCCACGCCTCACCATCTGAGGGATGACACATCTCTCCTTCACGACTTGAATGCTCAGCATGCCATCTCATGTCGCTTGCGGTCTCACAGATTGATACAATCTTTTTAATCTGTCTATAATTGGTAAATGCCACATACGACGATATGGAACCGATTTTTCATTCTTTGTTAAATAAAATCGATCTTTTCCACAAAATATACAATTACTCATCTCCAATGTCTCTCTCTAAAAAATCATGCAATTGTCTTGACAAACATCAATCTTTTGATATGGCAATAAACCCAAAGATCGCATCATCTTCTTTGTCTCATAATAGGAGTCTACTGCATTATTATCTTCTGGCAAATAATCTCTTACTAATTGCAATATCGAATCCATGCAATTCTCAGACAAATTATTTTCAGTCTTCAAATTCATCAAACGTGCAGACAGAGATAACTGTGATAAACCACTCCTACACCCATCATAAAGTTGATTCCTAGCACTTTCTAGCATTTCAAAAAAACTTTTTGTTTCTTCATTCGCATCTTCTACAATATTTTCGTTTCTTTCATGGAATACATTTTGCACCATTTCCACATAAGGGTTCATTTTCTACATCTTGAGAAGACTCAAATTCATCATGATGTGTGCCTCTACTAATGTTTTCCGCAAGATTACTAGGTCGTGGTGCAAAATTTTCTCCATGACATAACCACATGAAATAATTCGGGGTAAATCCTCTTAAATAAAGATGCTTCTAAACAGTTCTCTCATTAACAAATTTTTCATTCTTGCATTTGACGCATGGAAAAACCAACGTACCCGTTTCTTTGTAAACTTGTTGATTCGTCGCCATTGTCATAAACTGTGTGACGCCTTCTATAAACTCTTTCGATACGCTTTGAGATTCTGGATCAATTCTTCTGTACATCCATTGTCTAAAATCGAAAATTTTTTATCTTGATGAAGATGCCATTATAATCGCAAACACTATAGAAGATATGAGGTAAAAAATATGAGAGTTGCTTATGAAAAACGAATCAATGGTTGATGGGTTAAATATATTATTTATACACGAATTAGGGACAGATTAGAGACTAAGAGATTAATTTTCTGAAAAATCGTCCCGAATCCGTCCCTAAAACGATTTTTAAAGTCCTAAATTTAGGAACGGTCCTAAATCCGTCTCCAAATTTGGGGACGCCTTACTCATCCGTCCCTAATTGGTCTGCAATTAGGGACGGATTAGGGATGACTCTTCTGTACCCAAATTTGGGGACGGGTTCGGGACGGATTTCATTTTCCATCCCTAATCCGTGTATAATATGTCCCTAAATTTAGGGACGGAAATGTCGGTCCCCAAATTCCGTCCCTAATCTTGAATTTTCTAGTAGTGGGAGTTGCCTGTAACAACAATATTGTCAACAGAAGTTCAGTGGTCCGGAGGATGAAAAGAGAGGTATCCGCCAAGGAGTTTGTGAAGCCGCGAGCAAGGAGAAAAGTCCGAAGCTCCGAATACCATGCGCGAGGGGCTTGTTTGAGGCCATATATTGCGCGCTGAAGTCTACACACATGATGAGGTTGAGTTTTATCAAGAAAACCCGGGGGTTGAGACATGTATACCTCCTTTGATAGACGGTCTTGAAGAAAAGCATTGTTGACGTCAAGTTGCCGTAGAGGCCACCCGCGAGAGATCGCAAGATCAAAACAATGCGAATGGTGGTAGGCTTCACAACTGGACTGAATGTCTCATGATAGTCTATGTCCGGTCTTTGATGAAACCCTTTTGCAACAAGCCAAGCTTTGAATCGCTCCACAGTGCCATCTTGGTTTCGTTTGATGCGAAAAACCCATCGGCAACCAACAATATTCTTAGCATGAGAGGCTAGAACAAGTTGCCATGTTTGATTACGATGCAAGGCTTGTAATTCAGCATCCATTGCTTCACGCCATCGAGGATCCTGAGAGCTTGAGTGATATTTGTGGCTTCACTGTCTACCTGGGCAACAAAGGTAAATCTGTTAGTTTTCTGTTCGGCATTGCTCTTCGAACGGGTGACCATCGGATGTGAATTGGTACGAGAGAGCTGTGTTAGGGCACCCTCTTGCTGCACGATCGTGTTCTCAGTGTGCCCGAGTCGGGTCGGGCTACGGGGATTTTCAGCAACAATTGCAGAGTTTGTGCCCGAGCGGGTCCTCTGTTGTAGCCCGAGCGGGCAAATAGGCCCGGTCGTGTTCTCCCATGTGCCCGAGTCGGGTAAAGCTACGGCGATTTTCGATGACAATTTCACAAGAAGTGCCCGAGCGGGTCCGCTGTTGTAGCCCGAGCGGGTTCTCTATGGGTCCGAGCGTGTTCTCCATGGACCCGACTCGTGTATGGCTACGGGGATTTGTAGCCACAATTTGAGAATTTCTGCCCGAGCGGGTCATAGCCATGCCCGAACGGGCAGTATCAGATGGCAGCAGTGGCGAAGAGACGTGCAGCGGTGGCGGCGGAAGGATTGGTTTGGTCGGCCATCGTTGGAGAAGGAAAAGGTTGTGGCGGTGACTATGAAGGGGTGGGCAGCGGCCGAAAGAGAAGGAGTGACGGCTGAGGAGTTGGGCGGCGGCGGAAAGAGAGACCGAAAGGGTGAGGGAGGCTGGTCGGCGGCCGAAAGGGACGACTGAAGAAAAAAGGTGAGGCGACCGAAAAAAAGAAAAGAGGTTAGGATTGTGATTAGAGTTAGCTCTTGATACTATATTAGGTTTGAATAATAAAATTTAAAATTATTAACAATAATAAAGATTACAATAATATTTATAGAGAATATTATAAAATCCTAACATAAATAGTGAAAAGACAAAATTATACTTTATACTATGTCTATGTAATATTAGGATATCTACCGAACTAATTTTGCCTATTGATTTTTCGGGTGATCGATGTGATACGGTTTTCACGTTACTTGTTTCTGCTCATAATTCTAAAAGATATTAATTTGCTCAAAATATTCTAAAAGTATATTAATTTTCCTTTTTATTTTTAACATATTTCTTTTTATAGAAAGGGCATTTGGCTTACAAAATTTGAAAGACAACAGCCAATAAGAAGTCGAAACGTCATTGGCTTTATTATTAAATATTTATCGGTGAGCGTGTGCGCGTATCTGCGTCTCTTTATTAAAAGATTCCACTAATATATTTCTTTGATTTATTTTAAAATATTTGCAATTTATAGATTATATAGATCATATATAATTACTTTGAATATTTTTTAAAGACACGATTAAAATGACAAACTCTTTAATGTTTATTTTATCACCATTTAAATTATTTTTTATGTTTATTGTTTTAAATATTCTTTGAATAATTAAAAAATGTATTTCGATGATGAATATTGTTTGACTAAATGGAATAATGTGATTTTTTTTCGTCTTTTTTTCATTTAAAAGTATTTTATTTTGTTTAAAACATATCGATAATTTTCGTGGTAACAAGGGTTGGTCCATTTGATTTTGTATTTGGAACTAAAAATTATTCAATATTAATAAATAACAATTAAATTTAAATCAATTTGATTCAATGTAATTTAATTGTAAAATTTTTGAATTCGCATATGATTATAAGAATTTATACATAAATTAAAAAATTCAAAAGTTGTTGATACACTTTACAAAGTAACATAAAATATATCCTTAAAATTCAATATTTGAATGTAAATTATTAATATATATATAATAAATATAAATTTAAAGAATTAAAAAAATCAATCGATATTTACGTTATTAGGTTAATAACTATATTAAATTGACTTTTTAATTTTATATAGATTCAATTAGTTTATAAATACTTGAACCGAAGCATTTATTATTATTATTATTATTATTATTATTATTATTATTATTATTATTATTTTAATTGTTTTAGTATCATAAAAATAGACAAGATCGTTAGAGGTTCTTAATCTCATAATGTTTTTGATAACGACGGCTACCACACACGCTGTGGACACGGAAACGTAGAAGAGGGCCTCCAAAAAGATATTTAAAAAAAAAGAAGATTTTAAGTTGAAATAACAAATGTAACATTTATCACGATATTCGTTTTGCAGTTTCTAAAGTATTTTAACGTAACAAGAATATTTAAAGAAAATGTAAATCACTTTGCTAGAGATTTTATTTTTTCTCAAAGAAAAAATATATATATTTCCAATAATTAAATTCAACTAATAAACATTTTCAACTCATACAATACAAATAATTTGAGTATTGACAAATATAATATTTATAAAGTGAAACAAGCGGAGCAAAATATTTTCGATGTAATATATGTTACATTTTTATTTCGATTTAAAATTTTCCTGACAAGTATAATTAATAAGAAAAGGAGAGGAGATAAATGACCAAAAAGGGAAGAGTAAAGAGGGTTGGTCCATGTTAAAGAGATGTGCAATCAATGACTCTCCCTTGAGACCACCAGTCACGTGGCAAGGAGGGTCCTCCGTCGCACTTTTCCATCAAAACCACCGTGTCTGTCACGTGATCTCCGTACCCAGCCTTCTCCTTACCTTTTTGTTTTTTTCCCAAAAACATTTTCACTTTTATTTATAGTATTTAGTTTATATATACACACTAATGTTTGAGCTTCGTACGTGCGGGGGGTGTTAACGTTTAGTAATACAATTTTAAAAAGTAAATAACAGTTGTGAAGAGCATTTATTTATATTTTCTAAGGATAACATTTGTATAAATGCGTAAAAGTGAAGACAATTATAGTGTTTGATTGCATTTCTTTCCAATATAGTTTGCGTTTAGGTTTACAATTGCAGTTTATTATATCAAACTGCATAGATTTTATAAGCTTTGGAATATTTCTTATTTATATATTTATGTTTTTGTGTTCCTCTAAAATTACTTTTTTATTTATTCTTTATACAATCATATATAATTATCAATGTGTGAAATCTTATCCAAATTATAGGATGTAGGTACATATGAGTTGCGTGTGCATTTGAATTTTAAAGTTTTATATTTTACATATAAAACATTTAATGAATATTATATAAATGTTAATACAAGATAAGATAAGTAACTAAATGAAACATTGAAACATTGAATGAACATTTGAATGAATTATTGGATGAACATTTGAATGAGTTTAAATTGTTAGATATATAATTAAAAGATACTTTTAGTTGAGATGAATCGGGTCTTTACCCAACGAGTTAATTTTTTTCCAATCATTTTTTATTTGGTTGTTGGGTATGTAGCATTTTGTTTTTTCATACGTTCCACACAGTTCTTCTATGAAAAATGCATCAAAAATAGAGATTTACACCCGAAATTATCTATAATAATGATCAATAGATAATTCGATATGTACCAGAAATATCATCCTTATCGTTCATCAATCCTCCAAACTCATGGAGAAAAACATAAATTAGATTCCACAAGAGATCAATTCTTGAATCTCTTGGTTTTTAATTTATCATTTTATTACTTGTCATTTTATTACCAAACAATGATTTGGAATCCACGTATATTTTATGACATTAAAAAATTATGTACTATACAATTCTCTATTGTTATTATAAGAAGGACGTAATGTATTGAACTTAAATATTTTATCTTTTTTAGGCGTCATATTTGATGACATATTATTAATACCATTCATGATTTTATTTGTTGGGCATAGTATATTGCTCTTTCCTACAAGAATGATAAATTGTTGTAATGTTATGATATATTGTCATATACGTGTCGTAAAATAAATTGAGTAGAATACCACCACTACAAAAAATCATGGGATTTTAAAAAGATATATCCTTTGAAAATGCCCATTTTTCTATTGAAAACATCATTTTTCGACAGATTTCAACGGATTTTAGTTTGCTGATAATCATTTGTTGAAATATTGTAACAAAATAAAATGTTATATCGTTTCGTCTCGTTGTTGTGTCATCGTCAGGTGGTGGCGATGGAGGTGGTCTTAACATTACAAAAAAACAACGAATTATCAACGGATCCGTCCGATGATATAAATTTCCAACGAATTGCATTGGCTTCCCGGAAATGATCAACGATCACGGATCCGTTGCAATCCATTGCATTTTTCAATAGCGATGGTTACCATCCGTTGCATTGATCCGTTGAAACATCGTTGAAACCCTTAATTTTTTCCAATGGTTGTCTGTTGTCTAGTGCAACGGAAACCCGTTGCGATTATCAACGGATGCCCTTTGAAAAGTTAAAATTTTGAGATTTTTGTTGGAATATTTCAACGTTGTGTTTCAATCGGCATCCGTTGAGTGATCCAACGGATGTCCCTTGAAAAATTCACTATTTATTAATCGAAATTAAGACTTTTACCATCAAGCCAATAACACCAACTATATTTTAAAAAAAATATCAGTTTTTTCAAATAGAGATATATATACATCGAGAGAGTGGATGTATAAAATAAAAGATCACGTAATCGAGGAAGTTACTCAAGAATTCTTACACGAATTGGAATAATTAATGAGTTTTGTGTCGATGTAACCTTTGTGTCAAGAACGGAGGACAATGTTATGTCCTTGCAAAAGATGCAAAAAATATGAAGTATCGAAGTCAAAAAATTGTTTGTAAACATCTTTACAATGTGGATTTCATAAAGAATTATGAAATTTGGTTATTTCACGATGAAAATTATGGCGTTAGAGATATTGTGCAAGAAACACAAGAAATAGAAAGAAATGAAAAAGTTATCGATGAAGCATCAACGACCAATCAATATGTGGAAATGGTGTCAGATGCTTTTCCTGGAGTTGTTGAGCAACCGCATGAAGAGATGCCGAATAATGAGGCACATCGATTTTTCTACGTATTTAATTCGGCGAAACAACCTATTTATGAAGGTTATCATGAAGGTAAGTCTCATTTATCTTTGTCCTCAAGATTGATGAGTATAAAATAGACTATAATGTGGTTGAAAATTGCATGGATTCATTTTGCAAAACCATGCGTGAATACTTATCAGAAAATAATCAAGCTCCCGCGACATATTAGGAAATAAAAAATGTTTTGAAAGGTTTTGGAATGCAACATGTGAAAAATTGATGTTTGTAGAAACAATTGCATGTTGTTTTAGGAAAATGATAAAGACTTGTTGGAATGTAAATTTTTGCGATGCAAGTAGATTTCGTCCAAAGAAACAACCATCTTCACGCAAATATGTACCGTACAAAAAATGTTTTATATATCTGTAGCAAACAGGTTGAGAAGGTTATTTGAATCGAAAAAAATTGTTGCGGCAATGAGATGTCACGCAAAACACTCGACGGATGAAGGGATAATGCAACATTCATCAGATGGTAAGGCTTGGAAGATTTCAATTAAATATTTTCTGAGTTCGCGTATGAAACAAGAATGTTTATCTTTGCCTATGCACCGATAGTTTAGTCCATATGGACAATCTGGAAGTCAATATTTTCTGTGGCAAGTGATTTTGGCTACGTATAATTTGTCTTCTGATATGTGTTTTAAAAGAGAAGTAATGTTTCTGATGTTGCTAATTCCACGACCAGAACATCCGAAGAAAAGTTTTGATGTCTTTTTGTGGCCTTTAATTCATGAATAAAGACATTTGTGGAGCGATGAAATTATTATTTATGACGTGAGTACAGTGCAAAATTTCACATTGAAAGCAGTCTTGTTGTGGACAGGTAGCGATTTTCTTGCTTATAGAATGCTATCGAGATAGAGCACGCATGAGAGATTGGCATGTCCATATCGTATGGAGGATACAGATTCATTTCGACTAGTACATGAGAAAAACCATGTTGGTTTGATTGTCCATATTATATGGAGGATACAGATTTATTTCGTTGTAAACCGATCATCCTGAGCCGATACGATTAATTGATACAAAAAATATAGAGAATATTCTTGCAAGAACTGATATAGATGGAGAATACATTCGCGATTATGAAGACCTTGAACCGGAAGATG
Organism: Gynandropsis gynandra; assembly: GCA_036759665.1. Lineage (NCBI taxonomy): Eukaryota > Viridiplantae > Streptophyta > Magnoliopsida > Brassicales > Cleomaceae > Gynandropsis > Gynandropsis gynandra. The sequence goes on from CM071867.1 coordinate 20,364,051, forward strand.
TAGAAAATGAACACGACGATGAATTCAATGAACAATTGAAGGAGGACTCACCAATCAAAGAATCTACCGAAGAAGACATGTGAATTGTATAATTGTTATATCTAAATTTATCTAACTTTTTAAATTATTTTTTTTCAAAAATATATATTTAAGTTTCAATGGGATCCATTATAAATTACAACGGAAACTCGTTGAAACATTAAATTGTGTTTGATACTTTCAAGGTTTTCAAATTATCAACAGGTATTCGTTGGAAAATGGCAACGGATGTCCGTCGTCAAGGTTTAGGTGACCAACGGATGACCGTTGTAGATGCCAACGAACACTCGGTGGTCCTTTGTCATGAATGCTCGTTGCAGGCTTTTCAACGACCATCCATTATAACCTAGCAACTGGTGTCAATTGAAAATGGTCATCATGGCTATCCTACGCCTACAACATTTATTTTGGGTCTCAACGGGCATCCATTGGAATTTGCAATGGATGCCCGTTGAAAAGGGAGGCAAAGGGTCATTACATCGTCTATTGTCTCGGGAACGCGCGTTGTCAACGGGCATCCGTTGGAAATTGCAAGGGATGCTTATTGAGAAACAAATAATCATGTAATTAATTGCATTCGTTAAAGTGACGTTATTTCCAACGGGCATCCATTGTAATTTTCAAAGGATGTCTGTTGGAAAATTCTGTATATTTTTCGTTGAATAGTTTATTTTCAACACAATCTCAAAACAAAAATCAAATTATCTAAAAAATAAATTCTAAAAACTTAAACACAATGAGAGCTCGACGATTTGTCGATTACGGTGGAATGTTGGCGGGAACGGTAGGAGCCTTGCCACCCCCTCTACTGCCACTATATTGGTCTCCTTCACCTATATCGGTACCACCGAGATTTGATGAAGAAGATGATATGGTGGATATAGATGCATTGATCGATAGTTTCGACAATCATCCTTCCATCCCTATTATTGACCCTGAACGTCCTAACGAGACGTTACGATAAGATTTTAATTACAAAAATTATATTGAATTTAATTATAAATACTATCTAATTATTTGATTTCTATGTGCAGGTTTGATGTAGATGATGTTTTGAAATATACGAACAATAACATCATTCAAGGATCGCTACAAGATCGACTTTATTATTCCTGGCAAGTGACGCCAAAAGTTGTACACCACTAATGGTGGTGTACATTCATCGTAAGTAATTTTAATATAAAATTTAATTTTTAAACTATTATTTAATTTTATTTATAAACTTATTTATTCCAATTGAATTTTGCAGTGCGTATATAGATGGTGGAAGAAGGATATGTCACGTATTTATATAGCTTAGATGCACGACATGTCAGTCCAATTGCGTTTGATGATGAACAATGCCAAACACAACTATTACAAGAAGAATGCCAAACCAACATGGACAATGGATGAGGTATTAAATCAACTCGTTCAACATTGAGAGTCTGAGGACTTCAAGACCAGAAGCGAGAAAGTAAAAAAATGTCGGTACAACAAGAAGGTTCTTGAGAATGGTTCGCATTGTCATACCTTGGGATCAAATTCATTCCAGAAAAGAAAGAAAGAATTGGTAAAAGTTATTCAATTAGTTATTTAATATTTATTGTTATATAAAATTGTTAACTGATTATATTACTATATAATATTACAGATGCAGAGGATGGGAAGCGACCGACTCTTCTTGAGTTGGTTGTAGAGACCCACACCAAGAAAAAATCCATCGTCGGGTAAGAGGTCGACGAAGCTGAGCAGGTCAACCCTTGGGTGGAGTGGACTGTGAAAACTGTGATGGAAAAGATCACACATAAATCACAAGCCATCGGTTCAACTTCTGAAAATTTTAGTCCTTTACAAAAGGACAAGATTTATTTAGATGTAAAAAAATAAGATCAATTCTATTATAATTAGTTACATAAATGTTATTACGATATGCTAACTTTAATGTATTTTATATTGTATTCTGTTAGACCATATAAGGGGCATTTATACGGTTTAGGTTCGCTACAAAAGGATATCATCGAGAACGTCACGACGGTATCTCCCGCGGTCCAAAAAACCTACACGCAAGAACAACACATCAAGCTAATCGAGACTACACTTTAAGCAACACAAGAAGAGCTTTGAGATACTCGAGCGTAGATGCGTCACATGGAGAGCACCATCGAGTTTATGACCGGTTGAGCGTATCAGCCACTACCACCGGCGGGGCAACAACGCTAATACAAGAACCAATCATCGACTTTAATGCAACTCCTTCAAGAGGCGTTGGCAATCACGGGGATGAAGATGGTGCAATCGGTTTAGATAATTGTATAAGTTTTTTATATTAATTTTTTTATTTTTTATTTTTTTATGATTTTTTAATTTTTTAAAATTTCGTTAAGTTCTCAACGGATATCCGTTGAAAAGGTTCAAAACTTTCAATAGGCATCCGTTGGATTTTTTAAATTGTTGCCATTTCTTTTTGCAACGGGTATCCATTGAAAGCTCCCACCATTTTTTGCCAATAGGTATTTGTTGAAATTATTTAACTTTCTGCCATTTTTGTTTCAACGGGTGTTTAACAAACATCCGTTACAATCGTCCAATGGGCATCCGTTGGATTGTTTTGTAATGGGCATCCATTGCAAATGTTCAACAAATATATCCGTTATACTCCGTTGCAAGGTATCAACGACTAAAATCAATTGCACAGCCATTGCAAATCGCAACGGATACAGATTTTTAACGATCGATTCCAACGGCTCTAAATCTATTGAAATCCGTTAGAAATGGTTATTTTCAATGCAAATATAGCCATTTTTAACGGTTATGTTTGATAGAAATGACCTGATTTTTGTTTGTAGTGATGCTAGTATAATTGGTTAGTCATCAATTCATGATATTTTTCATGTCACGCATTTTTACCATATGATCTTGTATTACGGTATCTAGATGCTCAATTCGTCGTTTTTGAGAATACGTTTCCTAACCATAAGGGGTATGGTCATGACATCTTGTACCATATCATATTGTAGAGGATCAATACCTAACAATTGACCTTTATACGACCAAATTGATTGCATATAAAAAAATTTAACATTATAATTATAAACAAATTGTTTAAATTTAAAGAAAAAGAAATAAATTTTAATTACAAATAACTTGTATCCTTTTGCAGATAATTGAGTTCATTTGGAGATGAAACTACCATTTTGGATTGTTGCGTAATCTTCTCGATTATTGCTATAATCGTCTATTTTGTCTGAGGGTCGACAAATATGTGTTTGTTGCTCTCTTCCTTAGCAAAAATCTTATTGTTGAAATGTGTTTTGACTAGGGGTGTAAAATGAGTTAGTTCGGTTCAGCTCGCCAAAAAACGAGCTGGCTCAACTCGGTTTTTTTTAAAACAAGCTGAAAAAACTCAGCTCGCCTTTAGCTCGCTAAAAAAGGAACTAGCTCGCGAGCTAAGTTATTTAACTTAAAAGAGTTGTAATGTAATAATATTATATATTTATTATCCGTAAACAAGATAAAAATAAAAATATTAAATAGAATACAAAGTTATTAAATTTTAAATATTAATTAGAAAACAAATTTATCAAATATAAAATAAATTATCGAAGACAAAAACATATTTTTAAATATATTTTTTATTTAATAATATAGAAATATATTAATTTAGTAGAAATAGGAAAATAAAAGTAATATAATATGTAAATAAAATGTTAATTTTTCTTAAATAGTATTTAATAAATGTAAAGAATATTTATAATATGTAGAAATATGGAAACGTGTGATTTTGCATATGATTTTATTCTCAGCTCGCGAGCCAGTTCGTCTAAGTTCTAACTCGTTTTCGGCTGAGTTCGTCACTTCATTTTTTAAATGAGATGGAAAATATTTAGTTTGGCTCACTAAAATATGATCCGGCTAGAGCTGGCTCGCGAGCCGACAACTCATATTATACCCCTAGTTTTGACCGCAAACTGAAGAAGTTTCGGTTGTCTTCCCCTCATGTACATCTACAATATATAAATTTAAATTAGACACTATAGCAAAGTTTAATAAAATATATAAAAAAATAATCATGAATGTAAATATCTAACAACTATTTTTGGGAATAAATTTTCTCTTGATGTATAACGATGTAGACCATCCTCAAAAACTTTATCATCGTACCGATATTTTTTGGTCTTTCTACTTTTGGCCTTGAATCCCTAAGATTCCCAATGTTGGAAGATTTTATCGAAGACTTTGTTTGTGGCCCATGTCGGTTTGCTTGATTCTTGATATCGTTTCTTTTGGCGTTTTTCAACATTAGTTTGAGATACGGTTGCATGTCATGCATCCACATGGTATAGATATACGAGGTGTAGTCCTTACGTCATCTATAAGATATGTGCTATAAAAACAATAACAACATTTATTCAATAAAATTATTTAATTAATTAATCAATTAAATAATTTAAGATTTCAAAACTTAGAATGTATATACATCACCATCGCTGACATATGATCTCTGGTGCCACTTATCAAGAGTTGTATATACGATTTTTCATCGATGTTTGGATGATCTCGTTGTTTTTATATTTCAACACATCATCCATATCAACCCCAAATAATATTATCATATGAAAATTAAATATAATTTAAAATAATATAAAAATTTAGATAAATATAAGATTATACAATATCATTTCATTCGACTATTGAAGTTCGATGATAGACATGTTGGAATGCTCTTCAAATTATCGATGAATTGATCGATCTCCACCATATCATCATCAAAATTCGGTAGCACCGAAATTGGTGAAGGATGAAAATATGGTGGTGGAAGAGGTGATAGTTGTGCTATAGAGGAACGTGCCGATAATATTATGTGACCAATGTATCACCTTGGTCACATGCTTTTTAAAGTGTTTATAGTGTTTGGTAGAGAAGTTTTAAAGAATTTTTTTGTTTACTTGATTCAATTGTACAAAAATAGAATTGTTCAAAGACTTATATACCCTATTTTTCAACGGACATCCATTAAAACTATAAACTAATACCCGTTGAAACTAGTGTCCAATCGATAGAGGTCAGAGACACAATCGTTTGGGAACTTTTAAGTATTAGGCACAATACATGGTAGTAGCTCTATAACTGAAAGCATGAGCCATTTCTTGAAAACCCATAATATCTACACATCGGACAATGTTTTAAACCCATAATATCTACACATCGGACAATGTTTGGCATATATCATTTGATATTAAATGTCTTCTTTTGACCACCTTAATAATGCTATCTTCTTAAGACCACATAATACAAATATCAGGATTGGTGCATTTTCATCGCGTAAATCCAACTTCGGTCTTCGACATTCCATCTTCAAATCTTTCATCGACTGTATGTTATCATTTATTTTCCTCGTAATATTCAAAATCGAAGTGATGATTTTATAAAAAAATTTCTCGATATATATATAACATCTAAATTATGTCGCAATGTTAATGATTTTTAATATGGTAATTTCTAAAAATTGTCGTGTTTTAACCAATTATACCATTAATATTGAGCTTACAGTTTTTGATGATTACCATCGTGTTTAAACGTTCATACAAGATATGCATACCTGTTTGAATGATTGACAACTCTTCTTTTCTTACAAGATTCTTTTAAAAATGTTTCTTTTCTTTTGTAAATAAATATCCATGAGAAAAAAATATTTTATGATAATCAAAGTAACATGGTTTATTCTTATATATGAGACAAAATGAATTGGTATCTTGTATGTAGTATAGACTTTTCAGTCTACCATGCGTGCTTCATCCAAACATAATTCCATACACAATAAATTCTTTAATTTTCACGAAAATACTTCCTTTAATGTAAAGTTTTGTTTTGTACTTACATCGTTTGCAACAATTATATTGTTTCATAAATCCGTCAATTTATTAATCAATGGTTGAATAAAGATATCAAAACATTTCCTTGGATGTTCTCGTCTTGGAATTAGTAGCATTAGAAATGTTACTTCTCTTTTTAAACATGCCTCCAAAGATAAATTATACTAAGATAAAAACAAATACCACACAAAATACAGACTTTCGGATTTCCAAAGGACTAAAATCATCAATGCAAAGGCAGTGATTAACATTTATGGATTAATAAATAAACTTAAAGAATAATGCGTTGAATTCCTTAGGGGTGGACAATTTGATCATTTTGCACCAACCAGATCCAGATCGACACGAAAAATCCAACCTATAAGCCATTTGGGTTATCCATAAAATCTATGGGTTCAAAATTCAGAATCCGCTCGGTTCCGGTTCGACTTCGAAAAAAACCCGAATAATCTGAACAACAAAAGAAAAGAATACACTACTCCTAAGTCGTCGATCATTCTCACACACATCTTTTTTTGTCTTTCTTCTTGCGACGTTGGTCTATTTTCGATTCCTCCCCATCCGTCGCCAATTTGTCTCCATCAATCTCCGATATTGCCTCTGCCTCTCTTCAATCTTATATGTGTGCATCTTCCACTTCCGCCTTCTTTGTGCTCTTCTCAGTTAAACGATTGGGATTCATTCAATCGAGAAAGCATGACCGATCAAGATGACCTCATACCTAAAAATTGATCCATACATTGGCATGATAAAAGTGCAAATCAAACTGTTCATAAGACGTCTTTGAGTAAACAATATGCAGGACACCATCCAACAATCACCAGCTGGACAACACACCATCCACCAAAATCTTAGGTCTTGAAAATCACCACATTGCTTCTAAAATGGTTTACTAAACTATCTGTTTTAGTGAATAGTAGGATATATAATGCAAATACTCACTAAAGTATTGGTTGGAAATTTTATTAATTTATTTTATATTATAAGAAACAATTTTCAAAATGAAAATTTACATGTTTGTATTAATTTTTAAATGTAAAATTTGAAGAAAGTAATATATAAGCAAAACATTTATGTAAAAATAGTGAATGATTCTAAGATTTTTATTTCTTCCTTTCATAACCATGGAATTGTTATATAATAACTTCTTTTATCTCATGGTTATGGCATTATTACAATACAAGTATTTATTTTTTTGTTAAAAATATTAAGATTATTTATTATGTTATAATTATACAAGGATAATATATTTATTTCTACAACAAGTATAAATATATCGGTAATGAACGGTTTTATAGCGGATCCCTCTATTGGATGATCACTCTATTATAAATCGAGAATCAGTCTATCATAAATCAAGATAATAAGTTGTTTCATAGCGACACATTTTTATATAATCGGTATGAGAACTGCGAGAGATGATTAAGATATTTTTGGATATGACGATTTAGGTGGAAACAAAAATAGATATCCCATAAAAATGAGAATTAGATATAGATTTGAGAAAATGAAAAGATTAGAGATTTTTTTTAATTGAAGAAACCAATTAAAGAAAAAAATCTCTAATGAAATGATCAAAAATTTGAAATTTTACCTTATCATTTTCTAGTTATCTATTTAATAAAATACTGTTATAATTCACTTCCATATGTTTCTCATTTTTAAAATAAACAATAGGATACAGAAACCAAAATTTGATTTTGAAATATGCTTAGAAGCTAAAAAATGTTGCGAATAATGAATACCATAGAATATATGAAAAGATATCATCACAAGTTCACAACTATTAGAGAACAACGATAATATGGACAACAACATTCATCATCACTCTCAAGAACGTTAAGAGGAGGGCCATAGACTTCTTTTATCATTCAATTATATCTTCAAAATCATAAACATATAGCTTTATTTCAAATTAACCAACATTCAAAACCAACCACTCAATTTTGTAAGTCCAAAGTCAAAAAAAATATTTTACCCGTAAAACATAAAAATATAAAATTATCAATTAAATTTTAATAGAAATACAAATTTTGATTTTTAATTTAATAAAAAATTTTAAAGAACAAATGTCCATATAAACTATTTTTAATTTTTTTCTTTTACTAATTTTATCACTAAGATGTGATTTTTCTCCACTATTATCTATATGCAATTCATGTTCATTATTAGTCATTATTTTATAAATAATTTCAAATTAAAAAATTTTGATAAAAAGAAAAATGGGGCCAATAAAGTAAAAGGAGAAATGGCGGGTTAAAGAGAAATGATGCTTATTTGTTAAATGAGTAAGAAATAAAGGACACGTCATCGGAAGCCAAGTGGCCAACAAGTTTTACAGAAAATCTGGACATGTCCACGTCATATTGTACGGACTTTGGGTCCCTTTCAGGTGGACTCGGCGTAATGCGAATCTCTTCTTTTTTTTTTATATTTTCTTTTATTCCTTAGCGGCAAAATATCCGTAAACTAAATTTATTTATTTTATTGTATTTTTTAAATAAATAATCGAATTAACTAAATTATTGAGTCAAATGAAAAAAAATACTTCCGAAGTTCGTTGCTATTATTTATGGAATAAAAACTTTACAGTATATTTTCAATTCAAATAATTATAATAATTTAATATATTAAACGAAAATGATCTAAAATTTTCAAATATTTAATTTTTGTTAAAATATTTATATTTATATCTTTATAAAAAATAATTTCTCTAAATTTTATATTTATAAATTCATAAATTTTCAAATTGTCTCATATTCTCTAATATCACATTAATAATGAATGACCATATTAAATTTATTATGATATCAAAGCATACTTTTTAAAAATTTAAAAATCTTATTCTTCGAAAACTAGATTTATTTGTATTTTTTCAAATAAATAATCAAATTAACTAAACTACTGAGCAAAATTTAAAATGCTTCCGAATTTCGTTTTATTATTTATGAAATAAAAAATTTGACACTATATTTTCAATTCGAATAATAAAAATAATAATTTTATATTTTAAAAGAAAATGATCTAAATTTTTAAAAGTTTAGTTTAAAACATTTTATATTTATATCATTGTCGAAAAAATAGTTTTAATTGTTTAGGGTTGTCCAATACCATATATAGGAGTCTAAAGTTCATATCATAACCAACATGAGACAATTTATCATAACACTTTCCCTCACGTCCATGTTCGGTTTTGGAGCGTGGATATCGCAATCGGAGATCTAACATGGGTGTATTCAAATTGGGAAAAACTTGACTTTAATACTCTAGAGGTACCGAAGTACCCTTTTCAAGGCATTAACTGGGGTTCACGAGGATCATGCACGAAGAGACATAATTGTTGAACGACATATTGAATATCCGACCTAGTGAAAGTGAGGTATTGAAGTGTCCCCACAATGTTACGGTAGAAGCTCGGGGCTAGACACATAAGAGTTGTATGAGGTAGATAGTTTCGGTTTGGTATCGACCGACGTGGAACAAGGATTACATGAGGCCATTCCAGCCCGTGTGAGCACGTTCTACGCATAAGAGGACCGATGAAGCTTTAAGTGAGGGAATAAACTGCTGGAGCAATTCAGTAGAAGAGGTTGTTTATATGATATCATCAACTATAAGAGAAGCATGGTCTGATGACGCTCACGAAGGAGAACAAATACAGAGGAATTATTGCGACTTTATTGAAACCTGAGCTACGAAACGTAGGTCGTGAATCGTTGGTTCTATGCACGTGGAGTGGGTTTGAGCCCGTATAGAGAGCGTTTGAGGTGACATACATAATCCGGATGCACAGAATCACGAAAACTCGGAGGCTGAAATATGTAGACGTATCTTTTAGATTTCCATGAAGAAATATATTTTTGACGTCTAATTGATGGATCAGCCAGTCTCGGAATACATCAATAAAATTGTGCAAAAAGTAGTAGGCTTAACCATTGGACTGAAAGTCTCATCACAATCACAATGTGAAAACTGATCGAGAAATAGGACATAGTATTTGATGTCACTAATGTTTGGGATTGAAGATGTCCAAATATCAGAATGAATGATGTCAGAAGAAGATTGAGTAAGGGTACTCGATTTATTGAATGGTAATCTAGTTTATTTCCCAAGATGACACGCATGACATAGAGAGTGCGCGTTGTCATTATTACAAACAGAAGATCCCAAAGAATGCAATAAATGAAAGATAGATTCTCTGAGGTGCCCAAGTTGTACCTGAGGTGAGAAATGCCAACTGAGAATGGGGTGGCCGAGCACATGGAACTACGGGTGGATGGAATAAAGGAGGCCCGGGCTATCACATCGAAGCAAAATCGTTTGTGTTGGCTTGTCCTTGATAGAATAACTAGAAGCATCAAACTCGATTGAACAATTATTATCACGAACGAATTGTCAAACCGATATGAGGTTCTTCATGATCGATGGTGAACGAGAATATTGATAAGATCATAGGTGTGGTAGGGTGTGGATAGGGTGGTACGGCTGATTTGAGTAACGGGTTTAGATGATCCATCACCAACATTAACATGCGATTTAATGTGAGATGAGATGACGCTCCAGTGTCCACGTACCATGAAGCATCAGTTGGAGTTGTGAGATTGATGGCGTTGAATGCTTGAACGAGATCTGGTGGTGCTTGAATTGTTATCAGCATGGTTGCAGAAGAATTTTCAGGATGCGGAACCGTGTTGTTCACCAAGAAAGCCGAATTCTGTTGTGCAGAGGGGAATTGTGATGAGGACATATGCGGAGTCATCCCCGAAGGCACAACATGGGACTGTTGGTCAACGAGTATGGCAGACATACTAGGTGGAGCAGAGAACCATGGTAGAGATTCCAACCATACCATGGTTAGTAGAGATTCCAACCATATCCAAAGGGCATCCATGGCTGCATCGAAAATGAAGGTTGATACAGAGTAGACCAAAGTGCCACATTCGTTGCTTGAAATAATTGTGGCGGAAAATTTTGGTTCCACCCGTGTGAGTGGTGATTACGACCTCAATTTCCTCTATTTCCACAATTGTGAGAGTGTCCCCTGTTCTGAAAGTGATAGAGCTGTTGGGATTGATTCTGGTGTTGCGGCGGTTGTGGAGCAGAGTGTTGCGCGTCAAATATCGCAAACATAGCCATAGGGGCCGATCCATGATGTCTCAGGTTTGGTTTAAGGTGTCTGGCTAGATGTTGTTCCTCCATCAACAACATTGATTTTGCATCGTCAAACGTCAGGAATTGTTTTGGTGTTGAATGACATTGACAATGTTATCGAATTTCTCATTCAACCCATTCAACGCATGCATCACTAAAACCCTTTTATTCTCGGGGCTTCGAGATAGACAAGGAGATCAGAATTTTTTCTATTCTTTTAGTAGTAGGCATGAATCGATAGATTCCCGATGGTGATGGTTCGGAGTTCATTCTCAAGTTGGATAGTAAATGCTTCCTTGTTGTTCCGGAAGAGCCGTTCAAGATGTAGCCACATTTCATGAACGGTCGATTTTGTTTTGAGAATGTCTTAACGAAGGTACTTGGATATTGTCCCATAGATCTAGATCTTGAATACGCTTTCATTCATCGGTGGGAGCCGCAGCCGGAGGGGCAGAACCATCAACGTGGCTCAAAACGTTGAAACTCTCGCAATGAGTTTTAAGTATATCGCGCTATGGATCATAGTTCAATTCTTCCATGCCTAGGATGATAAGAATGTGAGATCGAATGTTCGTGATCCCAAACTACTTTCAGATGAAAAAGCCGGTAGAACAGTCATGATAGCGACAAGAAGAAGAAGCCGCGACAGTAGGCAAACATAAAGGAAAGGTGGAAAAAGAAAACGACGTGAGGGTTTAGGATAGCTTTGATACCATGCAAAATATGAGTTTGGGTCTAACTAATCCCAAAAGCTAGTTCAAAAGTTTAGGATTATCCAATACCATATACATGAATCTAAAGTTCATGTCATAGCCAATGTGGGACAACTTATCATATATTATCTAATATCAAATTAAAAATCAATATGAATATTAAATTTATTATTTGAAGATATGATATAAAAATAATTTTTGAAAATAATTTCAATGCAAAAAAATTAGATTTATAGTTTTTACAATACCACAAATTCATGGATTTTTTTGGTAAAAATGGTAATTTTAAGAATATATTGATTTGTTCCATATTTTTAATATGTTTTGGTATTTATTGATCAAAAGAGTATTTGATATTTCTTTATTATTAATTTATCTTCGGCCGAAAGATACATACTATTATTAATTTTCATTTTTCTGAAATTTTGTCTGTTTTCTTAATCCAAATATTCAGATTAAAATTTAGCATTTCAATTATGATAATAGAACTATACTCTTTAACAACAGATTTTATAAATAATTTGTTTTAATAAATATGAATTGAGACACTAGTTATATTAAAGTTTTAAAATAAATTAAGATTAGATATGTTTGTGTAGACCTAAAAAATTATAAGTAATTATTCTATGATGAAAAAGGGTTTATATTATGATAGTTCTTCGTTACTGTATACATCTTTATATTAAAAATAGAAGTAATCCTAAAACATAAAGGCCATTGACTGCTATTTTTTAAAATGATGGGGAATAAACTTAGGTGGTGGGACTTGGGATTATGGCACTTACCATATTATATTCCTAAAAAAAACATAATTATCATATAATATTGTTTTAGTCTAACAACAATTATAGTTATAACGATCTTTCTCCAAAAGCATATCTAGTACCGTATTCATTATAAAATAAATTGGATTAAGTAGATTTTTATACCATTATTTTTAATATTTTTTTGTTGAGAAAGGAACACAAAAAATGATCATCTTTAAAAGATATTACAAATGAACATTTATAGCTATGATTTTGGTATAATATATCAACAAGGAGTTTATGACTATATTTATGAAATTATTATTTATAAATATCCTAAATATATTAATAGTTTAAAAATATTTAGAGTTTGTTAATATATAAAATATTCAAACATTTGATTAAATTATAAAATTTATATAAGACTGTTCAAGAACTCTGATAATAAAAATATGAAACATTTTCTATATTTAATGATATAAAATAATTTTTGAATTTTTAGATTCATATAATTTCCTCAAATATGATAATTGTCAACAGTAATAGTGAACATGAAAACGACGATGATAATCCTTAAGGAGAATGTCGTGTTCTTTTCTACAAATTGAGTTTCCCAACACCGTTATGATTCTGCAAATCGGATAAAAATCTTCAAATTGAGTTTCCCAACACCGTTATGATTCTGCAAATCGGATAAAAATCTTCAAATTGAGTTTCCCAACACCGTTATGATTCTGCAAATCGGATAAAAATACGTTAGTACTTTTTTTATATTGTTTGTACATTTTACAATGATTTTTTTTATAATAGATAATTTTGGATGAAATTTAAATTAAAATCGGATAAGTTAAAAATTGTCAGCAAAATCGGGACAAAACCGGGTTAATTTCAACAAAATCGGGTCAAAACCGGATCAATTTCAGCAAATCGGATAAAAATTCCAGCAAAACCGGGAAAAACCGGGTAAAACCGGATCAATTTCAGCAAATCGGATAAAAATTTCAGCAAAACCGGGAAAAAACCGGGTCAATTTCAACAAAATCGGGTCAAAACCGGATCAATTTCAGTAAATCGGATAAAAATTTCAGCAAAAGCGGGAAAAAACCGGGTCAATTTCAACAAAAACGGGAAAAAAACCAGATCAATTTCAACAAACCGGGTCAATTTCTACAAAATCGGGTCAAAACCGGATCAATTTCAGCAAATCGGATAAAAATTCCAACAAAACCGGGAAAAACCGGGTCAATTTCAACAAAATCGGGTCAAAACCGGATCAATTTCAGCAAATCGGATAAAAATTCCAGCAAAACCG
>CM071867.1:20472366-20490579 GCA_036759665.1 Gynandropsis gynandra
ATTACATGTTGGCAATACTCTCTATCCTATGGCAATAGATCTACTTGGACATGAACTCAGAAAATGAAACATAAAAGAATACTAAATTCGACATAGAAAGAGAATAAGAATGCTCCCTATTCATCAACCGATGTCTTCAATAGATCCTCCATGCTTCGGATCCCTCGTTCCGTCCTTCTCGATCTCTCCAAATCTGTCCTCTAATGTCTCTGAATCGTCTCCCTTTTAATCTCGTTCGAATCCCCTTTTTTTAGATCTGATTTCTCCTTATTTGGCCGTTCTAAATCTTATGAATTAGTTGAGAAAAACAAGGGCCCGAGTGGGCACAGCTTCTACCCACTCGTGCAGGCCTTGTGCCCGACCGTGTGCACTCATTCTAGCCCGAGCGGGCACCTATGCCCGAGCATGTTCCTCTTCAGCCCGAGTCATGCAAACCTGCGGCGCATTTTGGTGACAATTAGCCCGATCGGGCACTCCAATGCCACCCGAGCGGGCACACCTTCTTGGTCGTGTTCCTTGAGTGCCCGAGTCGTGCAAAGCTACGGGAGTGTCTTGGCACCAATTACCCGAGTGGGCACACTTCCAATGCCCGAGCGTGCATGTCTTGAGATGTTGTTTCTGCTCTCTTCGCTCGGTGTTTGAATGTTCACTTGAATCCATGGCCTTGCACAAGTTTAACCTTGTCATTCAACTACGTTTTCGGGGTTAAATTGCCATAATCTCTCGTGTTTCTCGTCATGTCTTTGTTTCCTATGCAAAACACGAAATGTAGATGAAATCCTCGAATAAACTCGATAAATGAATGAAATCTAAGTAATCTACTCAAAACTAAACCTAAGAATGATATAAAAACTACAACGGATTACGTGTTATCACGTGTCTTTGCTAAGTCGTCTAGCGAATCGATTGTAAAGCAAGACTCCTTGAATGAGGCTTTGTTCATGGGGCTGGAGAAGTTAAATTCGATTGTCTCATCTCCGACACGTAAGGACAGCTTTCCTTGGTGTACGTTTGTCATCGCACTTGCAGTAGCTAAGAACGGCCTACCAAGAATAATAGGTATCCTAGCATCTTCCTTTATTTCAAGTACAACAAAATCACTGGGAATGCAAAGCTTAATTACCATGGTGGGAACGTTTTCAACAATTCCCACCGGATATCTTACCGAACGATCCGCGGGGCGTAGAGACATCTTTGTAGGCTTGAGATTCCCGATGTCCATCCGCTTGAAAACTGAGTGTGGCATGATGCTCACGCTTGCTCCTAAATCACACAAAGCATTTTCAATATCTAGATTACCTATTGTGCATGGGATGGAGAAGCTTCCGGGGTCCTTCAACTTCGGTGGCAGCTTGTTTTGAATGACAGCGCTGCATTCCTCGGTGAGTGCTATCGTCTCATTCTCTTTGATATGCTTCTCTTTGGAAAGGACCTCTGTGAAGAGTTTGGCATGATTAGGCATCTTTTGGAGGGCTTCCACGTATAGGATGTTGATTTCAAGCTTCTTGAGACCCTCCAAGAATCTGCCCGCTCGTTCTTCATTCTTACTGCTCACCAACCGTTGAGGAAACGGTATAGGAGGTTTGTATGCCGGTGGAGCAACATATGGTTTGTCTAAATCTGATTCAACTCCTTCCATAATCGCAACCTTACCTTTTCCTCTATTCGTGGACGTACCAGCAGCATTCCCTCGCACTTTCGAGGGTGAATTCTCAACCACATCACCGCTGCACACAGAAATTGCATTCACGTACTCTCTTGGGTTCAATTCAGTTTTACCTCGGAGCTATCCGGGATTCCGAGAGGATGAGGCAGCCTGCTGTAATATGGAGTTCTCTAAACTCTTCACATGATTGCTCAAAGATTCCATCTGATTTTTGAGCTCGCTGATTGCTGTCCCCACATCCGCATTGAATTTGGTTTGAGTCGATGTTTGCTGCATTTGCTCCTTGATAAATTCGAGCAATACCGCCTCAAGGTTGGATTAGGGGGCTTGAGGAGATTGAGGAGATTGCAGAACTCGCTGAGCATGCTGAATTTGCTGGTATGGCTGCTGTGATTTCTGAAATCCCGAATACTTCATCGGTTTAGTCGTTCGGTATGACAAGTTCGGGTGATTCCTCCAATTCGGGTTGTAGGAATTCCCGAAGTGCGTGTTTCCTTGCTGCTGGGCATAATTCATTTATTCCATATTCTCTTGCAGCGTGAATTGATAAGCCACGTGCTCTGTATCTCCACAATTCACGCAGTACATGGCGTTCGCTGCATTGCCCGTTGCTCGGCTCTGATTCGGCTCATATAGGCGTCGAGTGCTGTTAGGCATACCTCTCGGTGATGACCACATGGTGTGGTTCATGGAAAGGTTATCGATCAGCTCGTATGCCT
Organism: Gynandropsis gynandra; assembly: GCA_036759665.1. Lineage (NCBI taxonomy): Eukaryota > Viridiplantae > Streptophyta > Magnoliopsida > Brassicales > Cleomaceae > Gynandropsis > Gynandropsis gynandra. The sequence goes on from CM071867.1 coordinate 20,474,752, forward strand.
CCTCCACACTTAGATCCATAAATGATCCTCTGGAAGCGTTATCCAACGTCGTACGGTGCTCATCTGAAATTCCGTTGTAAAAGGTTTGGATAACGTACCACTGCTCGAGACCATGGTGTGGACACATCTGTAGAAGATCCTTAAATCTGCCCCACGCTTCAAATAAGGTTTCTCCATCTCTGCATCTAAACGTTGTGATTTCCCCCCTCATCTGAATCGTCTTGCTTGGAGGAAAGAAACGTGATAAGAACAATGTGCAGAGCTGATCTCAAGTAGTAATAGATCCAGCGGGGAGCGATTGCAGCCAAGTTTTTGCTCTTCCCTGAATAGAGAAGGGGAAGAGACGCAATAAGATCGTGTCCTCTAAGACTCCGTGTATTTTGAACGTACCAGAAAACTCAAGGAAGTCTATGAGGTGCTGATGAGGATCCTCATGATTTCCGCCCATGAATTGATTCTGATAAAGCATGTTTATCATCGCTGGCTTTATCTCAATCGGTTCTCTCGCAACAGCAGGCATCCTTATGGCTGTTTGCACGTTGTTCATGTTTGGCACCACGTAATCCCTGAGACGACGTGGTGGAGGAGCCTGTAGTTCTTGCGGTTGAGGTGCGAGTGGCTGTTGCTGCATATGCCCCAGATTACCGAGAGGTAACTGAAGCTGTTCGTGGACGTTCTGATTATCCATATCTCGCTGATCTGATGGCTCTGTGTTACCTTCTTCCTTGCCCCTTCTTAGTAGTCTGCAAGTTAACTCGATTTTTGGGTCGATTCGGAGTAGACTAGAAGTGCTTGAGACCTGGTCATAAACCGACAAAGGAAAAACGAATGGAATTAGATAGAAAGAATCGAAAGAAAACAAAAACAAAAAACAAAAACAAAAACAAAGCAAGAAAGACTCTAGGCTTGAATCTAAGACGCGTTGACAATAGTCCCCGGCAACGGCGCCAAAAACTTGATGCGTTCCCAAAGTTAAATAAATAACCAAAACTACCCGCAAGTGCACGACACGTGTGTAGTACTTCAGGTGTCGATCGCACAGAGACTACGCAACACAACCTAAACTCTAACTGTGAATCAAACTTGCTAACGAGCAAAATATGGTTTGAAGAATGAAATACTAAAAGCAAATAAACAAACTAGTGAGACAAACATTCTAGGAATCCGGTTTCACCATAAGACTACCGAAACCAACAATCAACCTATATAATCATGCAATCCCAATCAAGTTATCTAAGACAGACGATCCTAATATGATATCTACCCTCTCTCAAGGCATAGACACGTGATCTAGTCAAGTTGTCCCTACTTTCGTGGCTGACACCTGATCATCTCGTTTTCATACATATTTCTTGCATGATTTAGGAGACGTTTTTGATACATATGTGATGTTTTACGTATGATTCCGTATCCGTTTTACTTGCTTTCGTGCTTTTCATGTTCTTACAGGTCTTTACGCGTATTTGGATCATTTTGGAGCTAAAAGGAAATGCATGGAGCTAAGGAGCAACTTCGAGGATCATCACGGGACAAACAGGACGAGATTGAGCAAGAAAAGCCTCCACCCGGTCGGGCACAACCCTTGCACGATCGGGCAAAACCTACGGCCAATTGTGTGGACACTTTTGCACGAATCGGGCATGTCTTGCCCGACCATTTGCCTTGTGCCCGAGCGGGCACACACACCGAGGAGCTAAGCGAGGAGCATTGGAGATCAAGCATCGCCACTTCGGTTTTGTTTGGTTTTTATGTTCCTTAGACTTTCTACTATGTTTATGTTTCTTTACAGACGCATGAGCGAGTAGTTTGTTTGTTCTAGGAGAAGGGATTAGCCCTTGGCTATCCCGAGACCGCTTTTGATCTATTTTGAATGCATCTTCCTGTTTTAGTTTATCTATTCTCTATCTGAGTGCTTTAATTTACTTGTGTTTGTGCTGATCACGTAGATGCATGTGTTAGGGGTTAGGAGAATGACCGAAAGGAGAATTCTAGTCTTGGAAGATCAGGTTTAGAACAACCGAGGTTAGGCCACGAGAGTAGGGTAGCAACGGTTGAGGGTGAACGGGTGAATCACAGAGTTTATGGGTTTAGTTCATGGTGTCAACCACGAAAGTAGGGGGCACCTTGTCTAGATCACGTGTTTATGCCTTGAGAGAGGGTAGATATCATGTTAGGATCGTCCGCCTTAGATAGCTTTAACTGGGATTGCATAATAGATAGGTTGATCGTTGGTTTCGGTAGTCTTGTGGTGAAACCGGTTTCCTAGGACGTTTGTCTTATCGTTAGAACCCAAGTAGTTTATTTACATTTAGTATTTCATTCCTCATCACCATTCTTTCGTTAGCAAGTTTGATTCGTAGTTCGAGTTTAGGTAGTGTTGCGTAGTCTCTGTGGGATCGACACCTAAAATACTACACACGTGCCGTGCACTTGCGAGTAGATTAGGTTATTTATATTTAACTCTGATACGCATCAACACCTTGAACTAAACCCATAAGACCTATGATTCATCCATTTTTCCCTCAACCGCTGCTACCCTACTTCGTGGCCTAACCTCGGTTGTTCTAAACCTGATCTTCTAGGACTAGAATTCTCCTTTCGGTCCTTCTCCTAACCCACGCGGCCGTCGCAAACACAAGTCATTTAAACACTCAGATAAAGAATAGATAAACGAAAACGGGAAGATGCATTCAAAGATAAATCAAAAGTGCTTCCGGGATAGCCATGGGCTAATCCCTTCTACTAGAACAAACAAACTACTCGCTCATGCGTCCGTAAACAAACATAAACAAAATAGAAGGTCTCAGGAACATGAAAACCAAACGAAACCGAAGTGTCGGGTTGATATCCAATGCTCCTCGTAAGTCTCCTTCGCAAGAACCTTCTCCCTCTCTCCCTCGATCAAGAACTGAATAATGAATGAATGAATGTCTATCTTTGGCCCCTTTTCCTCCTTTAAAGTTGTTTTCCTTATTGTATGAGTCCCCCACAAACTTCCATTTGTTTTAAGTCAAATTAACTTATTTTAAGTTACAGGTGACGACGGCGACCCGCGCGGGCAGAGAAAATGATCTGATCGGGTACGACACGGAAGATCGCGCAAGAACGCGATGAAAAGAGGTGCCCCTGTCGGGCTAGGGAGTGCCCTGGTCAGGATGAGGTGTGCCCCGGTCGGGCATGGCTGTGCCCTGGTCGGGCTGAAGTTGCTGAACAGACTTGCCGACTAAATGCCCCGCGCGGGCAAGGGTGTTCTTCGCCGATTCTCGTCCCGTTTGTTCCGTGATTATCCTCAATGTTTGTACTTTGTCTCGTGTACGTCCTTTAGCTCCAAAATTAATTGAATACAAATGAAAACGAGATCACCAGACCCGGGACGTGACCGTCACCAGGGCGACCCGAGATACGTAGGTCCCGTAACCCGAGCCAGAGCTATGGTGGAAGAAGCCTTGATCATACCCGTTGGTCCCGTGACCCGAGCCAAGGCCGCAAAGCTCAAAGACGCCATTGTCAAAATTCTTACGACCATCCACGCACATGAAGAGTATTCAAGTTCACGTGAAGTCACGAGCCTAAAGAACGTCATTCAAGCCGAAGCTCAATCCGCAACGGTTATTAATTAGGTTAAGTGACCCGCGTGTACTCTTTTCCCTTCGTCGGTTTTGCCCCACGGGGTTTTCCGATGACGGGTTTTTAACGAGGCTGCGAGTCACTTATTCCCGCGACCTAATTAATGACCCGAGACCCAAGGAGTACGCATTCCCATATGCACAGCCAGCAAAAAATATCTTTAATGTGTTTTTAAATTTTGCATGGCCTTGTTTTTATCTAAATGGCCGACCACCCCCTTTGAACAATTATCCAACTTTTTCAATCAAACTTTTGAATCAATCTATTGATTTCTTTCGAATTCTTGTGAATTCTTGGCTTTTGGTGCGTAATATCCAGCAACCTTCGTTGGTGTGTAATATCCAACGATTGTTCGTCCTTCATTGGTGCGTAATATCTATAGGAGATGAACCGGTGAATCGAGAGCCTTCCACAACTCTCGTGTGACCACTCGCCCCACACACCCTTGTGCAATCCGTTGCAGCAAGGCATATCCAACCCTAACCTTGTCTAGAGTGTTGATTCAATCGGGATCGCGTTATAGACCACATGGTCGGGCAAGCAAGCCCGCTCGGGCTGAGTATTGTGCACGCTCAGGCTACCTTCTGCATGACCGGGTGCATGTTGTGCCCGCGCGGACCGCCTAATGCAGAACTAACTAATTTGAATGTTTGAACGGGCAATTAATGAGAAAATAAGCCATCTAGGGCTAGAAGACGAACCAGAAACCAGAGGAGACACTCAGAGACATACAGAAAGAGAGAGAAGGACGGAGCGAAGTAGCCGGAACATGGAGGGATCTCATTCTCTATCCTTGTCGAACATAGTTATCTTTTGCGTTTCTTTTGCTAAGTTCATGTCTGAGTAGATCTACAGCCATGGGTTAGAGAGCTTTTCCGATTTGTAATGAAGTTTTGTTCTTAATGCGTGGTTATAATATTTGATCGTTTCGGATTGAATGGTTGTTCGTAATGCTTTCGTTCTCGTTTGGCCACTAGAATGAATGTCTATAAAAATCTGATTGCATTGGGAGATGAATTGGATTTTGGAACATAGCCATGATATGAAGTCTCAATTTATTTAGAACCTTGGCCGTTCGATTGATTGAACTTAGGACTTAGGATAGCGATCTTAATGCATCTAGTAGGTGAGATTACACAATTGGAAGATTGGTAGTACGCATGCTAGAAAGTGGGTTTAGGCATCGGGAGAGTCATTCCCTAGGAAAGAGCTTGAATTCCCCAAATACGTAATGATATCTATAACCATGATCTTGTTAGAACTTCGTTGCATCATCATGCATCTCTCGAAACCCGTGGTATTTAGTCATTGAGTTATTCCGCTAAGTAGTTTAGTTTAGTCGCATTCGCATTCCCATCACTTTTCGATTCACACGTCTTATTCATTAGTTTACTAGCTTTAGAGTTGCATCAATTCCTTGTGTTCGACCCTGGTACTATACGACCCATATTCTGGCGGAAGCGTTAGTCTAGCTTTAGAGGTGAATCAATTCCTTCTTCAACACCCCTTCTATTATGTGGTTCACATAGTGCTTACTTCCATCATGATCACCACCCTCAAAACTCCAAAACGTGGGAATATGACACGTTTAAACATCTTGGTTACTGGTTTGGAGTCGTTGGTTAGACTTGCCAAAGCTTCTACCCACTTCCTTACATAGTGCATCGCGACTAGTATGTAGAGGTTCCCGCATGAAGACAGGAAGGGGCCTCTGAAGTCTATTTCCCATACATCAAATGGCTCAAACTCTAGAATATATTGTTGTGGTATTTCATGGCATCTAGAAATATTACTCGTCCATTGGCAATTGTCGCATGATGCGACGTAGTGGTGGGTCTCCTTGAAGAGTGTAGGCCAATAGAAGCCTACTTGCAGCACCTTTGCAGTTGTCTTGGCTGCAGCAAAGTGTCCTCCATAGCTTGAGGAATTGCAACGTGAAACTATGTGTGGAGCTTCTTCTTCGGGAATGCAGCGCCTAAAGATTCTGTCTGTGCCTCTCTTGAAAAGATACGGCTCATCCCAATAGTACGCCTTGACGTCATGGAAAAACTTCTTTCTGGCATTGTAATTCATCCCTTCCGGTAGTACTTGACATTCTAAGTAATTCACAAAGTCAGCATACCAAGGAGTGGAAGTGCAAGTCATGGACATTACCGCATCATCTCGGAGAAAGTCGTCGATAGGAATGCACTCGGGGATTTCAAGACGTGAAAGATGATCAGCTACCCCATTCTCGGCTCCTTTCCTATCCCTTATTTCATGATTGAACTCTTGCAGCAGTAGGATCAATCTAATGAGCCTAGGCTTTGCATCTTTCTTGGTGAGAAGGTAACATAAGGCAGCATGATCCGTGTATACTATTACCTTGGAGCAACCTAGGTATGAGTGGAACTTTTCAAATGCAAAGATGATTGCAAGTAGCTCCTTCTTAGTTGTGGAGTAGTTGGATTGGGTGGTGTCTAATGTTCGACTTGCATAATAAATTCCAAGCAACATCCGATCCTTTCGCTGTCCTAACACTGCCCCAACTGCATAATCGCTCGAATCGCACATGAGCTCAAACGGAAGCTCCCAATTCGGCGGTTGTATGATGGGTGGAGAATCCAATGTCTTCTTCAACTTTTCAAATGCAGCTTGACATTCCGCTGTAAACTCAAATGGTACATATTTGCCTAATAAATCGGTGAGGAGTTTAGATACCTTCGAGAAATCTTTGATGAACCGTCTAAAGAACCCCACATGACCTAGAAAATTACGGATGGCCTTAACATTCCTAGGAGGTGGCAGCTTCTCAATAACCTCTATTTTCACCTTATCTCTCTCTATTCCCGTTGCTGATATCTTATGCCCCAACACGATGCCTTCATGAACCATAAAATGACACTTCTCCCAGTTCGGCACAAGATTCGCTTCTACGCACCAGTCTAACACTTTACAAAGATTGGTTAGACAAACATCAAAGGAAGGTCCATGAACCGAGAAATTTTCCATGAACACTTCCATAATTTTATGATTTACATCGGAGAAGATAAAGATCACGCACTGCTGAAAAGTACCAGGTGCATTACACAAACAAAAGGGCATCCGACGATAGGCGAATGTACCAAAGGGACATGTGAACGTCGTCTTTTCTTGATCGTTCGGATGGATTGGTATCTGAAAGAACCTGAATAACCATCACGAAATTAAAAATAGGAGTTAAGATCTAAACGTTCCAGCATTTGATCAATGAAAGGTAAAGGGAAGTGATCTTTCCAAGTATTAGCATTCTGCTTGCGGTAGTCAATACACATGTGCCATCCCGTGACCGTTCTTGTCGGAATCAGTTCGTTTTTCACGTTTGGGACGACGGTGATGCCTCCTTTGTTCGGAACTACCTATACAGGACTCACCCACACACTATCTAAAAAAGGATATATAATTGTGACCGTGCATGATTGCTAATGAAGTGCCCGACAATACAAGGCACAATGTCTTTTCGTGCAAGGCATAATGGTTGCCCATTACTCTCTGTTTCTCGTCTCGTTTGCTTCGTTACATCCTCGATGCTAGTACTTTGTCTTGTGTATGTTCTTTAGCTTTGAAATGAACCAAATTACCATTAAAACATGTAAGAACACGAAAACACGAAACGATTAAAACAGATACAAAATCATTCTTAAACATCACATCTATATCGTAAAGATCTCTAAAATCATGCGAGAAATACGTATCAAAATGAAACTATAACTCCAATGATAGCCCGACCGTGCTCTTCCTTTACTAAGGAAGGTGCCCGACCATGTTGTCCACAAAGCTCGATCATGCTGCTTCACCAAGGAGGATGTCCGACCGTGCTGGCTAGGACGCTCGATTGTGCACAAGTTGAGGATGAATGTTGGGTCGTGTATTTGATCATGATTGACTGGGCCATGTCCTTTGATGCATGCTCGGTCGTGCACTTGATCATACTTGGCCATGACTTGCCCATTTCTCGTTCCGTTCCATCCGTTGTAACCTTCAATGTTGAATTATGTCCCGTGTACGCTCCTTAGCTCCGAAATGAATCAAATACGCATGAAAACCTATAAGAACAAGGAAACATGGAAACAAGTTAAACGGATACAAAATCATACGTAAACCTCACAACTATGGTAATAAACATCTCTAAAATCATGTGATTAAGTCATAGGAATGTGGCTAGACACCCCGATTAAACCCCATTATGATTCATGATTCGCCTGATTCAAACCTCAACCGTTAAAAAACTATTTGTGTGACCTAGTCTCGGTTGTTCTATATCTGATCTTCTAGGCCTAGAATTCACCTTTCACTCCTTCTCCTAATCCCTAACACATGTATTTACGTGGCCATTCGTAAATACAAGAAAGTAAGCGCTCAGATAAAGAATAGATAAACGAAACGGGAAAATGCATTCATAAACGAATCAAAGATGGTTCTAGGATAGCCATGGGCTAGTACCTTCTCCTAGAAAAAATCTACTACTCGATCATGAGTCTAAACAACATCACGAAACAGTAGAGTATGGAGCATAGAAATATCAAACGATAGATGAATCCCGATTAAATTCCTGACTGCTTGTTGTGTCTCTCATCAAGAGAGCTCTAGGATGGATGGTGGCCGACTTTTTCCAACCAAATTCATCGGTAGCCCGTTTTAAAAAGTCATGCTAGACCGAACTCCATATCATGCCCGGTCGGCTATGCTTCATCCCGTGCGAATAGGTAAGTTGTTTTGCTCATTACCATGCTATCATTGATGCCCGACTGTGATGCCTTCAACAAAGGATGCCCGACTGTGCTCTTGGAACGCTGAACCCGTGCAAAAACTACGGGGATGGAATTGCACCGAACGTCTGACAGTGCTCCAACAATAGCCCGACCATGCTCTTACTTCACCAAGGAAGATACCCCGACCGTGCTCTTACTTCTCCAAGGAAGATGCCCGACCATGCTTTCGACAAAGCCCGACCGTGCTGCTTTACCAAGGAGGATGACCGACCGTGCGGACTAGGACGCCCGGTCATGCACAAGGTGAGGATGAGCGTTCGGTCGTGCATTTGATCATGCTAAACCGGGCTGTGTCCTTTGCTGCATGCTCGGTCGTGCACTTAATCATGATTGCAACACGAGTACGCAAATAGGAAACTGGAAGCAAAAGGAATATCCGAGAGACAAACGCAATGCAAGCAACGTATTGAAAAGAAGTGACATGTGTATCCTAAGAAAGTGGAAAAGGGCGCCTCCCGGCTCTAAAATTCCAATGTATCGACCTAAATAAAAGATTTTGAGCTCGAAAACAAGGCCAGTCAGTCTCCAGCAACCCGAGGCATCTTTAATTCAATAAGATGAATGAGATGTGAAAACATTAAGTAACTCGGTGCTTTGTACGCAAAGTTGTCGTATTTCAAAGCTCGTGGTACAATTCAATGTTATAATCGTCTAATCACGACGAAAACAAAAACAAAAAGTGGAAAAGGGGTGCAACACAAGTACACAAACAGGAAATAAGAAGCAAAAAATATTTGCGAGAAAGACGCAACGCAAGCGGCGTATTGACAAGAGTTACTTGTGTATCCTAAGACACTAAAAAAACGCATCTCCCAACTCTAAATATCTAATGTATCGACCTAAATAAAAGATTTTGAGCTAGAAAACGTGGTTGGCCTGCCTCTAGCAAACTGAGGCATCCTTTATCAGGAAAATATGAATGACATGTGAAAAAATCAAGTAATTCGGTGCTTCGTACGGAAATTTATGATATTTCAAAGCTCATCGTACAATTAAATATTGTAATCGTCCAATCACGACGAAATCAAAAACAACAAGTGGAAAATGGGTGCAACACGAGAACACAAATAGGAAATACGAAGCAAATGGAAAATCCGAGAGACAAACGTAACGCAAGTGGCATATTGACTTGAAGTGACATGCGTATCCTAAGAAACTCGAAAAGGGCATCTCCTGGCTCATATCAATTTTATCGACCTAAATTAAATATTTTGAGCTTAAAAATAGGCTCGGGCTGCCTCCAGAAACCTGAGGCATCCTTTATTTTGAAAAGAGCAATGAGAGGTGAAAAAATCAAGTAATTCGGTGCTTTTTACGCAAATTTATTGTATTTCAAAGCTCGTCGTACAATTCAATATTGTAATCATCTAATCACGAAGAAAATAAAAACAAAAAGTGGAAAAAGGGTGGATCACGAGTACGCAAATAGGAAATAGGAAGCAAAAGGAATATCCGAGAGACAAGCGCAATCCAAGCGGCGTATTATCATGAAGTAACTTGCGTATCTTAAGAAACAAAAAATGGGCATCTCTCGGCTCTAAAAATCCAACGTATCGAAATAAGTTAAACATTTTGAGCTTGAAAACGGGGTCGGGCTGCCTCCAACAAACCGGGGCGTCTTTTATCTCAATAAGATGAATGCGATGTGAAAAAATAATGTAATTTTGTGCTTTGTACGTAAAAGTTATGGTATTTCAAAGCTCGTCGTACAATTCAATGTTTTGATCGTCTAATCACGACGAAAACAAAAAAACAAAAAGCTGAAAAGGGGCGCAACACAAGTACGCAAATAGGAAATAAGGAAAAAAGGAATATCCAAGAGACAACCGCAACGCAAGCGGCTTATTGACAAGAAGTATCTTGCGTATCCTAACAAACTCGAAAAGGGCATCTCCCGACTCTAAAAACCAAACTTATCGAGCTAATTAAAAGATTTTGAGCTCGAAAACAAAGTCCGGCTGCCTCCAGCTAATTGAGGCATCCTATATCTGGAAAATATGAATGAAATGTGAAAAAATCAAGTAATTTTGTGCTTCAAACCCAATGTTATGATATTTCAAATTTCGTCGTACAATTCAATGTTGTAATCGTCTAATCACGACGAAAACAAAAACAAAAAGTTGAAATGAAATGCAACACGAGTACACAAATAGGAAATCGAAAGCAAAAGGAATATTCGAGAGACAAACACAACACAACCAGCTTATTGACAGAAGTGACTTACGTATACTAAGAAACTCGAGAACGGCGTCTGCTGGCTCTAAAAATCCAACGTATCAACATAAATAAAAGATTTTGAGCTCGAAAACGGGGTCGGGCTGCATCCAACAACCCAAAGTATCCTTTACTTGGAAAAGAGTAATGAGATATGAAAAAAATCAAGTAATTAAGTAATTTGTATGTAAAAGTTATGGTATTTGAAAGCTCTTCGTACAATTCAATGTTGTAATTGTCAAATCGCGATGAAAACAAAAACAAAAAGCGGAAAAGGGGCGCAACACGACTACGCAAATAGGAAATATGAAGCAAAAGGAATATCCAAGTGACAAAGACAACGCAAGCAGATTGTTGACAAGAAGTGTCTTGCATATCCTAACAAACTCGAAAAGGGCATCTCCCGGCTCTAAAAATCCAACATATCTAGCTAAATAAAGGATTTTGAGCTCGAAAATAGAAGTCGGCTGCCTCCAGCAAACCAAGGCGTCCTTTATCTTGAAAAGATGAATGAGATGTTAAAAAATCAAGTAATTTGGTGCTTCGTACCGAATGTTACGATATTTCAAAGCTCGTCGTACAATTCGATGTTGTAATCGTCTAATTACGACAAAAACAAAAACAAAAAGTGGAAATGGGGTGCAACACGACTACACAAACAGGAAATATGAAGCAAAAGGAATATGCGAGAGATAAACGCAACGCAATTGGCGCGTTGACTAGAAGTGACTTGTGTATCCTAAGAAACTCAAAATGGGCATCTCCCATCTCTAAAAATCAATTGTATCGTCTAAATAAAATATTTCGAGCTTGAAAACAGGGTCGGGCTACCTCCAGAAATCTGAGGCGTCCTTTATTTGAAAAAGTGTAATGAGATGTAAAAAATCAAGTAATTCGGTGCTTTGTACTCAAAGTTATGGTATTTTAAAGCTCGTCGTACAATTCAATATTGTAATCGTCTAATCATGGCGAAAACAAAAAAAAGCAGGAAAGGGGAGCATCACGAATACCCAAATAGAAAATACGAAGCAAAAGGAATATTCGAGAGACAAACGCAATGCAAGCGGCGTATTGTCAAGAAGTGACTTGTGTATCCAAAGAAACTCGAAATGGGCATCTTCCAACTCTAAAAATCGAATGTACCGAACTAAATAAAAGATTTTGAGCTCGAAAACGCAGTCGGACTGCCTCAAAAAATTTGGGCATTATCGACAAGATGAATGAGAAGGGAAAAAACAAGTAATTGTGTGCTTTCTACATAAAAGTTATGGTATTTCAAAGCTCGTCGTACAATTCAATATTGTAATCGTCTAATCACGTCGAAAACAAAAACAAAAAGCAGAAAAGGGGTGCAACACGAGTACGCAAATAGGAAATAGGAAGCAAAAGGAATATCCAAGAGACAAACGCAATGCAAGCGGCTTATTGACAAGAAGTGACTTGTGTATCCTAAGAAACTCGAAAAGGGCATATCCCGACTCTAAAAATCAAATGTATCGAGCTAATTAAAGGAGTTTGAGCTCGAAAACAGAGTCCGGCTGCCTCCAGCAAACTGAGGCATCCTATATCTGGAAAAGATGAATGAATGTGAAAAAATCAAGTCCTTCGGTGCTTCATACCCAATGTTATGATATTTTAAAGCTCTTCGTAGAATTCAATGTTGTAATCTTCGAATCACGACGAAAACAAAAACAAAAAGTGGAAATGGAATGCAACAGAAGTACACAAATAGGAAATCGAAAGCAAAAGGAATATTCGAGATACAAACGTAACACAGCTGGCTTATTAATAGAAGTGACTTGCCTATTCTAAGAAACTCGGAAGGGCATTTCCTGGCTTTAAAAATCCAATGTATCAACATAATAAAAGATTTTGAGCTCAAAAACGGGGTCGGGCTGCCTCCTGCAACCCAAAGCATCCTTTACTTGGAAAAGAGCAATGAGATGTGAAAAATTCAAGTAATTCGGTGCTTTGTACGTAAACGTTATGTTATTTCAAAGCTCATCGTACAATTCAATGTTGTAATCGTCTAATCACGATGAAAACAAAAACAAATAGCGGAAAAGGGGCGCAACACGAGTACGCAAATAGGAAATAGGAAGCGAAAGGAATATCCAAGAGCCAAACGCAACACAAGCGGCTTATTGGCAAGAAGTGACTTGCATATCCTAAGAAACTTGAAAAGGGTATCTCCTGGCTCTAGAAATCCAACTTATTGAGCTAAATAAAGGATTTTAAGCTCGAAAATGGAGTCGAGCTGCCTCCAGCAAACCGAGGCGTCCTATATGTGAAAAAGATGAATGAGATGTGAAAAAATCAAGTAATTCTTTGCTTCGTACCCAATGTTATGATACTTCCAACCTCGTCGTACAATTCAATGTTTTAATCATCTAATCACGACGAAAAAAAAACAAAAAGTTGAAATGGAGTGCAACACGAGTACACAAATAGGAATTCGAAAGCAAAAGGAATATTCGAGAGACAAATGCGATACAAGCAGCATATTGACAAGAAGTGACTTTCTTATCCTGATAAATGTAAAAATATCATCTTCCGGCTCTAGAAATCAAACAAATCGATCCAAATAAAAGATTTTGAGCTCGAAAATGGAGTCGGGCTGCCTCCAACAGACCAGGGTGCCTTTTATCTCGAGAAGATAAATGAGATGTTAAAAGATCAAGTAATTCGGTGCTTTGTACGCAAAGTTATGGTATTTCAAAGCTAGTCATACAATTCAATGTTGTAATCATCTAATCATGACGAAAATAAAAACACAAAGCAGAAAAGGGTGCGACATGGGTACGTAAATAGGTAATAGGTGCAAAAGGAATAATCGAGAGACAAACGCAACACAATCGGCTTATTAACAAGAAGTGACTTGCATATCCTAAGAAACTCGAAAAGGGCATCTCTCGGCTCTAAAAATACAACTTATCAACATAAATAAAATATTTTGAGCTCGAAATGGGGTAGGGCTACCTCCAGCAACCCGAGGTATCCTTTATTTGGAAAAGGATAATGAGATGTAAAAACATCAAGTAATTCGGTGCTTTGAAAGCAAACTTATGGTATTTCAAAGCTCATCTTACAACTCGATGTTATAATCATCTAAACACGACGAAAACAAAAACGAAAAAGGGATAAGGGGTGCAATACATGTACGTAAATAGGAAAAGGGAGGAAAGGAAATTTCGAGAGACAAATGCAACCGAACCAGTCTATTGACAAGAAGTGACTTGTGAATCCTAAGAAACTCGAAATGGGCATCTCTCGGCTCTAGAAAAACAACATATCCAACTAAATAAAATATTTTGACCTAAAAAACGGGGTCGGGCTACCTCCAACAACCAGGGCGTCTTTTATCTCAATAAGATAAATGAGATGTGAAAAAATGAAGTAATTTGTTGCATGCTATGTAAAAGTTATGGTATTTCAAAGCTCGTCGTACAATTCAATGTTGTAATCGTCTAATCATGACGAAAACAAATTAAAAAGCGGAAATGGGGTGCAACACAAGTACACAAATAGGAAATAGGAGCAAAAGGAAATTTCGAGAGACAAACATAACACAACCGACGTATTAATAAGAAGTGACATATGTGTCCTATGAAAATCGAAAAGGGCATCTCTCGGCTCTAAAAATCCAATGTAACGACATAAATGAAGGATTTTAGACTCAAAAATGGGGTCGGGCTATCTCCAGAAAACCCGAGGCGTCCTTTATCTGGAAAGGTTGAATGAGATGTCAAAAAATCAAGTAATTCGGTGCTTCGTACGCAAAGTTATGGTATTTCAAAGCTCGTCGTACAATTCATTGTTGTAATCATCTAATCACAAAGAAAACAAAAACAAAAACTAGAAAAGGGGTGCAACATTAGTACGCAATAAGCGAAAGGAATACCCGAGAGACAAATGCAACACAATCGGCGTATCGATAAGAATTGACATGCGTATCCTAACAAAAACAAAAAGGGTATCTCCCGACTCTAAATATCCAACGTATCGACCTAAATAAAAGATTTTCAGCTCGAAAATGGGGTCGGGCTGTCTCAAGCATCACGAGGCATCCTTTATCTGGAAAAGACGAATGAGATGTAAAAAAATCAAGTAATTCGGTTCTTCGTACACAAAGTTATGTATTTCAAAGCTCGATGTACAGTTCAACGTTTTAATCGTCTAATCACGACGAAAACATAAACAAAAAATAGAAAAGGGTGCAACACGAGTACACTAATAGAAAATAGGAAGCAAAAGAAATCTCCGCGAGACAAACGCAACGCAAGGGGTATATTGACAAGAAGTGACATGCGTATCCCAAGAAACTCAAAAAGGGCATCTCCCGGCTCTAAAAATCTAACGTATCGACATAAATAATATATTTTGAGCTTGAAAACGCGGTCAGGCTGCCTCCAGCCACCCGAGTCCTCCTTTAGCTGGAAAAGATGAATGAGATGTAAAAAAATCTAGTATTCGGTGCTTTGTGGGAAAAGTTTTGGTATTTCAAAGTTCGTCGTACAAATTCAATGTTGTAATAATCTAATCACAACGAAACCTAAAACAAAAAGCCGAAAAGGGGTGCAATATGAGAGACAAATGCAAATAGGAAATAGGAAGCAGAAGGAATATCCGAGAGACAAATATAACGCTAGCAGGGTATTGACAAGAAGTGACAAGTGTATCCTAAGAAACTCAAAAAAGACATCTCACGGCTCTAAAATCCAATGTATCGACCTAAATAAACAATTTTAAGCTCGAAAACTGGGTCGGGCTTCCCCCAACAACCGAGGCGTCCTATATCTAGAAACGATGAATGAGATGTGAAAAAAATCAAATTTTGTGCTTTGTACACAAAGTTATATTATTTCAAAGCTCGTCGTACAATTAAATGTTATAAATGTCTAATCATGATTAAAATAAAAACAAATAGCGAAAAATGGGGTGCAATGATAACACGTAATCCTTTGTAGTTTTTACGTGATTCTTAGGTATAGTTTTGAGTAGATTACTTAGATTTCACTCATTTACCGAGTTTATTCGAGGACTTCATCTACATTTCGTGTTTTGTGTAGGAAACAAGGACATGAGGAGAAACACGAGAGATTGTGGCGATTTAACCCCGAAAACGTAGTTGAATGACAAGGTTCAACTTGTGCAAGGCCATGGACTGAAAGTGAACACTCAAACACCGAGCGAAAGG
>CM071867.1:20500297-20510708 GCA_036759665.1 Gynandropsis gynandra
ATTTATGGATAATTATATACACGTTTAGTGTATATATGGTATACCATCTAATCCGATGCACTGTCTTCAGTGTTGTTAGACATCATGGATTGATCTAACATGTATATTAGCGTATTACCTAATTCTATAAAAAAAATTAATGTATCATGGATTTCAAAATATGTCATTATTTGTCGATTTTTTCTAGATTAAGTAAATCTTGTGTTTCACTCATTTTGGTGAATTTAAAAAGAATCATTTCGAAGGTGTTTTGAATATATGACCTATAGCAATGTATCAAGTTTTATCATTCTACGTGTTTTATATAGTTACATTTAACTTAAACGGAAAAATGAATAGTATTCAATATATGAAATATATTGTACAATTCTTCTTAAAAAAATTGTGTACAAAGAAACACTTTGAATCCCTGAATCTTCCATATTGAACTTGTATTCATGACCTTCATTTCAAATCTTCGTTGAATATAGCTCGGATAAAGACTCACGCACATGTGGTCCTTGCAGATTTCATTAAACTGATTCAAGTTTAAAATTACCTTTCTTAATCATTTTGATTTTATAGTTAAATGTGTTTGAATGGATAAAATTTTATGATGTGTGATTTGTTGAAAATAATCATATACGAGAAGAAAAGATTTTGAATCTCTGAGCCAAAATGCAGGTTATTCATGAGGAACACTATGTTGCAAAGACATGAATTTTCCGAATTCTTCAATGTATCTAAAGGCTATTACATCGTTTATCGCTTACTAAACAACAAGTTATATTTTTTACAATTTTAACCATCAGAAGAATAACCATGGGAGTATCTTCTAGCTTTTCACCATACAGACCAAACTTCTTATTCTTCATGAGACAAAACTAAGTTCGTCAGCAACTGAAGATGATGAAACCGCATTAAGCTTCTTGCTTTGCTCTGAAACCGCATGAATGCTCAAGCTTGTCTCCCCGACAGCGTTGCCTCTTCCATACTGTCTATGTAGTCCTGCAATTATCACACAGTCAAACAACATCCGTATTATGATGAGTCGTAGAAAGGATCCAAAGTTACCTACTTTGTCTATGAGCCAACGAGGAAGAAGTTCTTTATAGGCGTCTTTTGATCGGGTCTGAAAGGATCTTTACCGGTGCTTCACGGTATAGAGACTAATCTATTTTGACAATCAATGACCAGGCATTATCTCCAACGTTTACATGCATTATATGCAGACTTGTGAGGCTGCTGGGTTTGCATTCTCTGCATTCCCGCCGTTTGGCCTAGAAAGAAAGCAAAGAACATATTCATAAAAAATATTTGGCACTATCAGTGATGATCTATTATCTCAGAGTACAACAACACATCCTTCTATTCTCACACTTCATAAGAAGTGAACCATTTGAATCATTATATCAACATCAATTTTTTTTTCATTTTTCGTGGGAAGAACTTCAAGAAATCATATCCTTTCACAAACTCTACAAACACACAACATGGATTGAATTCTAGAAATGAGGAAAAACAAAGAAGAAGTCTATACCTTTGTAACAATGAGGCATGGTTTATCATTAGGCTTAACCTGCAGTAAGCACATAAGAAAGAAAAAGCAGAAACAAAAGAAAGAAACAACAACGCATCTAGTAAATGATGCAACTGAAAAACAAAAGAAAATAACTCAGTAGCACATCATGCAAGTAGATAATACACAAGTAAATAATAAAAATTAAAAAACAAAAGAAAGTAACGCAACAACATAATAGATATACTACAAAAGAAAGTAGAGACATACAGGAACATATTAATTGATTTTTTTACTGCGAGATCTGCGATAATGCTCTATATAACAACACCAATGCTAGAAATTCTTATGAGAAAAGAATATCATTACCTTGGAATAAAAGAAATTAGACCAAGCATTCCAGACATGGGCCTCATATGTACGCCACGATCATTGTCGATAACCTTAAAATAGATTAGCTCCCGGTTTACAGCCAGAAGTTATATTCAACATGAAAAGTTAGACAAAGTTAACTTGAAAACCAGATCTTAACCTGTATTTGCCTATTTTTAACCATGGATCTGTTGATAAAGCAGCTAAGCTAAATCTTAGAAACACAGTAACAAGATTACGATCATATAGAAAGTTGGCCATAAATAAATATACCATAAGTCATATATCAAGCACTAGAGACAAAAAGATGTAGTAATCTTATGGGTAATGCAACCTTACCAATGCCCTCAATTTGATCTAATAGTGAGATGAAGAATGTGGCGTGCAACTGCAACCTCTTTTGACGCAAATTGTAAACCACTTTTGGGTTCTTGAAGGATACAGCTAGTGACACCAGCGACAGTTGCAAACTGTTCTTGATCACCAAAAATGTTGCAACTCACGCCCCGCTCACATAAAACATCTAAATAATAATTTATAGTATGAAGATCTATGTCAACGTCTTGCACAGCCGTACCATCCAAACTATCACCACCAGCAGCATTCGTCGTTGCTACCCTGTCAAAAATATGTTCTGGGGAAGGAATTCCGAGATCTATGCCCATAGCAAATTATGGAAGCTATCTCATCATGGTAATGTGTTATCATAAACCCTAAAAGCAAAAGATGAATGTATAAATGGTGAAAAAACCCAAAAGACAATGTCCAAGCAAACATGTAAAGCAGTGAAACCAAATCCAACAGATCGAGCATATTCTCTATAGAAATGGTAAACAACTTCTTTCGACGGAAACTCTAAACCATGCTTGGGTCTATGAGGACGATTGGCTTGAGAATATAGTCAGCACCTTCTTCTGGTTTCTGCAATACAATATCCGATTAAATGTCATCTCAAGCCCCATAAAAGCATAAAACTAATAGGCAGCCCTATTTTGGCATCTATCATGAAATCAACAAATCCAACAGATCGAGCATATTCTCTATAGAAATGGTAAGGAACCTCTTTCGGCGGAAACTCTAAACCATGCTTGGGTCTATGAGGACAATTGGCTTGAGAATATAGTCAACATCTTCTTTTGGTTTCTGCAAGATAATATCCGATTAAATGTCATCTCAAGCCCCATAAAAGCATAAAACTAATAGGCATCCCTATTTCGGCATCTATCATGAAATGACGGTGCACATCAAATGATTTAAACATCGGCTCGGAAGTGTGAGCTCGTGGTGTGAAGATGTATATATTTCAATTCCAAGAGTGTAATGTCAAGAGACATTGAATCACGTTCAAGATCTATAAATCACTATATAGGCAGGACTGATTAATAAAGGCTGAAACAGGTTACAATCAAATTACCACGATCAGTAAGAAGGATTTCCAAGGAATTCTTGGACGATTCGGGAAAGAAAACACGAAAAATCAAAGATAGAAGATTTGCGAACACACTTAATATCACCTCTGTGGCGACAGACCGTTTACGCCGGCCATAATCTTCCGGCGGTTGGACAATAATACAATGTGTCGTTGTACAAAGTGACGCAGCAATTTTCAGCGAGTGCCGCCTTTAATGGAGGAATAACACAGAGGGAAACTTCTTCTAAAAATGAAATATGAAAATGGATCTGTTAGAAGCATTATGCGGATCTGCGAATATGAAGAACATAAGCAAGTTAAAAGCCAGATGAATCATCAGAACTAAAAACTGAAACCATAAAAGATGAATTCAAATGGCGTAATCCAGAAAGAAAAAATTCCGATTGGATACATTGATCCAATGATCAATCAATCCGTGAATGAAGCACAATGAAGGACAGAGAGTACATACTACAACATCTAAGTGCAAGCTACTTGGAGTTGTAATTGCTCCAGGTCTCTACATGATAGGAGGAGCGAAAGTCTTAAAACCCAGCACCTGAAAAGGTAACAACAAACCCTATATGTTATTCTCCATTGCGATTTCTTCACATTCCAAATACCTGAAAATGGTTGTAATCATCTACATCACTCTAATCACTAAAGTAGCAAGCTGTCCTCAAATTCCAAATACCTGAAAATGGTTTTAGGCATCTGTTGCGTGAACTCCTCCTCGTCGTTGCTTCGCTCATTATCGGTCTCTCTCCCGCTTCATTATCAACCACCGACGACCAAGTCTCCTCCTCGAATGCCCCCGATGCACAATCCCTACCTACTTCCACCGTGCCCACCGCTTCACTCCGCAGTAAACGCTTCTCTGCCGGCAGAGGTCTCTTCCTCGGACCCAACGGATTCCCAGAGATTAAGTGAAGCAGGGTTTGGGATCTGAATTCACAGTTAAAGCTCTTCCTCCGCCGCTCGCTTCCTTCTTCCTTCTTCGTATACCAAGGCTAGAGTGGGCGTCGTTTCGTGAACCTACACCGTAGACGCGAACTAAATTTCAAGGAAAAACTGGCAAGAGGAAGGTGAAGCGAGAGGGTGATAGAGAGGTGGGTGGGAGAATAAGGAATCGTGGGTGGGAGCTCAATTAAATGGCAAGAATGACGTGGAGGCCTGAGAAGCCAGCATTTGTTTATACTTTTAATATATAGATTTAAACATTCATTTATCATTTATTATTATTTATATCTATATATAATCATATTTATTATAAAAATTAAGATAATCGAAATTTTTATTATAAGTAAATTTGTTTCATATATCATAAATTTCTATAAACGAAATACTAAATACAATTTTATTCAAATTGTATCCATTTAGTTAGTTTTTAATTGAATTGTTAATTACAGTTAGGCCTAGCCATTTTGGATTTCCATTCGGATATAATGGATACGGATTATTCGATTTTTAAAAAACAATAACCAAACATAACTGAATTTAAATCGTTTTGATTCGGTTGTACAACGGTTTGGTTCGGTTATATCAATTAAATATTGTAATCAAATTATCGAACTCTAATTTGCTCTTTCTTATTCGATTATTTCGATTTTACCAAATATTTTATCATCTAAAATTACAATGTTATAATTTCAATGCATATTTTTATTATTTATAATAAACGATATGTTTCAAATCAAATATATAGAATCCGTTTATATCAAATTTTTCGAAAAACTTTTATATATATACAAAACAAACATTTATTAGTTTTTTTTATTACTTATTATTTTTATAATCCATTATACATATATTTAGATCACTAAATTTTTTTATTTTATTTTTCTAATATTTTTTATTCTTTTTAAAATTATTTTTTATTTTTAGATTTTAGTAAAATATTTATTTAAAAAATAATTAATTAAAAATATACTTTTTTAAATGTGATCATTTAAAAAATTTATAATTTAAATAAAATTAATTATTTTTAAAAAATATTAGTCAAATTTTAAAGATATTAACTAACTTTAATTTTTTTATTATAAATAATATTAACTAATTAATAAATTAACCTTATAACCTAAAACTAAAACACTCCAATTTTTCTCGTCTTCCCTTCATTTCCTACACTAACTCTCCTATGGTCTCTTTGCTTCACCTCCATCCTCCATTGGCATCATCGCCATCTCTTACATCATACATCATCTCCGTCATTTTCTACTTTTTCGGTGTCTCCATCTTTTCAATCATTTTTTATATTTATTTTTTACTCTTTTCTTCTCTTTTTTTTCCTACCATGATCGCCCCTATATTTTAATTTTTTCTTTTTCTTCCGCATCGACCATGATTCTGGTCATTCCAATCGAAAACCCTTCCGTCAACACCAATCTAAACTAAGATTGGAAGCTTCCGAATAGACTGCAAAGAGAACGAAACAGCAGAAGAGTTGGTTGGAAATTTCGACAGGCCATCACAAGAGAAGAAAGGCAACAAAGAATAGGATGACAATCATGATTGGAGAAGATTGTCTCCATGAGAAGCACATAATTTCCTTCAATGAAGGTTTCTAATGGAGGTACAAGCGTTCAGATTTCCATGTTATTCTCTCAACATAGACCCAATCCAACGCTGCAGAAAAAATAACTAAATGTCGATGGTGAGATCAGACGGCCGAAAACACATGGGGAAGAAAGCATCGTACAACTCACATTTTAAACTGATATTGAATCGTACGATCAAAATTTTATAGTGTAAACAATAAATCTGTTGAAAAATAGATGACACCAAATAGACCACCTAAAACCAACTTTAATCTAATGTCTCAAAATCAAACACATCATCATTTTACGACTTAGGCCTTGACTTGACTGGTGGAAACGTAACGTTTGCGTTCGCGCTTGACGGCGATTCTGTCAGCTATTGGCGGCATTTTATTTCATTTTGTGTGAATGGTTGAATCGTTGTGTTTCCCGATGACTGCGACTATAAACGAATGGTAAAAAATTGTTGTCATTGCGTTTTGAACAAAATTACCAAAATAGACAATTATTAAGAACATAATTTATTTAATTTTTTTTGTTTAGTGTATACCTTTTAATTATAAATCAAATATTTGAACTAAATTTAAAAATTTAAAAATTATAAAATATTTAAATATACAATACATATACATATACATATATATGCACATATATATATATTATTACGATTAATATAAATTATAATAGAAAAAGAGAAGAGATAACAGAAAGACACGAGGATATTTTGGTAATTTTATTCAAAACATATCAAAACGCATTAAAACGCAAACGTAACGCAACATAAATTCAGATTTTTAAAATATGTGTTTCCGTACGTTTTCGAGCGACTGCAACTCCACCAATCGATTTTAATATCGCCCGTCGCCAAAAAACGTAAAATTTTGGCTGCGACTCTACCAATCAGAGTATTATTATTATTCACGGGTTTCGTAGTATTAAAATATATATGTGTGTATATTCGAGGAAAATAGCAAACGTCTTGGTCCTCTCTTGGAGTATTGGTTCGGTTGTCTGAGAACCCCATTAATGATAAATCCGTAAATTGGTCTTAACCGAAATTCAAACCGGACTAAACCATAAATAACCGAGTCGTTGTTGGGTTTGAAGGCTTGTGGTTGACTTGTCTATATCAAAGAGAAGGTTCCTCCTTTATGAACTAATACATTTTGATTACATCATCACAGTTCACAAAAGGATATGAAAAAAAAAAAAAACCATATTTGATACTAAATATTTTTTTTTAATTTCAGAAAAAGTGCTATGAAGACAAAAATCCAAAAAATGATTAAATTATATTTTTCTTTTTCATTTTTAATTTATTTATTGTCGTCATGGTCACCGACATCTATGGTATTTGTGGAAGATGATCTTCAATCTTATAAATAATATTAAATTATGGTACCATTTACATAATACATTGTTTTTATTACATTTTTTTGTCATTGTAGATATTTTTTACTATATATCAGTTTTATTGGATTCCAAATTAAAGTGTGTACATTTAAGATAATTAAAATAAAATTGTATATATTTACATTATTTTAAATAAAATTATATATATTTTTATAATGGTAATTATAAAAAGTGTATAAATTGTATACTATTGATATCAAATATAAATTAGACGTATTCATAAATAATATTGAATATTCATAACTATCATATTTTTCTTAAAATAGTTGTAAAGTAATATATACTTTGTAGCAATTTTTCTTTTTATACCTGTAAGATTTTCTCATACAAATTTAAGTCCATATGCATACTAAAAATTAAGATGAATGAAAAATATATATAACTTATTATTGCCCTTTGAAAAAGTTGTTTGTAAATTGAAGGTCAAACTTCATAGTGGCATTTTCGTGAAATAACTTGTGCCACCAATAATTTTGTTAATTTGACGAAATAATTCATTTGTTCTTTATGTAAAACAATAATTAGGGCGAGCGTTTATATTTAATAATTTCCGAGACTAACCCACTGGGTCCAGTTGAACGTACCATTCCAATTGAAATCAATATATTAAAAGTGCATAAAATTCTCTGGCTCCTCAACCTTTCTTGCTTCTCAGCAAGACACGTCAATATTTTAAACAAAATCCCATTCTACGCTTTATACTTCAACGATTATTCATCTCCCAAAATCAATGTCTTTCAGTTTCCTCTTCACCGACTCTTCCTCTCCTCTTCCGAATCCTTCCAAATGACTCTCCATCCTCCTTTCTCAATAAAGGGATTCAGTGGAAACCCAACCGAGTCTAGGCCCTTTGACATCACGGTAAACCCAACCGCAAGTATATGGAGGTCGTGACGCTGTGTACGGTCTGTTGGTGTAGCGGTTTCACACAGAGGGCTCTGGCGACGCCGCAACTCTCTTCTTCTTCCTCTTCCTTTCTCTCGGTTTCATCGATGCTCCGATTCTTTCCTCTGGTGTAAGACTCTCTCTCTCTCTCTCTACCCCTCGACGATGATGCTTATCTGGTTCGAATCGTGTTTTTGATGTTGTTACATTTACTTCCTCTGCGATTTCAGGTTTGTACCGCTTGTGTGTAATGTGGTTCCAATGCCTTAGGTACCATTTTTTGTACCAAGAAGGTATCAACCATTTGCAATCCATCTTGAGCTTTGTTAGTTTCATTTTCTTTTTGTTCCTTTAAAGTCTGTTGTGATATTACCTAGCTGATGAACGAAAGTTAGGGTGAATGGTGAGTTGAACTGATAAACAGTGATTAAGCTCTGATCTAATGGCGGAAATGCTGGAGCGCCATGGTGGACTTACTGGAGTGCAGGCGTTACAAATACGATTGGTCCAGCAATGGGCATTGAAGCCTTGAAGTATATCAGTTACCCTGCTCAGGTAGCTTCACTTTGGCCAGATCATTAGTACTGTCTGGATCAGTTGTTTTTTAAGCTTTAGATGGCATTATAGTGAGTGACCTATGATTATGATTCTTCCTGCAGGTCCTGGCCAAATCTTCCAAAATTATTCCAGGTAACATATCAAAGAGTTTTTCCGATTAAAGTGAATAGCGGGTTTTCCGTTAAAGTTCTTAACATTGACGATAACTCAAATGTTTGCGAAGCTTCTAGACACGACATGCTTCAGGAGATTCATCTGAAGGTCGAGTCTTTTGAATCCGGCAACGGCAAAACCGGTCACCACCATGTGAAGAAATGTGTTGTCGTGAATGTTGGAAACGGACATCAACGACGGAGATGCGAGTAACAAAGCCTTAACGACAGGTAAGTTACCATTGTAAGCTGCAACATGTAAAGCTGTGTTTCCATGGCTGTCTTTGGTCGTTTTGATTTTATCATACTTTGATATGAGATACTACACAACATGGACTTGGTCTGTGCTCGATGCAGGGTGCAAAAGCGTAGCGCCTTGAGCATCTCTGAGTCCTAAAACGGTGTCGTATCTCTCAGTAAGCAAAAGTTTCTCCAGCAACGCCGCGTCTCCACCACTCGCCGCACCATGCAAACCTCTCGTCATCATCTCTCCTCTTTCACCACTAACTCTTGGGGATCTCACAAGTTGAGAGATCTCACAAGCTGAGCTTCACAAGCAAGCTGAAAGCATGACATTTAACTCAAGCCAAACAAGCCACCAGATGTTGTAAGTATTAGTCGATACTAAAATACTCGCCTGAACGTTCCCATGTTTTCGCAGTTGAAGCCTTACGTACTTAACCACGTCTGAACTGAAATATGAAACCAGAGGTGCCTTCAGTTCAGTGCTTCTATGCTATAAGCATATACCTTGTTTAAGTTGTAAGGAAAGAAGGAAACCTATTCATGTAGTCCCATAATCCATCAGAAGCTAAAACAACGAATTCAGTGTCTGACTCATGATTTACTTAGTATATCTCCGGGGTTGCAATGATCAAATCCTCTTAAACTGTATTCTGGGAATGTTATAGTAAACTAACCTTCATTTCAGACACAAGATGGAACGATCGAGAATCAAAGAGGTCATCTGAAACTGTGTTTCTTGGAGATATCAGTACCTGGAAACAAAATTTCCAGTCCACCTGCCTTCATCAATGCCCTTCTGAAGCATCCTGTACATAAGATAAAACATCTTGTATGAGCAGCCGATGACTAAAATGGCATTGATAGATGAAAAAGATGTTAAGAAGTCAAGATTTTTCACCAGTCATCTCTTTAGATATTGTAAATTTTTAACGTCTACGGTTATGGAAACATTTCTCCTTGCACGCCTTGGGTGTCATAGGAAGGTTCTGAGGCCGCGATCAAATTTGCAAGATTCCTTGTCTTTGGTGGTCTATATGTCATTGTCTTCATGTATATTACGAGTATTCGTTTTTTCTTTCTTATTGTTAATGATTTATCAAATTTCATAGTTTTTCTATAAAAGCTCATTTTACGGTGTATATATATAGAATGATATTATATATTGTTTTATGTTTATGTGAATATATATAGATAAATTTGTTTAAATTTATTAATTTGATTTCATAGATTATATATAATATTTTTTATTCTATTTTTACTAATTATTTATTATATGCGATGATAACACGTAATCCGTAGTAGTTTTTATATCATTCTTAGGTCTAGTTTTAGGTAGATT
>CM071867.1:20540467-20550494 GCA_036759665.1 Gynandropsis gynandra
TCTCCATACCAACTCTCCTAAGCTTGAGATATCATTGAATTCACATTCTCGTTCTTATTCTTTTAGTTTTTTTTATTCTCTTTCTTTCTTTTTTTTTCTATTGTTCCACTCTTAGTTCCTAGGACGTCGAAGTCGAAGAGGTTGGCTTTCTACTTAGACCCAGGCTGCCTATGGCACACTCATAAGGTCTCTTAACCTTAGCGGAGTGAAGAGATGCGTCATTGAAGCTTATTTTTTTTTCATTTTTTTTATGACGTATACGCATCAATCTAACCCTTAGGACGTAGAATAGCGCCTCATCCCACCACTTAGACCCGAACCATCGTTCTCGATGTACTCATGTCAATGAAAACCTAAAATAATTAAAACTTATCCAAGGAGAGAACATTGACAGCGGAGTATAAGCGTGTGGAATCTTAGGAATGCTACAGATCTATCAACAAGCATCGATTAGTCGGTATACATGGAGATATGATACTTGGTACCAAAATCTAGGAGGTGAATGTAACTATAAGTCATGGCTTCTTGCACAATTACTCAACTAATCGGAATCTAGAAATCTTCTAAACACACCTAGACTATAGTTCACGATTCGACAAGGTCGCACAATAATGACTAAAACTTGAAAATTTATGCTAGGTATCCATCCGTTTATCCTAAAAACAAAAATCTACATCTAATCCTAATCCTAATCATCTAATCCTAATCATATGACAATACTCGACGAGTACCCCCCCGGACTTAAATGAAACACCGTCCCGGTGTTCAAAGCCTAAGAAGATATCGTAAACAAAACAATGGGAAATAAGGGTTGGAACGTGTGCACCTTGTGTAACTTCCAATCCCGTGTTTGTAGTTCCTCTTCAAGGATGATATGGATATTGAAGAACCTGCGAAAAAGATTCGCACAATCCAAAAAGAGAAATACAATCCCACCAAGTATATCAATATGAAGAGAAAAAGAGATAGTCCGAAAGAAAACGAAATGAAAAACGAAACAATCGGGTTGCCTCCCGACAAGCGCTTGTTTAAGGTCTTGAGCTTGACCGAAATGCTCTACTCATGAGTTGGCTCCGAAAGAGCGAACTTAGCGTGATCAAGATCCGTGTTGTCTGCGTTGTAGAGCTTTATGCGTTGGGCGTTCACTTTAAATGCACCGTTTGCTCCTATTAGCTCGATTGCTCCATGTGGTGAGATGCTCTTAATAGTGAATGGCCCGGACCAGCGTGACTTAAGCTTTCCTGGAAAGAGTTTTAGACGTGAGTTGAAAACAAGTACACGATCACCTACCTCAAAGGTCCGCTGGAGTATGTGCCGGTCGTGCCACCGCTTCGTACGTTCCTTGTAAATTTTCGCGTTTTCGTACGAATCGAGGCGCATTTCCTCAAGGTGATGAAGCTGTAACATCCTCTTCTCAGCGGCACATTTATAGTCGTAGTTCATTGCCTTGATCGCCCAATAAGCTCGGTATTCTAACTCAACCGGTAGATGACATGCCTT
Source organism: Gynandropsis gynandra (assembly GCA_036759665.1). Classification (NCBI taxonomy): domain Eukaryota; kingdom Viridiplantae; phylum Streptophyta; class Magnoliopsida; order Brassicales; family Cleomaceae; genus Gynandropsis; species Gynandropsis gynandra. The sequence continues at coordinate 20,541,968 of CM071867.1, forward strand.
ACCGTACACAAGCTGAAACGGAGTCATTCCGATTGGCGTCTTGAAAGCGGTGCGGTAAGCCCACAAAGCATCATCGAGTTTCAATGCCCAATCCCTCCTAGACCTTGAGACCGTTTTCTCCAAAATCGACTTGATTTCTCTATTAGAAACCTCAACTTGGCCGCTGGTTTGAGGATGATAAGGCGTTGCTACCCTATGTCTAACACCGTACTTTCTCAACAATCCATCTATGGTGCGATTCACAAAATGCTTACCTCCGTCGCTGATCACAACTCTCGGAACTCCAAAACGTGGAAATATGACACGTTTAAACATCTTAGTCACTGGTTTGGAGTCGTTCGTGGAGCATGCCAAAGCTTCCACCCACTTCGTGACGTAGTCTACCGCAACTAGGATATAGGAATGTCCGCACGAGGATGGGAAAGGGCCCATGAAATCTATCCCCCACACGTCAAATGGCTCGACTTCTAGAATGTATTGCTGTGGCATTTCATTGCGTCTAGAAATATTACCTGTCCTTTGGCAATTGTCGCACGATTTGACGTAGTCGTGGGCGTCCTTAAAAACAGTAGGCCAAAAGAATCCCGCTTGCAGCACTTTCGCAGCGGTCTTTGCTGCGGCAAAGTGTCCTCCGTAGCTCGAAGAATGACAACGTGAGAGTATGTGTGGAGCTTCTTCCTCGGAGATGCAGCGTCTAAAAATCCCGTCTATCCCTCTCTTGAAGAGATAGGGTTCATCCCAATAATATGCCTTGACGTCATGGAGAAATTTCTTTCTCGCATTGTAGTTCAGCCCCTCCGGTAGTACTCGACAAGCTAGATAATTAACAAAGTCAGCATACCAAGGAATTGAAGTACAAGTCAAGGACATTACCAAATCATCTCGGAGGTAGTCATCGATGGGAATGCACTCGGGGATCGCAAGACGTGAAAGATGATCAGCCACTCCATTCTCGGCTCCTTTCCTATCCCTAATCTCTAGATCAAACTCTTGGAGAAGTAAGATCCATCTAATCAACCTAGGCTTCGCATCCTTCTTAGTGAGTAGGTAACGCAATGCAGCGTGATCCGTATAAACAATTACCTTCGAACCCACTAAATATGACCGGAACTTCTCAAACGCGTAGACTATCGCAAGGAGCTCTTTCTCCGTCGTAGAATAGTTGCATTGGGCACTGTCCAAAGTCCTACTAGCGTAGTATATAGCATGCAACATTCTATCCTTACGCTGACCTAAAACTGCTCCTACCGCATAGTCACTTGCATCGCACATAATCTCGAAAGGAAGTTCCCAATCCGGTGGTTGAATGATAGGTGGGGAAACTAAAGCTCTCTTCAACTTCTCAAAAGCGTCATGACAACTCGCTGTGAACTCAAAAGGCACGTCCTTACCTAATAGATCCGTGAGGGGTTTTGAAATTTTCGAAAAATCCTTAATGAAACGCCTATAAAACCTCGCATGACCTAAGAAGCTACGGATAGCCTTGACGTTCGTTGGTGGTGGTAGTTTCTCAATGACTTCGATCTTAGCTTTATCTACCTCAATGCCCTTCGCTGATATCTTGTGTCCCAATACAATGCCCTCGCGAACCATAAAGTGGCATTTCTCCCAATTCAAAATGAGGTTCGCCTCCAAGCACCTATCTAGCACTTTGCACAAATGAGTTAGACACGCATCAAAGGAAGGTCCATGAACGGAAAAATCGTCCATAAACACTTCCATAATATCTCCATTCACATCGGAAAAGATTGAAGTCATGCACCGCTGAAAAGTAGCGGGTGCATTACACAAACCGAATGGCATCTTCCGATATGCGAATGTACCGAATGGGCATGTGAACGTCGTCTTTTCTTGATCGTTGGGGTGGATTGGAATCTGGAAAAACCCTGAATAACCATCAAGAAAACAAAAGTAGGAGTGAAGAGCTAGACGTTCAAGCATTTGATCGATAAAAGGAAGAGGGAAGTGATCTTTCCGTGTGTTTGCATTCAACTTGCGGTAGTCGATGCACATCCGCCATCCCGTGACTGCTCTCGTGGGAATCAACTCGTTGTTTGCATTTGGAATGACCGTGATACCTCCCTTCTTTGGCACTACATGAACTGGACTCACCCAAGCACTTTCCGAAATTGGATAAATAATTCCCAACAACTACAACTTAAGTACCTCTTTCTTTACCACTTCCATCATATTAGGGTTTAACCTACGTTGGTGCTCAATAGAGGTCTTAGTGTCTAGGTGAAGTTCCTTGATATCCGCTATCGTATAACCTATAGCTCCCATATATCTCCTAAGAGCTTCTATCAATCGTTCTCTTTGGGAATCATCTAGGTTGTCATTTACTATAACCGGATACGTGGAATCAAGTCCGAGAAACTCATACCTCAACCCTTGTGGTAAGGGCTTCAACTCTACCTGTGCCTTGTCAACACTCCAGTCATGATTTGGATGCTTGATTTGACCATTTAGCTCGTCGGGAGTGGTTGAACTATCAATGAAGGCCGCGTGAGGTGCGCCGAATTCTGTCTGGAATTGTCGGAGGGTTGTGCACTGGTTTGCAACGTCTTCTTGACTCGAAACCCTCCCCAACTGATCTGTACTCATGTGGTCATGAGTTGAAAAGTCTTCTTGCTGAGGACTACCCGAAAATCCATCGTTGTCTAAGGCTGCGACCTGCTGTGCTCGGGCCGCGCAGAATTCTGTTCTAAGTTCATCTAACTCGGTTCTCGGGATTTCTTTTTCATCTCTCTCATCTAGCAGCTTTGTACAATGCTTTACCTCATTGGGACCTTTGTAAAGTCCCTCTCCAATTGCTAGAAGAGCCATCTCAAGGGAATCCATATTCCCAAACTCCTCTAACACTTCCTCGGCTAATCTCTCCAAGACATCAATATAAAACACCTAGTCTACCATACAAGGTTGCCTAAGTGTGTCGTTCAAATTGAACTCCACTTCCTCATCTCCAAACTTTAAAGTGAGTCTACCCTCGGCACAATGTATAATAGTCTTAGCCGTATTGAGGAAAGGTCTACCTAGAATGATAGGAATTTTCTTGTCCTCCTCCATGTCTAGTACAACAAAATCAACCGGGACAAAGAACTTTCCTACTTGCAATGGGACGTCTTCAAGTATTCCTTCGGGGATCCTAACACTCCGATCAGCCATGGTGAGTGCCATTCTCGTCGGTCGAAGATCCATCCTACCCGTAAGATCCAACTTCTCATACAATGACAATGGTAGCACGCTTACGCTTGCTCCGACATCGATTAGCGCATGGTTAATCTCATAATCTCCAATTTTACAAGGGATTACGAAAATACCTGGATCCAGCATCTTTTTGGGTAGACTTGGCTGTAGCATTGAGTTGGTGACCATTACGGTTTCCGTTTCCACGTCCCGCTTGTTCGCAAGTACGTCTTTGAGGAACTTAGCGTATGAAGGCATCTTCTTCAACGCTTCGTGGAATGGAATCGTAATGTGCATCTTCTTCAACATCTCCGCAAACTTTGCAAATTGCGCATCATCGTTCTTTTTGCGTTGACGTTGAGGAAATGGCAAAGGAGGAGGCCTCGGTTCGGGTTTAACGTATTTGGGCTCCTCTTCCTCCTTGTGCTCCTTGATGTGGTCGCTCTCCTTCGCTGCTGCCATGGATGGTTCTCCCTGTTCAAACATTGGAAGAGTAGGGGAATCAAGTGTCTTACCGCTTCTCAAATGGATGGCATTGATTTGCGCTCGAGGATTCGCTTCCGGGCGTGCCGGTAGAACTCCTTGCGGTCGTGCTGCCCCTTGTGCAATCTGCACGACTTGCATCTCCAGCTGTCTAATATGAGTTGTAAGACTCTCCAACTGCTTCTGAGTGGTTTCTTGACTCCTTACCAAGTCACTCTGACTTTGTTTAATTTCTGCAATCGAAGTAGCTTGAGTTCCTTGGATTTGGAGGATATTATTGAGCAAGGCGTTGAAATCGGGGGTTGCATCGGACTGGTTTGGCTGTGGTTGTGCTGCACGTGGCTGATGGTTCTGAGGTTGGGGATACATCCTCGGCTGAAAATTCTGATTGCGTTAAAGCAAACGCGGCTGAAAGTTTCCCGATGCTCGTTGTGCATTGAATGCACCGTCGGAATTCTTGTACGAAAGATTGGGGTGATTTCTCAATTCGGGGTTGTACGTGTTACCCAAAGATTGATTGTTGCCGACATAATTCACCCCTTCGTACCCTTGCATCCCTTGCTCGTCCAGTTGTTCAAAATATTGCTGTTGATTCACTCCGGACATCATACTACGGAGCTCGCTGATTTCACCTCTCATTTCAGCTCTTATTTCGGCTAGCTCGTCCAATACGGAACGCGTATTATCCACATTAGCTACCCTTGCTGGAGTGTTGCGACTGTACTCTCCGGCGGTGTGGTTTCCCTCGTAAGCCATACGATCTATGAGATCCTCGACTTGTGGAAAGGTGAGGTTGCTCAAAGAACCTCCAGCAGCGGCTACGATCAAGATCCTCGTATTGTCCATGAGACCTTGCATAAAGTTATGTATGAGGTAACTTTGATCCATGCCATGATGTGGGCAAAGGCGTTGATAGCCCTTGAATCGCTCCCACGCTTCATATAAGCTCTCGGCTGCCCCTTGCACGAATGTGTTGATGTTGTTCTTGGCTAGCTGAGCTTTACTTTGCGGGAAGAACCTTGTCATGAACTTCTCCTCTAGCTGTCCCCATGACGCGATAGAATTCGCCGGTTGCGAATATAACCAATCTTGCGCTTTGTCCTTTACCGAGAATGGGAAAGCGGCTAGCATGACATCCTCATCCGATACCCCATCTCCAGCCCTTATAGTTCGGCATAACATCTTAAAATCAGTAAGATGCTGGTTTGGGTCCTCGGCGGGTCTCCCTCTAAACGCCGCGTTACCAAGCATTTGGATGAATGCCGGTTGAAGCTCTACGCGGGCGTTTCTCCTCGCAATACATGACAAGAGCTGCGTGTGCCTAGGGACCGTGTATGATCCATAGGTCAGTGCCGGTTGCACTTGCTGCGCGTTTTGAACGTTCATATCTCGACGTTCGGCCATTAGCTCTTCTTCAAATGGTTGTTCAACTACTTCCTCGGGTTGGAAGTTCAAGTGTACTTGCGTGTTATCAACTGGATTGCTCGCACTAGCTCTCGTTTCCTTCCTTAGTTTTCTGAGTGTCTTATCAATGTCGGGGTCGAAAACTAGATCCGCGCTTCCGGTATTTCTCATGCACAATTAAGCTGCACAAGAAAAAGAAAACAAACACAAGAGCACGTAAGATCCGAGAAGCAATAGAACTTGACTCTAAACACAATAGACAAACAAAATAAACACGAAAAAGCAAAAAACAAATAAGACTTCTATCTAACTAATGTCTAAACTAAAAGTTTCCTAACTCCTAAGCCGTAATTAACGAGTAGATCTACAGCCATGGGTTAGAGAGTATTGCCAATATGTAACGAAGTCTTGTGCTTAATAAATGGTGGTTCTTAATGGGTTTTTTCTTGTACGCCACTTGAATGAATGAATTCGGTACTAGATCGATTTTCAGATTGATTGGTTGTGTTTAATGCTTTCATTCTTGTACGCCACTCGAATAGATGATATTAGAAGTCTAATGAATCTACGCCAGGGGATTAGACTTTTGAACCTAGCAATGATTTAGGGTTTAATCGGTTTAGAATCTACGCCAGGTCAATCGATTGAATCTAGGGATGAGCATAGCGGTCTTAATGCATCTATGTAGGTGAGATACGTAATAGATATATTGGTATACGCATGCTAGATAGTGGACAAGTCTACGCCAGTCAGTTCCTATATAAGAGCTTAAATTCCCTGATCTCGTGATAGTATCTAAGACCAATGATCTTGTTAGAACTTCGTTGCATCGTTGTGCGACTCTCGATACCTATGGTGTTTAGTCGTTGAGTCATTCCTTTCATTAGTTTAGTTTAGTTTGCATTTGCATTCCATCCACTTATTGATTTCACACGTCTTATTCATTAGTTACTAGCTTTAGAGTTGCATCAATTCCTTGTGTTCGACGCTAGTGCTACACGATCCGTATTCTTGTGGAAGCGTTAGTCTAGGTATTTTATTACTTGAGATTAACTGACATCAAAAACAAAAAAAGCGGAAAGGGGGTGCAACATGAGCGAAAAATGTAAATAGGAAAAAGGAAGCAAAAGGAATATCCGAGAGACAAACACTACACAAGCGGCGTATTGAAAAGAAGCGAATTGCGTATACTAAGAAACTCGAAAAGGGCATGTCCCAGCTCTTCTATCCTTGTTTTTGCTCTTTTCCGCTCGTTGCTCGGGTGTTCCTTTGAGTTCAGAGGCTTGATTTTGGCTCCGAGTGAATTTATCTTCAAAATGTGTTGTTTTACTCAGGAATTCGTCGTTTTATGCTCGTTTAGGCCTTGTCGCCTTAAAACCTGAAAACCAACAAAACGGGCGTATGTAAAGAAGAATCATATCGGAAAGGTAAATCTAACTAAGAAATATATGCGAAAATGACACTAATACCTAGCCTAAAAATGATACACTTTACGTGTTATCATACTGCGTGAATTGTGGAGATACAGAACATGTGGCTTATCAATGCACGCTGCAAGAGAATGTGGAATACATGAATTTTGCCCAGCAGCAAGCAGACACATAATTCGGGAATACCTACAACCCGAATTGGAGGAATCACCCGAACTTGTCATACTGAACGACTCAACCGATAACGTATTCGGGAATTCAGCAAAGATAGCAAACGTACCAGCAAGATAACCATCAATTCCAGCAAGCTCAGCAAGTCCCGCAAACTCCTCAACCTCCTCAAGCCTCTTCTTCAAACCTTGAGGGAGTGTTGCTCGAGCTCCTCAACCTCCTCAAGCCCCTTCATCAAACCTTGAGACGGTGTTGCTCGAATTTATCAAGGAGCAAAGGCAGCAACATTCAACTCAAACTAAATTCAATGCGGAAGTGGGGACAGCGATCAACGAGCTCAAAACGCAGGTGTAAAACTTGAGCAACCATGTTAAGAGCTTAGAGAACTCCGTGGCACAGCAAGCTGCCTCATCCTCTCGGAATCCCGGACAGCTTCCAGGTAAACCCGAATTGAATCCGAGGGAGTACGTGAATGCTATTTCTGTGTGCAGTAGTGATATGATCGAGGATTCGCCCTCGAAAGAGCGAGGGCATGCTGCTGGTACATCCATGAAAAGAGGCCAAGGTAAGATTGCGATTATGGAAGGAGTCAAACCCGATTTAGACAAACCATACGTTGCTCCACCGGCGTACAAACCTCCTATACCGTTTCCTCAACGGTTGGTGAGCAGTAAGAATGAAGAACGAGTGGGCAGATTCGTAGAGGGTCTCAAGAAGCTTTACATCAACATCCCATTCGTGGAAGCCCTCCAAAAGATGCCTAATCATGCCAAACTCATCAAAGAGGTACTTTTCAAAGAGAAGCATATCGAAGAGAACGAGACAGTAGCACTCACCGAGGAATGCAGTGCAGTTCTTCAGAACAAGCTGCCACCAAAGTTGAAGGACCCCCGAAGCTTCTCCATTCCATTCACAATAGATAATCTCGATATTGATAATGCTTTGTGCGATTTAGGGGCAAGCGTGAGCATCATGCCACGCTTAGTTTTCAAGCGGATGGACTTCGGGACTCTCAAACCTACAAAGTGTCTACGCCTCGCGGATCATTCGGTAAGATATCCGGTGGGAATTGTTGAAAACATTCCCACAAAGGTAGGTGATCTCTTCATTCCCACTGATTTTGTTGTACTTGAGATAATGGAAAACGCTAGGGTACCTATTATTCTTGGTAGACCGTTCTTAGCTACTGCAGGTGCCATGATAGACGTACAACAAGGAAAGCTTTCCTTACGTGTCAGAGATGAGACGATAGAATTCAACTTGTCCAGCCCCATGAACGGACCCTTATGCAAGGAGTCTTGCTTTACAGTCGAATCGTTGGACGAGTTAGCAAAAGACACGCATGATCAAGTAAGTGCTTCTGATCCACTTGTACGATATCTAACACGAGTTTGCAAAAATGCAGGATTCACGGACGAAGGAGCTGAGATGTACATGAATTTCATGAGTGCTATTGCAGCACTAGGAGACGCCCCATGTGAGGAGATACCACTTGAAATCCATGCTGGTTGTGCAGTGGAGAAGACGTCCAAACTTGAGCCCGAGCCACCTCCGTCGTCTTTTTGGTATGAGTACGTTGAATGTGATAAAACATATCCTGCTGTTTTGAATGCTAACTTGAGTGCAGATGAGATGAGAAAACAATCCACACGCGTCAGAAGCGTAGAAGAGTCAGCTCTTCAGTTTTAGTTCATCTATTCTTTATCTGAGTTCTTTAATTTACTTGTGTTTACAAAGGCCACGTAAATACATGTGTTAGAGATTAGGAGAAGGACCGAAAGGAGAATTCTAGTCTTGGAAGATCAGGTTTAGAACAACCGAGGGTCGGCCAGGAAAGTAGTGTAGTAACGGTT
>CM071867.1:20591844-20604724 GCA_036759665.1 Gynandropsis gynandra
CGGTCAGGCTTGGAAAGATTTCAATGAAATATTTCCCGAGTTTGCGCGTGAAACGAGAAATGTTTATCTTTGCCTATGCACGGATGGTTTTAGTCCCTATGGACAATCTGGAAGTCAATATTCCCTGTGGCCGGTGATATTGTCTCCGTATAATTTACCTCCCGAGATGTGTTTGAAAGGAGAGGTAATGTTTCTGACGTTGCTGATTCCAGGACCCGAACATCCGAAGAAAAGTTTCGATGTACTAGGTTATATGAATAAAAAAACCGCTGCAGCAATGAGATGGCACGCAGAACACTCCACGATCGAAGGTGTAATGCAACATCCATCGGATGGTCAGGCTTGGAATGATTTCAATGAAATATTTCTCGAGTTTGTGCGTGAAACGAGAAATGTTTATCTTTGCCTGTGCACGGATGGTTTTAGTTCCTATGGACAATCTGGAAGTCAATATTCCCTGTGGCCGTAGATTCATTTCGACTAGTACATGGTAAGAAACCATGTTGGTTTGATTGTCATAGAAGATTTCTTCCTTGTGGTCATGCTTTCCGGAAAGATAAAAAAACATTTTCGGAAGAACGTGATTAAAAAAAAGAGGCACCGTGCATGCAAACCGGAACACAAATCCTTTACAAAAGATTGAAAACAATGGAGGATTTACAAGAATCAGTAGAATGCGGTGGAGATCGTGGGCATCGTAAACCAAAAGGTCAAGGTGAATGGCATAACTGGTATAAACGTAGTATCTTTTGGGAACTACCATACTGGAAATCATTGATATTACGTCATAATTTAGATGTTATGCATATCGAGAAGAACTTTTTCGATAACATCATAAATACTGTTTTGAATGTGACGGGTAAAACGAAAGATAATATACAATCAAGAAAAGATTTGAAGTCAATATGCCGACGATCTGAGTTGGAATTACGGGATGGAAGGTCACCTATCCCGGTATTCAGATTGTCTGGTCCGGCCAAAACAACATTATTAAAGTGGTTAAAAGAGGACGTTAAGTTTCCCGATGGATATACATCTAACATTGCTCGGTGTGTGGATATTGTCGATTCGAGGCTGATCGGATTGAAAAGTCACGATTGTCACATTTTTATGCAGCGGCTCATTCCAAACGCATTTGCTGAGCTCTTACCACGTAATGTTCACGATTTGTTATGCGGAATCAGCATACTTTTCAGAGATATATGTTCGAGGAATTTAAAAGGTTATGACTTGGAAGTAATGAAAAACAATATCTCTGAAGTATTATGTGCATTGGAAAAATATTTTCCGCCTTCATTCTTCGATGTGATGGAGCATTTGCGAATACATTTACCAGATAAGGCAATACTCGGTGGGCCAGTTCAATTCAGATTGATGTATCCTTTCGAAAGGTTTTTCTTTCATTTAAAGAAAAAAGCAAAAAACAAAGCAGCGGTCGAAAGGTAAATCCGATGAATATTGGTTAACACCTGAGGAGTATAATCATGTCCACACATATATACTACTTAATTGTCAAGAGTTATTACCGTTCGAAAGGTATGTACATGGTACATATTATAATTTCAATCTTTATATTTATATATATTAAAATGTAACGTATTTTCATTATTCAGGATATTTGACGAAGAAGTGCTTGGTACATATCCTCATCTAAATGCAAATGAACTCACAGACATGAAAGTTCAACATTATGGATCGTGGTTTAGAGACTATGTAAGTACTCGTATACATATTTATGTAAATTAATTGCATATAAGAGTATTAATTTGTTTTATTATACATACAGGTGAAATGTTCTGATGAAAGACTTCCTACGTGGATAAAAGATTTGGCTAATGGTCTCGCACGAAATGTCATGTGTTGGTCAATCTTGTTTACTCGCGGCTACACGTTCCACACGTACGAACACGGAAAACATAGAAGCACATACAACTATGGCGTTTACATTAATAGTGATATGGAGTGTGATAATTTCTACGATATTTTGCACCAAATCATACAACTGGAATATTCCGGTCTCGTTGAGTTGAAGGTTATGCTTTTTAAATGTCAGTGGTTTGACCCAACCGTAGGACGTGGAATACGGAAAAACCGTTGGGGAGGAATTGACGTCAACTCGGCACGACAATATGGTAAATATGATCCATTCATCACAATAAATCAAGCAGATCAAGTATGTTACGTGCAATATCCAACAACATTGAAACGTCGAAGAGAGGAGTGGTGGGCCGTAGTAAAGATCAAGCCACGAGGGATCATAAGCTCTGATGATAAAGAAGATCCGTTGCAACCCGATCATCCGCAGCCGATTCGTTTAATTGATACAGATCGTGAGGAGATTCTTGCGAGGAATGACATAGAAACTAAAACTCAATCATTCATCAGTGAAGCCTCAACAGAGAATTGATTCTTACATATTGAGTCAATTGATTCATCAGCGAATCAGCGAATCATTCAACAAGCAACAAAAAATCCATAAATAAGCAATTGATTCATCAGCGAATCATTCAACAAGCAACAAAAAACAAATAAGCAAAACCCAGAAATATTATGGCTGCACGAGCGAAGAACGAGCGAAGAACGAACTAAGAACAGAACCCAGCTATTTACCCAAAACCCGAAACCCTAATTTCATGGCGAGGAGAGAACGAGCGAGGAGGAGGAAAGAGGCGAAGAGGAGTCGGCGAAGAGACTTACCTAGGAGAGAAACAGAGAGGAGGAGTCGGCGAGGAGGAGTCAACGAAGAAGTGTAGTCTGAAATCGTCGAGGCATAGAGAGTGAGGATGAAAATCGCCCAGGCAGAGAGGAAAGACACATAAATGAGAAGGGTATTTTAGTAATTTAGGCAAAACGCATTAAAACGTAACGTTAGAAAAAATCAGATTTTTAAATTTCGCATTTTGTGGCGACTGCGACTACCTACGTTTCCACCAATCACCTTAGATATCGTCCGAAATCGCCAGAAAACGCAATCGTTGCGTTTGCGTTTTCTGACGACTCCACCGATCGGACCTAAAGAATAGTCCGTATTATCCATTTGGTTATAGCACTTTAAACCCAAAATTGTATATAGACTCGGTTTTGAGTTCTGAAAACCTAAAAATACCAAATCTGTAATATTATATTTATTTTAATTAATTTTCACAATACTACGTGTCATTTGTATTTGTATAATCGTCAAACGTCTATATGACAAAAAAATATAAACAACATGCATTTTCTATTTAACCTAAATTCTTAAATCTGAAAATTCTAAACCTAAAAATCTAAGACATCAAAAAATTCGTTTCGTTACCTTCTGCCACCCCCCTCCATCATCTGATCTGAGACATCCGTTGTTGTCCCGTCGTCGTTTCTTAGTCTCGTCGCCTTCCCGCCGTCGTCTCATTGCCGAAACGATCTCGTGCTCGCCGAAACGATCTCGTGCTCGCCGAAACGATCTCGTGCTCGCCGAAACGTTCGTGGTTTGCTAGATGTCATGTTTTTCTGCTCATGTGTGAGTGCCAAGTAGTTTTGATTTCCAATTGTCGTGTGGGGTAGGATTGGGATAAGAAGGTTACTTCTGTTGGAACAGATTAAAACACAAAAGTGATGGAGAAGCATAAAAAGAAGAAGAAAAGTAAGGAAGTAAGGGTTGATTCTGAGGCGAAAGACTCAACTGTGAAAATTAAGGAAGTTGAGAATGAAACAGGGCGACTGAATGGAATAGCAATTGAAAAAGATGAGATGTCAACAGAGGATAGCAGCAAGAGAAAGAAGAAAAAGGTAAAGACTAAAGCCAGTCATATTGAGGTTGAGAATCAGGAAGCTAGTGAGAGCTCCAAAAGAGACAAGACTAGTGAAAGAGACCAAAGGGATGAGATGCCTGTGGAAAGCATTGATGGTTCTAGTGATAATACCAGTAAGAAAAAGAGAAGGAAAAACAGAATAACAAAGTGGGAGCTGATCAAAAGCATGAAGAATTCCAACGATGAGGTGAAAAAGAAACGCAAGAATAATTCCAACGATGAGGTGAAAAAGAAACGCAAGAAGAAACAAGATGAGGATTCGGGGGCTGAAAAAAGCACCTTGGAATTTAAGAGGGATGCAAAGAAGAAAAGGAAGGAAAAGCAAGAGGAAAGTAAGAGTCCAGAGTATGAAACTCCGACATCAAGTAAAAGCGCGAAAAAGGTGAAATTTTCTGATCAGGTGGATGTTTTTCCATTATCTGATGGCGGAGATTCTGAAGATGAATGTGAAAAAGAGACAGAAGAAAATGTTGATTTGGTGAGGGGTAAAAGATTCTCAAAGGAAGAAGATGAGTTAGTTAAAGCTGCTGTTCAACGATACATAAGTGTCCATGGTTTAGGAGAAGAAGGCTTAAGCATGGTCATGAAATGCAAGTCAAACCCAAAAGTTAGAAACTGTTGGAAAGAAATAGCAGCTGCATTACCTTGGAGGAGGCGAGATAGTGTGTATTACCGCGCTCATATTCTGTTTGAAGGAGATTCAGAGCGGTCATGGACTCCAGAACAATTGGAACTCGTCAAAAGTTTTGCAGAGAAACATGGGTCAGGCTGGAAAACAATTGGTGAAGCAATCGGCAAACACAGAAAGCATGTTCAAGATGCGTGGAGGAGAATAAAATTTCCGATGATGAATAAAGTCAAATGGTCCCTTAAGGAGTACCAAACCCTCTTCGATCTTGTCAACATTGATATGAGAACAAAAGCACTCCAGGAGAAGAACTCGAAACATGGGATGCTCCGAGACAACATCCCTTGGACAGCAATAAGCGATAAGCTTGGAACAAGGAACCACTCCGTATGCTGTCTGAAATGGTACAACCAACTTACATCGCCAATGGTTGCAGAGGGAATCTGGGATAACGCAGATGACTACCGTCTCTTGGATGAGCTTCAGAAACTTGACTCCGCGTGTATAGAAGACGTAGACTGGGATAGTCTTCTGGAGAACCGATCAGGCGAGCTATGCAGGAAGAGGTGGAACCAGATGGTTCTTCACATTGGTGTGCCTGGAACCAAATCATTTTCCGACCAAGTTGATATTTTGGCAGACAGGTATTGCCCCGAGTTGGCCGACGATAGAGAGGCTTTTGATAGCAGGCCCTATGATGATGATGATAAGGATGATGATGATGATGATTCATGAATAGGCTTTTCTTGCACTCCCGTGTTTGGTGCTATGTACGAGCTTTGGAATTTTGGTCGATGCTGTTACTGTATTAATGTAATAATACGGTGAAACATAGTTGAATATATGACCTTGAATATAATTTGTTAATTCTTTTGTACACATCGAATGTTCCAATTTATTTTGGTAGATCTTTTCTAGTATGGATGGCTAAGAATGCACCCAATAGGATTAGTTTAATATATTCATCAGTTGGGATCTGTTAGTTGGATGAACGGTGTAGCAGATAAGATTGTTTTGATTAAATTTTGTAAATTGATGAATAACATCGATTAATTTCAATCTGATGGTTCTAATCTTTTTCTTTGATAGAAAAATCATATTTTTCTACAAATCGAACAATGTAGAAAATTTTTCAGAATCTTCGCCATAGATCTACCAGTTTTCTGGATTGTTGGAAGTGGTTCACTCTAAAAAGGCCGTAGAAGTTTAGAAAGTTATTCAATGCACTTGTGACATCTACTTCAATAAAAAAATCATTTGGGAATTGTCTAAGTACACTTGAAACTACGTGATCTGCTCTCACTAGTCCGTCGTATTTCTTAGATATCTTCATTCCGATAAGTCAACTACTTTTTATAGCATGTTAACCTATCAATTCTTCTCGTGTGACCAGGTAGACCCTCCGGTTATCCAGCCGCACATGTTCACCCTTTTTCCGTCACGTCTTGACTCTTTTTTATTCTCTTTGACTCCTTTTATTTCTCTTCATTCTTCTCTTTGAAACTTTATGCTCCTTAAGTTTCTCACCAACCTGATTTTCAAAATATACCCCATATTCATAAAATATTGCGTTAACAATCTCCCTCTTAGAATTCTTATCACATAAACACAGATAAAAAAAACACATACAATTCAAATATAATAATGCAATCAACCATTCAGATCATATGAGTTCAAATAGCTAAGTAGTTAAGTACACTTAAATGACACAAGTTCAGATCAATGACAAGTGCACTAGATACATATATTGGAACACAAACACAAATTAATTCCTTGGCTTTTTCCCTATTGCTTTGCTTGATGATGGTTCCATCCTCTCTGCATCTTCTCCCATGTTTTATCTGATAAGAAATTCAAAAAATATAAATCAGATTCAAAACCCGAAAAAATAGAAGTTATAAAAATTTCACTAGTTTACTCTGATTTCGCTTTGAGATGCCCATCAGTTCCCTCTGGATACTTTGCATCTCAGAGATAACTGTTGCTACCCTCCTTTGCAAATCAATGATATTTTGCGACACATCATTCCCATCATTACTAGTTTCCTCGGAGGCTTGCATCCTGGCAATATATCTCTTTCAAATATTATCCAAGGAGGAATATTCTCCCTCTCTTTCTCAACAATATCAGGGAATTGTTGAATCAGAATGTTCTGAATCAAACACGGAAATGGCAGAATAAATTTCCTTGAGTTTGACAACCCAAGTCCAATTATTGAATCCAAAACCACCTTCCCAAAATTCAGAGGGATGTTATTCTTGATGCAGTACAGTAGGACAGTCGTGTCATGTCGAATGCCATCTGTTTTTTTTATTTGGAACCCAATCCGTCCGACACATCTTGTTCAACAAGGCATATTCCCAATGCAGCTTAGAATTTGGGATTTGTCCTGGCCACGAAGTTAGAGCTGCATCAGTTAGCTCTTTTGTAACAACATCCATGTCAAGATCGATATGCAATTCTTTGGCTCTTGATATTTCGATATGAGGTGTACCAAAGAAATTATTGATGATCTCAGCATCGAACTTAACCATCATTCCCCTAATATAAGTCTGCCCAAACATCTTAGATTCAGTGTTATCAATCTCGGGATTCAAATTGGCATAAAACTCGTAAATCAACTCTTTACACACAGAAACAACAGTTGTCACTGTGTGAGTTAGATTTCTGTCCACCAGCAATTTCCTGATAGATAGATGTTTGAATTGATTGACACTCAATCCTCTCTCAGTGAATATTTCACGTTCCTTAAAGGTTTTGTTCCTAGACGAACAAATTTCCTTGTAGAAATTCCTAGAAAATGCTTTTGAAGGGAACATAGGGGTACCTCTCCTCGGTGATGGAACACGAAGTATGGATCATCGTTGTGCCGAACACTCTTCTCTGATGATGAGCTCTGATGTGCGAACTATCAACCAATAGAAATGCCTAATATCCACTTACCGCAAGAGTACGGATCGATATAATACAAGGGTCGAATACGACTAAACTAAGACGGGTTGAATTGATAGTGATGTGGAACAAATTTCTAGAACACTAAAATGGATAATGACAGCGATGAGGAGACGTGAAAAACTTGATAATTAAGAACACTATGGGTTTCGAGTTACCGGGATTTGCAAGGATGCAACTAACAAAGGATCATGAACCTATCGAATTATCTTGATGACGGGGAATTCATGCTCATAAATAAGGAATGGCTCTCTCGACACCTAAATCTCCTAACCACAACAACGTGCAATCTTACCTCCCGACAGCGATTAACTCGCGATTATGGTAGCGTTAAGCGTGCGATCCTAATTCCTAAGTCGATTAACCGACCGGCAAGATTCCCATTAATCGAACTTAATCAATAATCAATGATTCCGGATTCATAATCTAACCTCCCAGCTAAACACGAATTCCTAGGTTACTGAGCGGCCAGCACAAGTATAAAGCGTTTACGATGTTGATTGTAAAACCGAAATACAAGAAAACGTTGAAAGGTCTAAGCATTAACGCATAATTACAAGCATCCATTACAAATCCGACAATCCTAACCCATATCTAGAGGCTTAGTCACTCATGGATTCTACTTTAAAACAAGAGAAATTAACCCTAGACATGATAAATAGTAAGAAATACGATTCCATGATCTTCCCTATCTTGTTACCGATGTTCTGATTGTTGTTTCTCTACCCTTGGACGCCTCCTCTTCCCTTTATTTTTTGTTCAAAACCTAAAAATAGTTAGGTTCTAGAAAGGTGACCCACGCGGGCTAAGTGTTCAATCCGTGCGGGCTCTTCATGTGCAGCTCAGCCCGAGTGGGCTGCTTGCCTCCCCGGGTCGTGCAGCATCCGCTGGAATGTCACCCCGCACGGGCTATGATACCATCTCGTGCGGGCTCATCAAGTTCAACCCAATCCGAGCGTGTTCCTGGTCAACACGGGTCGGGAAAATATTTTTGGGGTTGCAGCCCGAGCGAGGGCCTTTTCCAAGTTCGAGTGGGCTGAGTTAACTTCTTGTTTTCGCTCCGTTCGATCGATGCCCGGGTGTTCCGTTTGGTTCCATGGCCTGAAGTTGCTCCGAATGGCTTGTGGCTCCCAATACGTGCGGTTGAATCCAGAAATCGATATTCTAAAGCTCGAATAGGCCTTGTCGCCTTAAAACCTAAAAATCAACGAAAAGTAGTACATAGAGAATGTTCGTGTCGGTTTTGTAATTTGTGCTATGCAAACTATGCAAAAATGATGTAAATGCCTAGCCTAAAACAAACACACACTATGCATTATCAAACTCCCCCAGACATAAACCTTCGTTTGTCCTCAAACAAAACTAAGGCTAAGCACAAGAAGAGTTCAACAACAAAAACCGGATACGAGCACAAATTTTCCGAAAAATCAGTCATCATGCACAACAACGCGTCACACGAACATAGACTTATGTGAACCTAATTCAGACTTCTATCGACCGAAAGTCACGAGCCATGCAATCCAACATATCGTCAAAGTTCATTCACTACCTCTAGAAAATATCCAAGAAATCTTCATACCAAATTAATCATGCATAAGTGAGAGATTATTCCTAAAGATTTTTTTTTGTTTATTAATATTTTTCTTTTCTCTTTCTTTTTCTCGTGCTCGGTTCCTAGAGCGTCGGCGTCGAAGAGGGTGACTTTCTACTTAGACCTAGGTTGCCAATTGGCACACTCATAAGGTCTTATAACCTTAGCGGAGTGAAGATCATCTCAAACCCTTAAGACGTAGAAGAGCGCCTCAACCCACCACTTAGAGCCGAACCATCAAGATCGATGCACTCATGTCAAAATAAGATGAAAATAGTTAGAAGCTTATTCAATTGATTGACAGCGGAGTGTAAGCGCATGAATTCATAAAATAAAAAAAAAATCTAAAACATGTCTCACTTCGCAAAGATAATGATATACATAGAGATATAGATACTTGGACTGAAACCTAGGGGATGGAATACAACTATGAGCCAATGATTCATGCACAACTACTAGACTAGTCGATATCTATAAGTCCTTTTCAGCAAATCTAGGCTTTTGTTCCCGATTCGACAAAGTTGTGCAAAGATGACTAAAGTTCGTAATATCATACTAGGTATTCGGTAGAAATCCTAAGAATTAAGAAAAAATAAACACCTAATCCTTATCCTAGTCGCAATCATATCAAAAGAGTGCCCCCACCCCCCCAGACGTGAACGGAACATAGTCCCGGTGTTCAAAATCTATGAAAGTAACTCGCATTCCCAAACTCGGGAGAGGATAAAGAAAGTTAGAACGTGTGCACCTGGTGCATTCTTGTTGTCCTGAGTTGGTGGTGCGGCTGGACGTTGTATGCGTCTCCTCTGTTGTGGATGATATCGAAGTAGAGAACCTGTGAAAAAGAGTCACACAATCCAAAAGAAAGAGAGTACGATACAATGAGGCAACTGATAGAGTTCATGCATACAAAAAGAAAAAGGATATGAAGCTCGGGTTGTCTCCCGAGAAGCGCTTGTTTAAGGTCTCGAGCCTAACCAAGCTCTACTCATCATATCGAGGTGGGTGTTCTCGTTGTTGTCTTGCACGAGGTCGCGTTTGCAGTCTCTTTCCTGTTGGGGTCCCGAATCCTATGGCGCATACTGATGCTTTCTCAATCCTACAATCGGGTTTAAAATGCTGGTCGGATGGAGGAGAATCTGAAATCTTGTTGATAAGGAATGCTCGATTAGGCATAAAACTCAGATTCGTCGGACTTCTTAGAAAGTCAGTCCGTGCTGTTGTTTTCCCCATGAGCCCAGCTGTGTTGCTCTCAAAGGAGGGACCTCTATCGTGCTTAGTGTACAGCTCTGTGAGGCTGTTATCAGTTTCATCATTCATCTCCTTCAACTTCACCTTAGGTGCCTTCTCAATGCCCAATTGTGTGTTGGGCGTTTAGTGTAGCTCGTTGACATTTTGGGAGTGATTATACACAGATCCTTGTCGCATGTATCTTGGGTCGCACTGGATTCTACTCGGGTGGTGTGAAAGTCCCGGTCCAGAGGTTCCTTCTTATTTCCTTCGTCCAGTAGCTCGTTTGGGTACTTACATAATCCTTCTCTAGCTACTGTGATGGAAGTTTCACATTTATCAAATGTCGAAGGAATGGTCTGATCCACCATTGTCTTGTGCTGATTTTGTGGAAACGACAAAGAAGGTCGCCTCGGGGCTAGTTTTACGTACTTCTCCTCTTCCTCCTCTACTTTCTCCTTAAGCTCGACAAGGGCCTCTTCCACTACTTCTTGCGCTCATTGCACGACCTGCATCTCCAAATGTCTAAGATGATATTGAATGCCCTCCATCTGCTTCTTGGCATTGTCTTGCCCTACCTTCACTTCCATAATTAAATTGCTTTGATTTTGCTGCTCTTGGAAGACGCGGGCCAACATGGCAGCAATATCGGGGGCTGCATCGGGTTGAGTCAGTAGTAGCGCATGTGGCTGATAACTTTGCTTATGGGGCTGCATCCTCGGCTGAAAATTTTCCGGTAGATGTTGCGCATCCAACACACCGTTGGGATTCCTTTACGAAAAGTTTATGTGATCTCCCCATCTGGTGTCGTACGTGTCTCCCAAAAGCTTACTATTACCCATATAATTGAATTCCTCATAACCCCAAACTCCTTGGTCCCATGATTGCTCCGGGTAGTGCGGGAGATGTGATTCGGATAGAAGATGGTAGAATTCCTCTAAGAGCTGCATTGCTTAGCATTTGAATTAAGGCTCGATAAAAGGAAATAAAAATGCAAAAAAAACAACAAAGACTATGGAAAAGATTAAATATTAATCTAGCGAATTCTTAATCTAGGCCATAATTAGTCCCCGGCAACGACGCCATAAACTTGATGTGCGAACTATCAAGCAATAAAAATGCCTAATATCCACTTACCGCAAGAGTACGGATCGGTATAATACAAGAGTCGAACTCTGGGGACTAATGCAACCTAAGCTAAGAATACTACTAAACTAAGACGGGTTGAATTGATGGTGATGTGGGACAAATTTCTAGAACACTAAAATGGATAATGACAGCGATGAGGAGACGTGAAAAACTTGATAATCAAGAACACTATAGGTTTCGGGTTACCGGGATTTGCAAGGATACAACTAACAAAGGATCATGAACCTATCGAATTATCTTGATGACGGGGAATTCATGTTCATAAATAAGGAATGGCTCTCTCGACACCTGATGTGCGTTAAGCTCAAGTAATAAAACCTAGACTAACGCTTCCGCAAGAATACGGATCGTGTAGTAACTAGGGTCAAACACAAGGAATTGATGCGACTTATAAGCTATTAAACTAATGGATAAGACGTGTAAAGTTACTAAATGGAATTGTGTGATTGAACTAAACTAAACTAAATCGACGAGATAAACTTATAGCTAAGCACCATGGGTATCGAGAGTTTGCATAACGATGTAACGAAGTTCTAAAAGGATAATTGGTCTAAGGTACTATCATGAGTTCAGGGAATTCAAGCTCTCCTATAGGAACTGACTGGCGTAGACTTGTCCACTATCTAGCATGCATATACCAATTTATCTATTGCGCATCTTACATGGATAGACGCATTACGACCGCTACCTAATCCCTAGATTCAATCGATTGACGTGGCGTAGATTCTAAACCGATTAAACCCTAAATCATGGCTAAGTTCCAAAGTCTAATGCCCTGGCGTAGATTTATTAGACTTCTATCCTCATCAATCAAGTGGCGTACAAGTATTGAATCATTAAGATCAACCATGAAATCTGAAAACATGATAAAATACCGAATTCATTCATATCAAGTGGCGTACAAGCATGAAAGCATTAGGATCCACCATTCATTAAGCATAAGACTTCATTACAACATGGCAATACTCCCTAACCCATGGCAACTCAGACATGAAAACCACAAAGGAAACACAAGAGAATACTAAATTCGACATAGATGAAGAATGAGATGATTCCCTATTCATAAACCGATGTCTTCAATAGATCATCCTTGCTCTCGATCCGTTCTTCCGTCTTTTCTTCCTTCTGCCCTAATGTCTCTGAATCTTCTCTGATCCAATCTAGTTCGAAAACTCCTTTTTCAGATCTGATTTCCCCTTAATTTGGCCGTTCCAAAATTTAGGAATTAGTTGAGGATTTCAAGGGCCCGAGCGGGCATAGTCTCTACCCGCTTGTGCAGGCAACTTGCCCGACCGTGTGCCCTCCTTTCAGCCCGAGTGGGCACCATGCCCGATCGTGTGATTCTCAAGCTCGAGTCGTGCAAACCTTCGGCGATTTCTTGTCATCAATTAGCCCGAGCGGGCACTCCAATTCCACCCGAGCGGGCACTCCATCTTGATCGTGTTCCTTGAGTGCCCGAGTCGTGCAAAGCTACGAGGGTGATTGGCAACAATTAGCCCGATCGTGTACACTTCCAACGCCCGAGCGGGCATGTCATGAAAT
>CM071867.1:20612246-20624103 GCA_036759665.1 Gynandropsis gynandra
GACATAGATGAAGAATGAGATGACTCCCTATTCATAAACCGATGTCTTCAATAGATCCTCCTTGCTCCCGATCCGTTCTTCCGTCTTTTCTTCCTTCTTCCTTCTGCCCTAATGTCTCTGAATCTTCTTTGATCCAATCTGGTTCGTAAACTCCTTTTTCAGATCTGATTTCCCCTTAATTTGGCCGTTCCAAAATTTAGGAATTAGTTGAGGATTTCAAGGGCCGGAGCGGGCATAGTCTCTACCCGCTCGTGCAGGCCACTTGCCCGACCGTGTGCCCTCCTTTCAGCCCGAGCGGGCACCATGCCCGATCGTGTAATTCTCAAGCTCGAGTCGTGCAAACCTTCGGCGATTTCTTGGCATCAATTAGCCCGAGCGGGCACTCCATCTTGATCGTATTCCTTGAGTGCCCGAGTCGTGCAAAGCTACCGGGGTAATTGGCAGCAATTAGCCCGATCGTGTACACTTCCAACGTCCGAGCGGGCATGTCTTGAAATGTTGTTTCCGCTCCTTTCGCTCGGTGTTTGAGTGTTCACTTTCAGTCCATGGCCTTGCACAAGTTGAACCATGTCACTCAACTATGTTTTCGGGGTTAGATTGCCATAATCTCTCGTGTTTCTCCTCATGTCTTCTTTTCTATGCAAAACACGAAATGTAGATAAAGTCTTCGAATAAACTCGATAAGTGAATGAAATCTAAGTAATCTACTTAAACCTAGACCTAAGAATGATATAAAAACTACAACGGATTACGTGTTATCAACACCTAAACCTCCTAACCACAACAACGTGCAATCCTACTTCTGGCATTGATTAACTCACGATTATGGTAGCGTTAAGCGTGCAATCCTAATTCCTAAGTCGATTAACCGACCGGCCAGATTCTCATTAATCGAACTTAATCAACAATCAACGATTCCGGATTCATAATCTAACCTCCCGGCTAAACGAATTCTTAGGTTACTGACCGGCCAGCAAAAATATAAAGCATTTACAATGTTGATTGTAAAATAGAAATACAAGAAAACTTCGAAAGTTTTAAGCATTAATGCATAATTACAAGCATCCATTACAAATCTGGCAATCCTAACCCATAGCTAGAGGCTTAGTCACTCATAGATTCTACTGTAAAAGAAGAGAAATTAACCCTAGACATGATAATGAGTAAAAAATATGATTCCTCGATCTTCCCTATTTCGTTACTGATGTTCGGATTGTTGTTTCTCTTCTTCTATAGTTTCTCCTGCATTTTTCCTTATGTTTTTCAGTCCCTTTCCTAGCTAAGCCACCGTCTCTACCCTTGGCCGCCTCCTCTTCCCCTTATTTTATCGTTCAAAACCTAAAAATAGTTAGGTCCTAGAAAGGCGACCCACGTGGGCTAAGTGATCAATCCGCGCGGGTTCTTCATGTACAGCTCAGCCCGAGCGGGCTGCTTGCCTCCCCAGGTCGTGCAACATCCGTTGTAATGTCACCCCGCACGGGCTCGTCAAGTTCAACCCAATCCGAGCGTGTTCCTGGTCAGCACGGGTCGGGAAAATATTTTTGGGGTTGCAGCCCGAGCGAGGGCCTTTTTCCAAGTTCGAATGGGCTGAGTTAACTTCTTGTTTTCGCTTCGTTTGCTCGATGCACGGGTGTTCCGTTTGGTTCCATGGCCTGAAGTTGCTCCGAATGGCTTGCGGCTCCCAATACGTGCGGTTGAATCCAGAAATAGATATTCTAAAGCTCGAATAGGCCTTGTCGCCTTAAAACCTGAAAATCAACAAAAAGTAGTACATAGAGAATGTTTGTGTTGGTTTTGTAATTCGTTCTATGCAATGCGAAAATGATGTAAATGCCTAGCCTAAAACTAACACACACTATGTGTTATCAAGTTCAAACTTCCCTGTTGTGGTTCAGGGATAGAGGATGTTTCAACCGATACAACTAGAGGTGTGATTTGGCGTGTGTTTTGTCTTCTTCGAGGGATTGCCTTCTTCGTTGCCATAGTTTTGTACCGTTTTCCATTTATTCTCGGTGGATTATCCGTGAATATTAGATCCCCTACCCTCACCGATACATTGTTGAATAGAATAGTCGCATCGTCTCCCAGTGCGCGAATTTCTAATGCTCATGTGTTCATGATTGTCTTTGTTTTTGAAAAAATCTTGCGAAGAAACTTCACTCTCTTTCTCGCAAGGATTAGTTAGGGTTTTTGAAAATGCACTCTGAAGAAGGAAGAGGACAGTTCAAAGCAAATGCATAGAACGCTTCAAAAAGTTTAAATAATTGCACCAGCCACGTCAGCCACCATGACATCACATTACAAAAACGTTTTCAGAATAACCGTCCTGTTTTCCAAAAAGTAATCACTCGTTTTTTTATATTTCAGCATTTTTTTCAAAACTTATCTGATACAAATGATGAATAGAAAAAATAATCAGACCGTTAAGATAAATCAAATAATCCATAAGACTGATTTTTAAGTATACTTACGCAAGTTATTGTTTCACTCAAAACAAACTTCTGCCATATTCACTTTTTTATCAAGAAATCATCACCTTATAGGACGTTGTTTAGATATTCTTTTGTTCATATAACAAGCTTCTTAATTACCTTTTTTAGGTATACTCTTATGTAATAATTTCAACATAGAGGAGTATTTAAGCTCAACTTAGCTTTGTATCATAGGACGTTATAACTGAAACTGAATACCTCCCAACTTAGACCCGAGCTTATACTCATAACAAATTTTTTCTTAATTCTGCATAGAAATAATCATAGAAATTGTTAGAGGAGTAAGTAATTTTATTAAGTGCACTTAAGTAAATTGAAAGCATACTTAAAACATGAACGTTTTTTCAACATGCTGAGCATGAGTTATTTAAATGAAGCAAGTGTACTTCAAACATCAAGACTTATATTTTATTTTTCTTTTTTTTAATGAGATCAGCAAAAATTTTAAAACTCATCATTTCATCAGAACATATCAAGAAAATCTTCATAGTTCGCAAACAAAAAGTGATTTCCTTAAAGAAATAAACCGATTCAAATCTAAAGGTTTTGTGAAAATGTCTACTAACTGATGTTCAGTTGGTACGTATCCACTCTCATTTGCTTTTGTTCAATCTTTTCTCTCAAAAAATGATGTCTAATCTCAATATGCGTTGTCCTAGAATGTTGAACTGGATTTTTCGAAATGTCTATTGCACTTGTATTATCACACCATGTAACAACAGTTTCAGAACTCATACCATAATCCATCAGCATCTGGTTCATCCATAGTAATTGAGTACAACAACTTCCCAAAGCAATGTATTGAGCTTTTGCAGTAGACAACGACGTAGAGTTCTGCTTTTTGCTATGTCATGACACCTGATGTGCTAAATATCAAGCAATAAAAATGCCTAATATCCACTTACCGCAAGAGTACGGATCGATTTAATAAAAGGGTCGAACTCTGGGGACTAATGCAACCTAAGCTAAGAATACGACTAAACTAAGACGGGTTGAATTGATGATGGTGTGATATGAATTTCTAAAACACAAAAGTGAATCGTGATAGCGATGGGGAGATGCAAAAGGCTTGATAATTAAGAACACTATGGGTTTCGGGCTATCAGGATTTGCAAGGATGTAACAACCAAAGGATCATAGACTTATCGAACTATCTTGATAACGGGGAGTTCATGCTCATAAATAAGGAATGTGTTCTTTCGAATCCTAAACCACCTAACCACAACAACCTGCAATCCTACCTTCCAGCAGTGATTAACTCGTGATTACGGTAGCGTTAAGCGCGCAATCCTAATTCCTACGTCAATTAACCGACCAGTCAGATTCTCATTAATCAAGCTTAATCTACAATCAAATGTTCCCGGATTCATGATCTAACCTTCCAGCTAAACAAAAATTCCTAGATTACTGAGCGGTCAGCACAAGTATAAGACATTTTACGATGTTGATTGTAAAACCGAATTCCAAGAAAGCTTCGATAAGTCTAAGCATTAACGCATAATATCAAGCATCCACTACAAATCCGATATCCCTAACCCATAGCTGAAAATCTACTCACTCATGGAATCTACTGTAAAACAAGAGAAATAAACCCTAGACATGATAAGAGATAAGAAATACGATTCCCCGATCTTCTCTATCTTGATACCGAAGTCTAGATTGTTGTTTCTCTTCTTCTCCAGCTTCTTCTGAGTTTTCCTTGTGTTTTTCAGTCTCTTTTCAGCCCCTAGCCACCGTCTGCTTGCCTTCAGATTGCCCCCTTCTCTTTGTAATTCAAGTTTGAAATTCAAAACAGGTTGTTGTTGAAAAGGGGGCCTGCGTGGACCATGTGCTCAACCCGTGCAGGCTCATCGTGGTCACTCTGCCCGAGCGGGCTACTCGCCTCCCTCGGTCGTGCAATATCCGCTGGAAAAGAAGGCCCAGGCGGGTTACGATATCCGCCCCGCGCGGGGTCTTCGTGTTTGTTCAAACCCGAGTAGGTTCTCTTCTAGCCCGAGTCGTGCGATATTTTCTAGAGTTGCAGCCCGCGTGGGGGGCTCTCCAAGCCCGAGCGGTTTGGTTTAATTTCGTGTCTTTGCTCCTTTTTGCTCTAAGCTCCGGTGTTCCATTTGGTTTCGTGGCTTGAATTTGCTCCGAGTGGTTTGTAGCTTCCAGTATGTGCAGTTGAATCCAGGAATTGACACTTTAAAGCTCGGTTAGGCCTTGTCGCCTAAAAACCTGAAAATCAACAAAAAAAGGAGTATATAAAGAATGTTTGTGTCGGATTCGTATACAAACTATGCGGAAAATGATATAAATACCTAGCCTAAAACTAACACACACTACGTGTTATCAAACTCCCCCAGACTTGAACCTTTCCTTGTCCTCAAACAAAACTAAGGTTAAGCACAAGAAGAGTTCAACAACAACAACCGGATACTAGCACAAAATTTTCGAACAATCAGTCATCATGCACAACAACGCGTCACATGAACATAGACTTTGGTGAACCTAATTCAGACTTCAATCAACCAAAAGCCACGAGCCATTCAGTTCAACATATCGCCAAAGTTCATTTCACTACCCCTAGACAACATCCAAGCAATCTCCATACAAAATTAATCATGCATAAGTGAGAGCTTATTCCTAAAGATTTTTTTTCTTTTTTTCTCTCTTTTTTTCACGCTCGGTTTCTAGGACGTCGGCGTCGAAGAGGGTGACTTTCTACTTAGACCCAGGTTACCAATTGGCACACTCATAAGGTCTTATAACCTTAGCGGAGTGAAGATCATCTCAAACCCTTAGGACGTAGAAGAGCGCCTCAACCCACCACTTAGACCCGAACGACCGAGATCGATGCACTCATGTCAAAATAAGATGAAAATAGTTAGAAGCTTATTCAATTGATTGATAGCGGAATGTAAGCGCATGAATTCATAAAAATAAAAAAAAATCTAAAACATGTCTCACTTAGCAAAGATAATGATATACACGGAGATACAGCCGCTTGGGATTGAAACCTAGGGGACGGAATACAACTATGAGCCAATGATTCATGCACAACTACTAGACTAGTCGGTATCTATAAATCCTTTTCAGCAAACCTAGGTTGTTCTTTACAATTCGAAATAGTTGCGCAAAGATGTCTAAATTCGTAGTATCATACTAGGAATCTGGTAGAAATCCTAAGAATAATAAAAAAAATAATCACCTAATCCTAATCCTAATCCTAATCGCAATCATATCACTCAAAGAAATCATATCACTCAAATAGTGTCCCCCCAGACTTGAATGGAACACAGTCTCGGTGTTCAAAATCCATGAGAGGGCCTCGCATGCCAAAACTCGAGAGAAGATAAAAAGTAATAACGGGTACACCTGGTGTATTTCGCTTTCTCGAGTTGGTTATAAATCCGGATGTTATACACGTCTACTCTATTGCGGGTATTATCGTGAAGAGCCTTTGATAAGAGTCGTGCAACACAAAATAGGGAAGAAAGTGATACATTACAATGTCTGATAGAGCGTACATAAATGCGAAAAAGAAAAGAAAATAAGGAATGTGTTCTTCCGAATCCTAAACCACCTAACCACAACAACCTGCAATCCTACCTTCCAGCAATGATTTAACTCGTGATTACGGTAGCGTTAAGCGCGCAATCCTAATTCCTAATTCAATTAACCGACCGGTCAGATTCTCATTAATCAAGCTTAATCTATAATCAAATGTTCCCGGATTCATGATCTAACCTTCCAGCTAAACACAAATTCCTATATTACTGAGCGGTCAGCACAAGTATAAGACATTCGATGTTGATTGTAAAACCGAATTTCAAGAAAGCTTCGATAAGTCTAAGCATTAACGCATAATATCATGCATCCATTACAAATCCGATATCCCTAACCCATATCTAGAAATCTACTCACTCATGGAATCTACTGTAAAACAAGAGAAATAAACCCTAGACATGATAAGATATAAGAAATACGATTCCTTGATCTTCCCTATCTTGATACCGAAGTCCGGATTCTTGTTTCTCTTCTTCTCCAGGTTATTCTGAATTTTCCTTGTGTTTTTCGGTCTCTTCTCAGCCCCTAGCCACTGTCTGCTTGCCTTCAGATCGCCCCCTTCTCTTTGTAATTCAAGTTTAAAATTCAAAATAGGTTGTTACTGAAAAGAGGGCCCGCGCAGGCTGTGTGCTCAACCCGCGCGTGCTCATCGTGGTCACTCTGCCCGAGCGGGCTACTCGCCTCCCCGGGTCGCGCAATATCCGCTGGAAAAGAAGGCCCACGTGGGTTACGATATCTGCCCCGCGCGTGGTCATCGTGTTTGTTCAAACCCGAGCGGGTTCTCTTCTAGCCCGAGTCGTGCGATATTTTCTGGAGTTGCAGTCCGTGCGGGGGCCACTCCAAGCCCGGGCGGGCTGGGTTAATTCTGTGCCTTTGCTCCTTTTTGCTCTATGCACGGGTGTTCCATTTGGTTCCGTGGCTTGAATTTGCTCCGAGTGGTTTGTAGCTTCCAGTATGTGTGGTTGAATCCATGAATTGACACTTTAAAGCTCGGTTAGGCCTTGTCGCCTTAAAACCTGAAAAATCAACAAAAAAGGGAGTATATAAAGAACGTTCGTGTCGGATTCGTAACTCGTGCTATACAAACTACACGAAAATGATATAAATACCTAGCCTAAAACTAACACACACTACGTGTTATCAACACCAAATTGTTTCCAAGAATGAAACAGCCTCCAGAAGTACTTTTTTATCATCTGCATGGCCTCCCCAATCTGCATCACTAAAACTACGAAGTTCACAGTTAGTATCTTTGGTGTACACTATCCCATATTCTGTTGTACCTTTCACGTATTTAATTATTCTTTTCACAGCTAGCAAATGAGACTTCTTGGGTTTTGCTTGATATCTAGCACAGATTCCTACACTCAAACACAGATCAGGTTTGCTTTGTTTCCATCTCCGAAAATAACACTTCCTGTATTCTTAATTTCTGTAAAATTTGATAGAAGTTCTCTTGAACCTGTCATATGTCTAGAATAGCCACTATCAAAATACCAAGTGTTAGATTTTTCTTTTTGTGCAGATATGTAGGCAACATTGCATTGCAGGTCACTTTTCCTTATCCAAATTTATTTTAATCTAGGAGACGTATACTTACCTGAATCATACCTGAGTTTTCTATGGCATGTGATCTGTTTGTGTCCTCTAATTCCGCAGAAATAGCATCTTGCTTTATTCTTATTTTGATACAGAACCTGATACTGTCTTCCAGAGTTGTATCCATGATGAAGAAATTGTCCAAAATATCCATGATATTTCTTATTCGAATAGACGACTCTATGATCTTGTTCCTTCTTCGATGTGTAGCTTTGTTGTGATCTTTTCTGCCCCACAGAAGGAGTTTCTAGTAATTTACCTCTAAAAACAAATTTACTCTTGGTATTACTTGAATTTCCTGTATAACCAATTCCATGGTTATCTCCTTTTTTGTTTTCCTATTGAAAGAGAGTGATCAAGTTTGTCAGTGCCATTTGAGAGCATTTTCAGTTGCTTATTTATTTCTTCAAGTTGGCTTTTGACGTAACACACTTCTTCTTCTTTCAGTGCCGCTTCCTGTTTCATTTCTTCAATTCGAGCTTCCAATTTCTCATTTGTTTTGATTAGTTGGATTTTTAACTTGATCATTCTCAGCCACTCGTTGTAGATGGTTTCCACATCTACTTCATCTTCTTCTTCAATTTCTGTCTCATCAGCTTTGTTGCTTTCTCTATCATTTTCATCTATTATTCCAATGAATGCAACAAAACTTGACAATTCTTCTTCATTGTTGTCTTCAGAATCTGAACTTGATTCACTAAATTAGTGATTTTCCTTTGACCATATTTCCGTCCGCACACACATTCTTTGTGTGTCCAAAGCCCTTAATTTGTAACATTGTGTTTCTCGTAGTCCTTTAAAAACATTTTCTCTTTTTGATATACTTGGAAAATCGGATTTAAAGTGTCTGAATCCTTTACATTCATGACATTGAACTCTGGATTTGTTGTCTTTCTTGTTTCCCTGTTCATCCACAGTTGATCTTCTGGCTCATGTATGTTTCTTCATGAACTTCCCAAACTTTCTAGTCAGTAAAACAATATTTTCTTCAAGGTTATCCAGTCTAGAATTTCGTTGGTGACCTGGAGAACTACTCCTTTATTTCCTTCTTTCGTAGATTCACCTTGTTCAAGTTGGAGTTCCAATTCATAAGTCGTCAAAATCCCAACAATCTCTTTAAAACTTGTAGTATCAGTGTTTAAAGACATGTTCATAGCAACCTTTTCGGCATGAAATTTCTTTGGCAAACATCTAAATATCTTTTTGACTAGCTTTTTATCATTGAAGTTTTTTCCAAGTACACTTATTTCATTAGCAATTGCATTCATTCTGCTGAACTCCTTTACACTTTCATATTCACCCATTTCCCGTTTTTCAAACTGATGTCCCAAAATGTCCAGCTGAGTTTTTTTTACGCTTGTAGTTCCTTCATGTATGATTTCTAGAGTATCCCATGCGTCTTTAGCAGATTCACATCCTTGAATTTGCTTAAATTCATTTATGTCTACAGAAAAAAAATGTTGTTAGAGCTTTTGCATTAAAGGTTGAATTTCTTTTCTCAATGGACGTCCATTGGTCTGAAGGTTTTTCTTTGACATTTCAATTTTCATCAATTACTGTTGGTGGATTCCAACCATTCTTTACAGCTCTCCAAGCATCTTCGTCAAATCCTCTTATGCTAGCTCTCATTTTTACCTTCCAATAGCCATAGTTTAAAGCACCAAGCATCAGATCAAATTATTTTGATCCAACTATTTTGGCCTTTTGCTAATTAGAATGTGAATATGTTTTTCTAGAATTGATAGTGCAAATTTGTGAAGAGAATTAAACAATGTATATCTTTCTACAATTGATGGTTAAGAGCACATCCACGTACATTGCATTGTTTAATTGATTAATCGTTTACTGCAATAAAAAGTGATCAAATCCTTCAAATGGATATATGTGATAAATAGTCCAAAGATAGTAGTTTAACAATAACAAAACGATAAATGAACTCGCAATGACAAACTTGCTCATACATACTTTATACGATGAATTTGAGCTACCTTCCTATATCCACTGACTCGCCTCTTGATTAACTTCTTTCATCAACTTCCTTGGAACATTGTGGTCCATCCTAACCCTTAATTCTCGAGAATCGAGCATTTTAAAAAAAATGTACAAGTAACAGAGTATGACAATGAGATATCATGTTGTCCAAGACTTTGTTCAAGTTTAGATTGGTTGTCAACTTGCCAAATGAGCTTTAACATGCAACATGTGATATATTTGATCTATGTAATATTTTACAGCGTTGCAACTTGCCTTCACTCATATAAATCTAGTTGTAAGTGATATCTTTGAATGATCCTCACAACCTTCATACAATTGTTGCTAGTGTACTAACGTCTTCGCCATGATAAACTCAAATGTATTAGGTTTTCACAAAACTTTTCTTGTATAGGTGTTTTAACACAACGTATGCACTAAATAGATTTTCATTTCTACACCTACAACAAAGACAATATAATTTACCGCTCCTTGTATATCCAATTTAATTTCTATCAAATATCATAAAACTCTTTAATCCACTTTTGAATTCTATGTAAACATTGTTCATCTCTGAGTCGAACCTCTTATACATCCACCTTGCAAGTGACAAAATATTTAAACCACTTGAAGACATTATATATGAGTGAGTTAATTTAGATTATTTTGTAGGTTTAGAGATTAGTGAGATGATAAAGTCCAATGTGTGTGTGTGTATATGATTATTAATGCAATAATGTTGACAATTCTGGCGCTCGTGAACTGATAGTTGTTCTAACTTTGTGTCAGTACCATAATTCGATTGTGTTACACTATCTAACGCTCGTATTATACCTCTTACACCCTATCAATGCAAATAATATTACGATAGTCACATTGCATGTGCATCTGAACTGTGTACAAAATGGTAATATTGGTTTCACATGAAGTGTGGGGTTAGCTTGGTGTTCCATTAGAGTTAAATTCATGCTGACACTTGCAACTTGGATACCTGAAAAACAATTTCATTACCATTGTGTTACAATGGTGTTACAACCATGTTAGTCGTTCCAACGCCATGTCCACACAATAATTATGTTTTCACATTCGTAGTTATGACTTTACTAAATGCGACGTTCTTCTAATGCAACATCCATGTGTTATGTACATTATGCATTGGAAATTATCTTAAACGTACTTTTGCGGATGCATTTATGTTGGAATATTCATGTTATTTGGTTGTGTACTAATAAAGTTGTTGCAAAGATATATCTGTTTATGTATTATTAGCAATATAAATTAATGCTTTGATGACATGTATTATTCAGCATCTCAGAAGCTTTCCATCGTTCGACATTAAGCTCGAAAGGTGTGTTCTTGTTGAGTAGCTTATGGCTGGCCATGATATCTTAAAGAAGTCTTGTATAAATCATTGATTGAATTTTGTATGCATTAGAAAACTTCTATTGGCTTTAATGTTCTTAGGTGGGGTCAATTTCTCAATCATTGGATCTTGGTTTTTCACGACTTATATGACCTTGGTCGATACCATATGCCCAACCACAATTCATTCATGTACCATAAAAAGATATTTATTCCAATTGAGCACGAGGTTTGCTTTTTGGCACTTGTATAACACTTTATGATACACCCCTCAGGGTGAGAATTTTGGGACGCGTACAGAGAATCCGTTAACCTCGATCGCTCGAGTAGGATTCGAGGTGTCAAGGTTGGTTTCTTGACTGGTCTAAGGACACTCTTCAAGAAATCATCTGTTGACGATGGATGATTGTGCAGGATGGTGGAGGATCCCTAGACTGGCCTAGGGGCACATCGAAGGTGGAGGATGGAGGTTGATGGATGAAGTCGAGGTGTTTAGCTAGAGTGATAGACACCACAAGAGGTGCGGAATCCTCTTGATATAGTCGAAATGGCTTCAATATTAATTCAAATTGCAATGTCTCTTATAAATGAAATGGAGTCCTTTATATAGGCGAGACTGATCATCTCGTTTTCATACGTATTTCTTGCACGATTTAGGAGACGTTTTTTATACATATGTGATGTTTTACGTATGATTCCGTTTCCGTTTTACTTGTTTTCGTGTTTTCATGTTCTTACAGGTCTTTACACGTATTTGGATCAATTTGGAGCTAAAAGGACATGCACGGATAAGGAGCAAAACTTCGAGGATCATCACGGGAGAAACGGGACGAGATTGAGCATGGAAAGCCTCCACCCGGTCGGGCACAACTCTTGCACGACCG
>CM071867.1:20646251-20670933 GCA_036759665.1 Gynandropsis gynandra
CTTCTAGATTTCCCGAAGAATGTCTTCAATTTCCCTACGTGCCATTCTCGATGTCCACAAGCTTGTTGGGGAAAATTTCGATGATTGGTACCGCAACCTTAAGATCGTCCTCAAGCAGGAGAAGATACTCGATTCGATCGAGAATCCTATCAAGGAACCTGCTGATAACGATGTGGATGGCATGATTGCTTGGGCAGAGCAAAGGGATCGCCTTGACACTGCCAAGTGTATCATCCTAGCCTCAATGAGTTCAGAACTCCAGCGCCAGCATGAGGATATGGAGCCTGCTGCTATCATTGAGCATCTTAAGAAGATGTATGGTGCGCAGAGCCGAACGGCAAGATATCAGTTGTCGAAGGCACTATTCAAGTCAAGATTGTCTGTGAACTCTCCGGTGGGGCCCCATGTTCGTAAGATGATCAGTCTTATTGAACAGCTTGTGAAGCTGGGGTGCACACTAGGCAAAGAGTTATCTCAAGATCTGATCTTGCAGTCATTGCCTGAGACGTTCTCTCCGTTCATTGTTAACTTTAACATGAACAAGATGGACATGGATCTGCATGAGATGCTGAACCAACTGATTGACTATGAGAGTCAGTCAGTGTCTGAGACGTCTAAGGGACATAGTGCCGTGATGATGGTCGGCTCTTCTTTCAAGAAGGGCAAGGGCAACAAAAAGCCCAAGAAGAAGCTCCTTGGGCCCAAGGGTGGTGTGACCATACCTAAGGCAAAAAGGGGCAAATCTGACCAAGCTGATGCTGAGTGCTTCTTCTGTAAGAAGAAGGGGCATTGGAAGAGGAACTGCAAAGAATACCTGCAGTCTCTGAAGGGCAAGAAGCCAGGTAAGATTCTCATGGAAAATGTTTTCATGATTTCCTTAACTACTATTGATTCGTCTAGATGGGTATTGGATACCGGTAGCAGTTTTAACATCTGCAATATGTTGCAGGGGCTGAGGATCAGTAGGAGGTTCAGGAAGGGAGAGTTCAGTCTGAAGGTTGGAAATGGCGCAAGTGTTGCTGCTCTAGCCGTAGGATCAATTTCCCTTGTAATGCCTACGGGCAAGACCTTGTTGTTAGACGACTGTTATTATGTTCCTAAGTTTGTTTCGAACATAATTTCTATTTCTATGCTTGATAGACGTGGATTTCGAACAGTTTTTAGTAATAACATTTGCTCTATTTATCATGGTGATGAATTTTGTGTGAATGGTTATTTACAACAAGGGCTGTATATCTTACCTGATGTTAATGTAGAAGAAATTAACATGCATGTTTCGGGCCTTAAGAGAAAAGTAGATGATCGTCAAAGACAGACGTATCTTTGGCATTGTAGACTTGGTCATATCGGTGAGAAGAGGATAAACAGGTTGCATAAAGATGGTCTTTTAGGCCATTTCGATTATGAATCTTATGCAACTTGTGAGTCCTGTCTCACTGGTAAGATGACCAAATCTCCGTTTAGTGGAACCGGGGAAAGAGCTACAGAACTCCTAGGGCTGATACATACTGATGTGTGTGGACCTATGAGAGTTCAAGCCAGGGGTGGATATTCGTACTTCATCACATTCACTGATGATATGTCGAGATATGGATTTGTGTTCTTGATGAAACACAAATCCGAATCTTTTGAAATGTTCAAGAGATTCCGCAGTGAAGTGGAGAAACAAACCGGAAAGAGTATCAAGGTGTTGAGATCTGACCGGGGCGGTGAATATCTTAGTCATGAATTTGTCGATTATCTAAGGCAAAATGGGATTTTGTCTCAGTGGACTTCTCCCGGAACACCACAACATAATGGTGTATCCGAACGGAGAAATCGAACCTTATTAGATATGGTGAGATCCATGATGGGGTTCACTGATCTTCCAATGAACTTATGGGGCTATGCTTTAGAAACAGCTGCCTATCTGCTAAACAAAGTTCCCACCAAAGCAGTCTCGAAGACACCATATGAGATATGGAAAGGACGTAAGCCAAACCTGAGGCACATCAAGGTTTGGGGGTGTCCGGCCTTCGTTAAGAGACTTCAGCCAGACAAGCTTGATGCTAGGTCTGACAGATGTAGGTTCATAGGTTATCCCAAGGAAACTATGGGATATTATTTCTACCACCCGTCTGAACACAAAGTGTTTGTGGCCAGAACGGCAACCTTTCTTGAAAGGGAATTCCTTGATGAAGGAATTCATGGTGGGGAAGTAGTTCTTGACGAGATTCAAGAACCCGATGAGCCAACACAAGCTCATGGACATGAGATGTCAAATGAGCGTTCTTGGCTGAGTGATATAGTGTTAGGCTCCGGCGCTTCATCTTCAAATGTTGAAGTGACAGTGCCCGTTCAGGAACAAGTTCAGGAACCTGTTCAGGAACCTGTTCAGGAACAAGCCCAACAAGATATCCCAGCGCAGGTTGAACCTGCTACACAGGCTTCCTTGAGAAGGTCAACACGTTCTCGACGTGCACCTGACAGACTTAATCTGATGGTGCAAGAGGATGTGGTCGGTCATATAGATGACGACCCTTTGACTTTCCAAGAGGCTATACAAGGCCCTGATTCTGAGAAATGGTGGAAAGCCATGGAATCCGAGATGGAATCTATGAAGATCAACAAAGTATGGACTTTGGTTGATTCTTCACAGGCTTCCAGACCGATAGGTTGTAAATGGGTTTACAAAAGGAAGATTGGAGCGGACGGGCAGGTAGAGACCTATAAAGCTCGTCTAGTTGCCAAGGGGTATAGTCAACGAGAAGGGATTGACTATGAAGAAACGTTCTCCCCTGTGGCAATGCTCAAATCTATTCGGATTCTGCTTGCGATAGCGGCATTCCATGACTATGAGATTTGGCAGATGGACGTGAAAACAGCTTTCCTTAACGGAGAGCTCCAGGAAGAAGTCTTCATGACTCAACCTGAGGGTTTCACGTCGCCAACTCAAAGTCATATGGTATGCAAGCTTCAGAGGTCCATTTATGGACTCAAGCAAGCTTCTCGAACCTGGAACATTCGCTTTAACAAGGCAGTTGAAGAGTTCAACTTTGTTAGATGCGAAGAAGAGCCTTGTGTGTACAAGAAGTTTAGTGGGAGCGCGGTTGTCTTCCTTGTGCTTTATGTGGATGACATATTGCTCATAGGGAATGACATTCCGGCGTTGCAAGAGCCGAAGTTCTGGTTATCCGAACAATTCTCCATGAAAGATCTGGGAGAAGCAACCTATATTCTGGGAATAAAGATCTATAGAGATAGATCAAGGAGGTTGCTTGGACTATCGCAGTCCCAGTACATTGATACCATCATGAAGAGGTATAACATGGAAAATTCCAAGAGAGGCTATCTACCGATAGGCACTGGAATTACTCTCTCCAAAGAGGATTGTCCTCAGACACAAGAAGAGAGAGAACGCATGAGTAGGATCCCATATGCTAGCGCAGTGGGAGCCATCATGTATTCCATGACATGTACGAGGCCTGATGTAGCCTTCGCGCTAAGTGTAGCGAGTCGGTATCAGGCAGATCCTGGTGAGGAACATTGGAAATTGGTGAAAACCATTCTCAAGTACTTGAGAAGGACTAGAGACCAATTCCTCGTTTATGGAGATTCTAACTTAGAGTTAGAAGGGTTCACGGATGCCAGCTTTATGTCTGATAAAGATGATAGCAGATCGACATCGGGGTATGTCTTTTGTCTCAATGGGGGTGCAGTGTGTTGGAAAAGTTCCAAGCAAGCTACTGTAGCTGATTCGGTTACTGAAGCGGAATACATAGTAGCTTTCGAAGCTGCTAAGGAAGCGGTCTGGATGAGAAAGTTCATAACTGAACTTGGTGTGGTACCTTCAATAAAGGAACCAGTTCCTTTATTATGTGATAATACCGGGGCAATAGCCCAGGCGAAGGAACCAAGATCTCATAAAAGATCAAAGCATGTTCTGCGGAAGTTCCATCTGATAAGGGAAATCGTTGAGCGTGGGGACGTTCAAATCCAGAAGGTAGAAGGAAAAGAGAATGCAGCAGATCCGCTCACAAAGGCGCTTGGTTCAAATGAGTTTGACAAGCACAAGTTGAAGATTGGATTGAGAGACATGGCTTGCTGGAATTAGTTCTAGGAATAGTACAACTGTTGTAACTATTTAAGAGCTATTTTATGTCTTGTATTTTGAACACTTATAAATAAATGAAATGGCATTATTTTATCATTTTGATGATATTTGTAAATATATATGTGTATATGTTTTCATAGCTAGTATGATAGAGTCCATGATTAAGTTTAGAAACTTGTCATCATGATAGAGATCATGATAAAGAGAGTCAAGTTTTGGTAAAACTTAATCTAAATCGTTCTTGATCATAGGATAACTAATTGGACGTTAGTAATCCGGATAGATCAACATGGATGTGATGGTTTCTATTTGATAGAAATTAGTAGATCTCTTTTACTAAATCACATGTATGGATGATGCACATAGAGATGTGATCATTGAACAGACCCAAAGGGAGAATTCCTAATGGTTACATTACCATTGAACTGTCAATAGGAATTTCTCTAGAAGGATTGGAATATTATAATTTCCTTAGACCTGAGATCAACATGGTAATTGACAAGTTATCTACCATTCTTTGATACTGGACACCTTATGCCTTGGGATGTAAGTTGAAAGGATATTGGGAATGATTAGATGCTTGTGCAGTTAGTGATTGATCAAGATGGAATCCGTCAACTCTAGGTAAAGAGTTTGAGCTCTATGTTGTCAGCAACATAATGACTGAAAAGACCTTGGCCAGGGCATTTGAATGAGAGAAGAAAGGAGTTTCTTGCGATCATTCACCAGTCAGTTATGTTAGGCATGAAACATAGTTGATAATCTATTAGGACTTGACAGTTAGACCATGTCCTAGGATTATCCGGAGCTGTAAAGACGGAGGGAAATAATAATATTATCCTTCTACCATGGTTCTACAGAGTAAGGATGTTACTTCACATTATCTGGTCGTTGAGGAGTGTTGCTAGACGCCAACCTCGATTAGTTAATTAGTGAGACTAATTGACTACCAGCTTAGTGATGAACCTACGAGGTCACACGCATACGAGTGTCTCGGTATCTGCTTATGATTGTTAGACAATCAGTGTGGGATACAGTTATATTCATCCGCTAGCACCGAAGAATATAATTGTATTTGTTTTTTCTTTTGGGTTAGTACATAAGATGTACAGGCAGATATGTGTATGGAGATACATGTATTTCAACTATTTGAAATATTACGTAAAGGCAAGTGGAAGATTGAAAGTCCTATGCCAATTATGTAATATTTGAATAGTTATGGGTTAAGTTGTAATTATTAAAGAGTTAATGATTATAAATAAACGCTTTACGAGGTTTCGTTATACACACTATTCTAAGACGAAAACCCTAGCCGTCAGAAAAGAAAAACCCGAAGAACGAAAAACAGTTTTTCGTTCTTCCGAATCCCGCATCTAAGCAATCTCGGCGTGGATACGCGTAGAGGACTTGTGCTATCAAGTCTCACATCCGATCATCGATTTCAACGCAACAGGTATAACAGAAACTGTTTCTAAATTTGTTTATCGTTGAGATCTGTAAAAACTAATCCGAACATGACTAGATCGTTATTCGGGTTGATTAAAACACGTTTCCGCATAATCAAATCAACCCTACATAAAATAGGTCCAAATTGTTATAGGTGTTACATTCTGCAAAATTCAACTCAGAAATACGCTTTTATTAAAATAAAATATTAAAATATAATAAGAGTTGATGATATAAAATAATGGTATTCATACACCACATAACAATCTAATCAAATTAAGTTCTTCCATATATGTTTAATTTATATATATTATACTTAGTAATTACCCATGCTTCGTGCTATAAATTTTGTGCAGTCATATTTTTAACGTTAAATTCACTCTTCAGAAAAAAATTGCTCTTTGAGAATCATAACTTGTTCAAATTTAATTTTTTTATTCAGAATCTGACCAATGGAAAACTATTGGTGTGTATATATGTATATGGATATGTATGTATATATATGTATGTGTATATATTTGTGTATATATATGTATCCATATAGTTATACATATCTGCGGGCATGTCTGTTTGACATGAATGTATATATATATATATACTTGTTCATGTATATGTGTGTATATTCATGTACGTGCTCTTACGTTTATATATGTGCGTATATTTATGTGTATATACATATTTATATAAATATAGATATATGTTTTTCTTTATATATATATATATATATGTTTTTATGTGTATGTACATATATATATGTATATATATATATTTATGTGTATGTACGTATATATGTGTGTGTGTTTATATGTATATTTACATGGATGTATGCAGGTATATATGATTATGTGTATGTGTAAGTAAATGTATATGTATTGGTAAATGTGTGTATATATGTATGTCTATATGAATGTTTATGATGACGATGAGACGACGACTAGATACATAATCTACAAGGAATGATAACAAATTATATTTTTACCTTTATATTTACCAATTGATTTAATTAACTTTGGATTTTTATATCCTGTAAAATTATTTTTTTCCAATGAAAAAATATATGTTTTTTAACGATTTTAGATAGGAGAATATCATAAATGCCTTTTTAGGGTTAAAACATTTCAAAACTATCCTCATAAATCTAATAAAAAAAATGGAAAAAAGACATATGTGCTCTTAATGAAAAACACTTACAAAAGAGGGAAAGTCAAATATGAGAGGAGGGAAAACAAAAATTAAGAGGAGGGAAACAAAGTAGAGAGCTATTTCCTTTCATTTTCGAGTGTTTCCCTTCTATTTTCGAACGATTTCCTTCAATTTTTGAGTGATTTCTTTCCATTCTCGAGTGATTTCCTTCCATTTTGAGCGTTTTGCAGTAATTTTCGAACGATTTCCAACAATGTTTCAGCCATTTTCAGTGATTTCCACCAATTTCTAGCGTTTTTAGCGATTTACCGGTGATTTTTGGCGATTTCCGGTGATTTGTAGGTGACTTTCAGCGATTTCGACCGTTTTCCGTCGATTTCTGGCATTTTCCGGCGTTTTCTGGCAATTTCCGGCGATTTCTGGCAGTTTCCAGCGATTTCTGGTAGTTTCCGGCGATTAATGGCAGTTTCCGGCGGTCGCACTGGATCACAGGGTCGAACTGGGTCGCAGGGTCGGACAGGGTCGCTGGGTCGTAGGGTCGGACAGGGTCGCTGGGTCGCAGGGTCGGACTGAGTCGGACTGGGTCGCAAGGTCGGACATGGTCGCTGGGTCGCACGGTCGGACTGGGTCGCAGGGTCAGACATGGTCGCAGGGTCGGACTGGGTCGCAAGGTCGGACAGGGTCGCTGGGTCGCAAGGTCGGATTGGGTCGGTGGGTCGGACTGGATCGCTGGGTCACAGGGTCGCACTGGATCACTGGGTCGCAGGGTCAAACTGGATCAAACTAGGTAGAAGGGTTGCAAGGGGTATTTTGGGAATTTTAAGATTTATAAGGGTATTTTTGAAGCGAAATTTTTTTTTCGGGAAGGGTATTTTTGAAATCTTTTAGCCCTACGAGGGTATTTTTGAAATTACCCCTTTTAGATTGTAATTCATATATCATTAAATTTGATAAAATAGGATCCAAATTGTTATAGATCATTACATTATGCAAAATTTAACTCAGAAATATCCTTTTATTAAAATAAAAAACATGAAAACACAATAAATAATAAAGTACACAATCTTAATATAATATTCATTCACCACATAACAATCTAATAAATTAAAGTTTTTCCATAGGTTTGATTTCCTTATATTAGAACTAGTAATATATCTGCATTTTGCCGATAAGTTTTGTACAATTAAATTTTTAATGTTAAATTCGTCTTAAACTATTGTTCTTTGATAATAATAAAGTGACTTGTTCAAGTTGTGATTTGTTAATTTGGAATCCGATATATATATAGATGTGTCTATATATGTATATGTGTATATATTTGTGTGTTTTTTACATATAGATGTATCTCATATGCTTATACATATATATGTTTTTATGTGTGTTATACATGTAGGTCAGATGAACATGTTTTGAGTATAAAACCTCTTCAAGTCTTCGAGAGAAAGGAGATGACGTGACCATCAACTTTGAAGCTAAAATTAGATGATCAAGAGGGGGCAGATGATTCACCAGCCCAAAAACATCACCAATATCGATATCTAATCTCACACTTAGATGATATGTTGTGGGCGAGTTAACTAGAGCCAAGATATTTATAAAGATCAATCTTAAAAGGGGTTATCAGTAGATTTGACTGTGAAACGATGTGAATGAAAATCCATATTTAAAACTAAACAAAACTTTTATGAATAGTTTATCATGCCATTTGGCATCACCAATGCATCCTGTCATGAGGTTCATGAATAATTTTCTAAGAGTATGTATCAGTGAATTTATGGTTGTTTACTTTGATAAAATTATAG
The DNA here is from genome assembly GCA_036759665.1 of Gynandropsis gynandra. NCBI lineage: Eukaryota > Viridiplantae > Streptophyta > Magnoliopsida > Brassicales > Cleomaceae > Gynandropsis > Gynandropsis gynandra. The sequence goes on from CM071867.1 coordinate 20,654,736, forward strand.
CTTATAACAATGTTTAGTACATCACATACTACATTTGAGCAAATATTAAGGACTTTCCGAAAGAGAAAGCTCTTTGCTAAATTCATGAAGTGCGTTGTTTGCATTAATGAATTTTAGGTTTCGCTTAGAATAATGAAAGAGATTAGATTTGTTGAGAAGTGCAGAATCGTATGGATATGATACTCATTGTGTATCTTGATGAATTGGATTGTAATAAGTGAACATAGTTTACGAGTAGACGATGAGCATTCACAAGTTTGGAGCTTTCATGGATTATATTGACATTTTATGAAGGATTTCAGTAGCCTTGTTGCACCATTCACATTCATTATCAAGAAGGATAAACAATTTGAGTGGAAAGAGACGCATCATAAGGCTTTTACATTCCTAAATTAACATCATACACATGCACCATCTTAATCTTACCAAAATTTGATAAGGTGTTTGATTTCGAGTGATGTTGAAGCACCTTAATGGAAAAACATCACTCAAGAAAATACATATCAAGTGGTTGGAATTTATTGAAACATTATCATTCATCATCAAAAGTAAGCAAGGAAAAGAAATATGGTGGCTAATGAACTATCAAGGATACATGCTCTAATCACCACACTGGAGGTCAAGGTGATGGGTTTTAAGTTCATTAAAGAGTTGTATCAAGGAATTTCAGATCTAGAATCATCTATAATGAATGAGAGAAAGAGCCTACAATCCATTCTACATATATAGAGATATCTCTTTTGTAAAAGAAGTTGCATTAGGCAAAGTTTAATGCAAGAGTTAATATCTCAACCAACATATGGATGAGCTCTTATGGGACATTTTGCATAGATAAGACGTTGATCAACATCAATGAGCATTTTTTTCACATCTAAAGAGAGATGTAACACGATTTTGTGAACGGTGTACCACGTGTCACAAGGTTAAATCCCACTCACATCCCCACGATTTGTATTTTCCTACCTATTACAACTCATTCGTGACTGACTTATTCACGAATTTTGCTCTTGGTCTTCCGAAGATCGGAAACAAACATTTTATCTTTGTTGTGGTTAACGAGTTTTCGAAGATGACTCATTTCATCCCATTTCTTCAAGGAATTTTTACCTATATGGACTACCAAGGTCCATTGTTTTCGACAGAGACACCAAATTTGTAAACTACTTTTGGACGATGTTATGGAAAAAACTTGGGACGAAGCTTTTATTCTCTACAACATGCCATCCTCAAACCGATGGCTAAACCGAAATTGTCAATCGCACCTTATCTACCTTACTTCGAGCAAAAAGTGGCAAAATTCTCAAGAATCGATTTGATTGCTTGCCCCATATGGAGTTTGCATACAGTTGCACCCTACACTCGACTACAAAGCACTCATCGTTTGAGATCGTCTATGAGTTCAACCCAATTATGCCATTAAAGCGGATGCTAATCTCGATGCTGAGAAGAAAGCGGATGCTAATCTCGATGTTGATAAGAAAGCGACTGCACCACTCCCAAAACAAGAGATAATTAATCGGATGTTAAGAAGAAAGCGGATGCTATGAAGAAGATGCACCAAAAATTTCAAGATAACATCACTAAGAGCGCCAAGCAATATGCTCATCAAGCAATCAAACATCGCAAGGAGCTTACATTCAAAGTTGGAGACTCTATGTAACTGCATTTTAGATAAGAAAATTTTCCAAGCAAGAAAAATTTATAGCTAGCCCTTTGAGGAGATAGTCCATTTCGCTTCATTAACAATATCAATGACAATGCCTACCGTTTGAAGCTATCGGATGAGTATAATGTGTCATATATTTTCAATTTTAGTGTTTTAACTCCTTTTGATGCAAATTACCATGGTTTTAGGACAAAACCTCTGCAAGAAGGAGGAGATGATGTTGTTATCAACTTAGGAGTTGGTTTGTATGACCAAGAAGAGCAAACTAGAGCTAGAACCTTAGGCAAATACTCAAGATACATAATTGATTAATGATTTCAATTAAACTACGAAAACGAGGAGAGCTAATGAACTCATGGAAAAATGAGAAACATATGCATTCTACAAAAAATAATCAAGTATCACACACTCAATTCAAGATCAAAAACATTATCATTCTATGCAACAACAGCCAAGGATATTGTCATTTTAAAACCTTCAGCAACTAGAACACAACCAAGCCAGATTTTTCAATTATTTAGCTCCAAACTAGATAAAAAAAGAGATGACAACATGATTGATGATTTCTTTATGATTTGCAACAACTAAACAATTGATTTTATTTCTTTTTTTCCTTTTCGAACGTTTTTTCCTTCCACACATATTGCATATATTTTCGTTCTTTGCAGTCTATATAGAGTTGTTTCCTTGAAATTTTTAAGATACATATCGAGTCAATAAAAACTATAACATTTAAGCGGTTTTTCTTCTTCTTGTCTTATTTCAGTTCTTTGCATCAAAATTGAAGTGTTTATGAGTTTATCAAGGATTACCCATCTTTCTTATGATTCCCTTTAACACTACAAAAAACAGGCATTTTCCAACGGACAAACACTACAAAAAACAGGCGACGCATTTCCCAACGGATGGCAACGGATCTGTGGCCGTTGGAAAACGCGCGTTGCAAATCCGGATCCGTTGCATTCGCAACAGCGTTGCAACGAATAATATCCGTTGCAAAAATTTAACAGATAGCCAACGGATAACATCGTTGAAAATTTGTAACGGACGCCAAATTTGTAACGGACACCCATTGAAAAAATTTGTTACGGATGCCCGTTAACAATTTTTAACGGACATACGTTGCCATCCAGGCGGGAAAAAATAAGCGCGATTTAAAATTTCCAACGGGCATCCGTTGGAAACTAACGGGAAAGAGCAACGGTCGTCCGTTGCAAATTGACGGGAAAAGACAACGAACGTCCATTACCATTTGACGGGAAAAGTTGCCAACGGATGCCCGTTAGAAATTACAACGGACATCCGTTGGAATGTTGGTTAAAAAATAAAAAAATAAAAATATTTTTAAAAATAAAAAGTTTTTAATTTAAAAATTAAAATTGTTTACAAAACCATTTAAACTAAAACTAATCCTATTACATTTCATTTAGATCAGTTGGATCGATATCATCTCCTTGATCGCCACCACCTCTAGACGGTGTTGCATCCGAATAAGGACCCGGTTCTTGTCGCGGCGTTGATCCCCTCCCCTGGCCAGACAACAACTCGATGACACTCTCCAAGTGCTATACTATGGCTCAAGTTTCTCGAAGTTGTTATTCGAGATCCTCGATCCGCCGTTGTTGCGTGTAACTCTCTTGGACTACGGGAGGTACTGTCGTGGCGTCCTCGACGATATCTTTTTGAAGTGCCCCGAGACCGTGTAGATGTCCCTTATACAGTCTCACTGACTACAAGACAAACAAAATTAGAGTTAGATTTTTACAAAATATTTTATTAATAATCGAAAACCAAAAGAAAAAGTTTTTATCTCTTAATAAATTTTGTCCTTTCGTAAAGGACTCAGCTCGTCGGGAGTCGAACCACAAGCTTATGATTGTTGTGTAATCTTCTTCGTCACAGCTTTCACGGTTCTTTCCGCTCGAGGATCGACGAGTTCAGGTTCGTCGACCTCTTCCCCGGCGACCAGCTTCTTCTTGGTGTGGGTTTCTAATACCAGCTCAAGAAGAGTCGGTTCTCTTTCTATCACTACAAGAAAATCACGTATTAGGGACTGAAGAATCCATCCCTAATTCGTCCCTAAACAGGTTTAAGGACGAATTAGGGACGACTAGTGGTAGTCCGCAAACGCGCGTCTCCAAATGTCATCCGTCCCCAATCCATCCCCAATTCGTTCCCAATTAGGGATGGAAAATTTAGTCCCCAATCCATCTCCAATTAGGGACGGAAAATTCAATCCCCAATCCGTCCCCCATCGGGGACAAACCATTTTTCGTCCCTAATTTTTTTTAAATAAAAATTAAAATTAAAATAAATTGTGGAGAATGTTCCACCGCCACCGCTTGAAGGGATGAATTCATCTCCACCCCTCGATGTGGCCGTTATCACCCCACCACCGCCGCCGCCAAATCTATCGGAGCGACTTCATCCGCCCTCACAACCCCCTCCGCCTCCGAAATCTCCACTGCCCCAGACACCAACTCCAACGCCTCCGCGAATGAAGAGGAAGGGATCTTCTAACAGGAACTGTCGGCTTTGGCCACTGCCTCCTCCGCCTCCACTCCAGCTCGAGGAAAAGTCGAAAATCAGTGGACTTAACACTGGGAAGACGGTGGGTATTGTCTTTGCCGGGTGTGCTGCCATGTTACAAGTCTGCGTTGTTGCCTTCTTGGTTTTCAAGAGAAAGCAGCTTCTGAAGATGAGGGATACGTGTTGAGTTTAAGAGATTGTGGAGGAGGCAACAACTGATTCGAAAATTTACATACAATTGGGGACGATCGTAATACAATCGTCCCTAATTGGGGACGGTAGAGGCTTTTCTGTCCCTAATTGGGGACGGCTCATCCGTCCCTAATTGGGGAAGGCTCATCCGAATCCGTCCCTAAAATGGTTTTTAAAGCCCTAAATTTAGGGATGGTCCCAAATTCGTCCCCAATTTTAAGGACGGAAAGAGATGTCGTTCCTAATTTAGGGACGGATGTTTGGTCGTCCCTAAATTTAGGGACGACAACACCTTTCGTCCCCAAATTTAGGGACGCCTTACTCATCCGTTTCTAATTGGTCCTTAAAATGGTTTTTAAAGTCCTAAATTTAGGAATGGTCCCTAATTTGGGGACGGATGTTTGGTCGTCCCTAAATTTAGGGACGGCAGCAATTTCCGTCCCCAATTTAGAGACGGTAGCAATTTTCGTCCCCAATTTAGGGACGACAACAATTTCAATCCCCAATTTAGGGACGCCTTACTCATCCGTGTCTAAGTGGTCTGCAAATACGGACGGATTAGAGATGGCTATTCGGTACCCAAAATTAGAGACGGATTCGGGACGGATTTTATTATCCGTCCCTAATCCGTGTATAATCCGTCCTTAAATTTAGGGACGGAAATGTCAATCCCCAAATTCTGTCCCTAATCTTGAATTTTCTAGTAGTGTATCAGTTGCATTTGTAATATAAAATAAAGTTAATTAGATAAATATTTTTAAAAAAATTTAAGTAATAATAAATTTTACCAATTCATGTTTTCTTTTCGGGAATGATTTTGATCCCGAAGTATGGCGATGTGGATCATCTCCGGAAATCTTCTCGTCGTACCGATATTTTTTGGTCTTCTCGCTCTTGGCCTTGAAGTTTGTGGACTCCCAATGCTGAATCATTTGATTGAATACCTCGTCCGTTGCCCATGTCGGTTTGCGATTTTTGGCGTAGTAGTTGAGCTTGGCGTTGTTCATCATAAGGCGCACCCGAACCTGCATGTCATGCACCCATGTTGTGTAGATGCGTTTTATCCTTTCTCCTCCATCTGTATGTGCGCTGCAAATAATTTATAATTTGTTAATTTTATAACATATATATAACTAATAATTTTAAATGAAATATAATTTAAAACTTACGATAAAATTGCACCACCATCGGTGATGCATGACTTCTGGCGTAACTTGGTAGGAATAATATAATCGGTCCTGTAAAGATCTTTGGATGATGTCGTTGTTTGTGTGTTTGATCATGACATCCACGTCAAATTTGCAATATCAAATTAAAAAATTACATAATATTTATAACTTACAATAATAAAAATGCAAATAATAATTTTTTTACCATAACGCTCGGCAGATGGTTCGGGATCGATAATCGAAAAGGTAGGACGCCCATCAAAATTATCGATCAAGGAATCGATATCTACCATATCGTCATCTTCATCAAATATCGGTGGTGCCGATATTGGTGAAGGAGGATGATATGGTGGTGGTGGAGGCGGGGAAGGAGCTCCCACATAACCAGCCAATATTCCTCCCAATCCAATAAATCGTCTAACCTGATCAGCCTCGAACCAACAGTATCCACACACCGAGCAATGTTCGATGCATATCAATCTGGAAACTTAATGCCTTCTTTTAACCACTTTACTAATGCCGTTTTCGGCGGACCAGACAATCTGAATACTAGGACATGTGACCTTCCATCTCTTAATTCCAACTCAGTTCATCGACATATTGCCTTCAAATCTTTTCTTGATTGTATATTATCCTTAATTTTACCCGCCACATTCAAAACATTATTGATGATGTTATCGAAAATGTTCTTTTCGATATGCAATAACATCTAAATTATATCGTAATATCAATGATTTCCAGTATGGTAGTTCCCAAAATATACTACGAGTTATGTCATTCACCTTGGTCTTTTGGTTTACAATGCCCACGATCTCCACCATATTCTACCGATTCTTGTAAATCCCCCGTTGTGTTCAATCTTTCGTACAAGATTTGTGTTCCGGTTTGCATGCATGGTGCCTTTTCTTTTTGTACCACGTTCTCTCGAAAATGTTTTTTTATCTTTCCGAAAAGCATGCGCACGAGGAAGAAATCTTCTATGACAATCAAACCAACATGGTTTCTTACCATGTACTAGTCGAAATGAATCTGTATCATCCATACAATATGGACATGCCAATATTCCGTGCGTGCTCCATCCAGATAACATTCCATAGGTAGGAAAATCACTAATTATCCACAACAAAACAGTTTTCAATGTGAAATTTTGCTTTGTACCGATGTTATAAGCAAGAATTCCTTTGTTCCACAAATGTCTTAATTCATGAATTAAGGGTTGCAAAAAGATATCGAAACTTTTTTCGGATATTATGGTCCTGGAAAAAGCAACATCAGAAATATTACCTCTCTTTTCAAACACATCTCAGGAGGCAAATTATACGGAGACAAAATCACCAGCCACAAAGAATATTGACATTCAGATTGTCCATATGGACTAAAACCATCCATGTACAGGCAAAGATAAACATTTCTCGTTTCATACGCGAACTCGAGAAATATTTCATTGAAATCTTTTCAAGCCTTACCATCCGATAGATGTTGCATTATACCTTCAACCGTCGAGTGTTCTGCGTGCCATCTCATTACCACGACGGTTTTTTCGATTCAAATAACCTTCTCAACCTGTTTGCTACATGCATATAGAACATTTTCTTGTATGGTACATATTTACGTGAAGATGGTTTTTTAGACCGAGATCTACTTGCACCGCAAAACTTGCATTCTAACAAGTCTTTATCATTTATTCAAAACAACATGCAACTGTTTCTGCAAACATCAATTTTCTCATGTGGCATTCCTAAATCTTTTAACACGTTGTTTGTTTCGTAGTATATCCCGGGGAGGTTGATTATTTTCCGGTAAATATTCATGCATGGTTTTGCAAAATGAATCCATGCAATTTTCAGCAACATTGTAGTCTGCTTTTATACTCATCAATCTTGAAAATAAAGATAAACGAGACTGACCTTCACGATAACCTTCATATATAGGATGTTTCGCCGAATCCAATAGGTTGAAGAATTGGCGTGCATCGATGTTTGGCATCTCTTCATGCGTTTGTTCATTAACAACTACAGGAAAAGCATCTGACACCATTTCCACATATGGATTGGTCGTTGATGCTTTATAAATAACTTTTTCATTTCTTTCTACTTGTGCATCTTTCACAGTATCTCTAACGCCACAATTTTCGCCGTGAAAAAACCAAATTTCATAATTCTCAATGAAACACACTTTGTAAAGATGTTTGCAAACAATTTCTTGACTTTGATACTTTATGTTTTTGCATATTTTGCATGGACATAACATTGTCCCGCATTCTTGACACAAAGGTTGCATCGATGCAAAACTCATGAATTGCTCCAATCCGTATAAGAATTCTTGTGTAATCTCTTCGGTGATAGGATCTTTTCTTCTATACATCCACTCTCTCGATCTATATATATCTCTATTTGAAGAAGACGTCATTTTGTTAAATATATTTATTATTGACGGTTTGATGCAATCTTTGGTTTTGATCTAAATAGTGTAATTTCCAATGGATATCAGTTGGAAATTGCAATGGATGCCCATTTCAAGTTCACGTGAATTTATCTCCACCGGGAAATCTCAAAATTAACAATTTCAACGGGCATTTGTTGCCATTCATAATGAGCATCTGTTATAATTATTAATGGATGCCCGTTGAAATATTTTTCCTCGGGTTCTAACGAACTTCCAACAGACGGGGCCAACGGAAGAAATCCGTTATCATTCCGTTAAAAATTACGACGGATTACAACGGATGGGGTAACATACGTTATATGTTAAACATCCGTTGAAATTTGTAACGGATTCCAACGGATTTATGTCCGTTGAAAGTTCTCTTAAATCCATTACAATCCGTTGCCATTTCGTATCAACGGACGGATCCGTTGCCCCGTCCGTTGGAAATGGCGTGTTTCTTTGTAGTGTAACTTCCACAATCTAACCCCACATTTTGGAGAGTTTTGAGAAGTTTCAAACCTCCAAACTCTTCACCATCTAATATTTTTGGTTCAGCGAGAGATTTTATAAGCACGAATCTGCATCTCTTCGTAAATTAAGTATCTATCCCTTTATGAATAGGAGCTTGTATCACAAGATGTCACATATCATGTTACTAGTCTATGCCAACGTTCTATTGTTATTAAATAATGAAAAATGAATGAAACCCATTAATAACTATAAAACCTGAAATGTGTTCTTCGATTGATGAACACTTTAAATCCTCTTATAACTCGACTAGTGAACTTCAAACTCAAAGAAGATATTGCAACACTTTTGGTATAGTGTTTATAAATCGTTGAACTCTCGGATTCGCTCCAAGAATTTTTTAACTAGATCTAAAAAAAATATAAAGCAAAAAACTAACCTCTTAATAATAAATTGATTGAGTTGTAAACAAAGAATATTTTATTTATAAGGTTGAAAAATGAGCTTAAATTAAAGATAATTAGGAAAAACAATCATAAGGACGAAAACTGATTGGTCGAACATCACATAAGGATTTTTATGCAAAAATTCACCTAAAACAATACACTCGATCGCTTCACGCATTTGTTCGGTCAATTCTAGGATGGAACACTTGGTCGAGCAGTACGATAGTGGTCCATGTCTTTGAATGCACTTTGGGACAGAAGAATTTCTTTGATTGAGTGCACAATCGCACAGGTCGAATGACCAATATGTACCGTGGAAACATTTTTTCCAAAGAAACTGCTATGGCCAAGCGATTCCCTGCTCGGGCTGAGCACCTTTAACTCCGCCAGCTCTATGCTCCTCTCGGTCTCCTCCACTTTCAGAAAAATCACGTGTGCTTCACTTAACGTCTCTTGATGCTCTCGTGAGGTCGTTGCAAACTCTTTTGCGATTATGCATGCAAAAACACGTTACGAATCTTCTCAGTCTTACCCCTTATGATCAGACCATGCGTGCTTGGTATCTCTTACGGAGTGTTCATATTGTCATCACAGATTGACAAAATCCCACATCATCATCACTCGATTAGTATTCACCCGGATTGTCATTTATTAAGATTAAAATTCGTGTAAAAAATTCAAAAGTATTAATTTTTGGAGAAAAAATATTTAACATTTTTTTATAATATCTCATTACGACATTTTGTATTCTGGTGGATCCCATCTCAGTCACCTCATAAAGTCGTTTTTCATGCGTACACTCAAATATAATATCTGGTGTATATATATATTAGTGATGTAAAAGTCGCTAGATGATTGTCGGACGTCCATCAGCACCTAAGGACTAGTTGAATTAGTGACTGATTAGAAACTTTTCGATTTTTTATTTATTTTTAATAATTTCAAATTATTAAAATAAAATTTTATTTTTATAATTATACAATAAAAACATAAAACATAAGCAAAATACCATACATAAAATATAAAGTTATCTAAAGACTTTATAAATTCATACACATTCATTAACCATAACATTAATAAAGTAATACTTGCTCTCTAATTAAATGACCAAAATCTCCATGTGTTGTGCAATCGGTGTCAATTAAATAAAAATTAACTCTCCTCTGATTCAGTATCATTCTCGTCATTAAGGTCTTCAAAACTAAAACTTGTAGTAACTTGTGAAGCATCATCATGTATTGTATTACTATTATTGATATATTGTTTAAAAATCATTACTCAACATGCATAGAAACACTAGATAAGAGAACATCAACTTTTTTCTTTGTAATCCTTTTACGCATGTTGAAAAAATTTGCATTGAATTGAATAAAGACTAGATCTTTTAGCCAACTAATATTAAATCGATTCCTTTTCTTTAAATGAATCTATAAAACCAAAAAAAAAATATAAAGACTTAAAGACACCAAATATGAAATTGATAGAAGTTTCAAAACACAAACCCCTGCATAGCTATTCCAATTTCGTTGACAACCAGATGAACATAAAGTCAAAACGAGAATTCACATTGTCATCCTCTATAAATATGAAACATGATATCCATATATTGTCCACCAATGTACTACAAAAATATAATTTTCAAAGTGATCATCATTTTTAAAATGATGTCCACAACTAACATTTCATAATATTCCAAACATTTAATGTTAAGTCAAGTTATCAATCATAACTTATCTGATTTTATAATATACCATTCATTAACTTGTGGCGGTCGATTCTGAAAGAGGAAAAGAGAACAACCCTTAGCAAATGGCACAGACGGGCGAGAGCGAACTTGGACGAGTGATAAAAACAAGCTAACGTGAATGATAATAACGATGGTGAATGCAAACGACGACAAACCAATATAAAGACAAAGGCAAAGGGAAACTACGAACATCAATCACTTCAATCACTTACGAACATAAAAATCAATTTCTCTATATCAATTCAAAAAATTCAAATACTAAACTACATTTATCCTTCAACTACTTCATTTACATGTTACAATTATTCTTTATTAACTATTTTATTCAAAATTTCTCTTCATGCATTGATTTTATTTAATTTTTTGCAAAATAATTTCTTTAATTTATTCTATAAATTATATTATAATAAAATTAATAATAATAAAAAGCATTCTTTCATACTATCATTTTTTATTTTTTTCACAAATCTCTTAAAAATTCTGCATAAATTTCTTTATTGTCGCGGTGTCTAAAAAGGAAAAAAAAGCGAAATTTGCTGGAGATTATTAATCATAAGGAGCTTCTACTTCAATCAGAAGGTTCAAGCTGGTTTAATAAACCAATCAATAACCAGGAATCTGGTGATAACCAAAGATTGAAAAAAGGAACATCAAACCAACAAGCTGATAACCGGGAAGCTAACCAACACAAGATAAACCAAAGCAATAATATATTGGTTCTCAATAACCAGCCTAAACCGAAGAACAAGAACCAAGAATTAAAGAGAAACAGAGAACAAGAACCAAGAATTAACCAAGAATTAAAGAGAACCGGAGAGCAAGAACCAAGAAATTAAAGAAGACTTCGTCTTCTTCTTCTGTCGAAGACTTCGTCCCCTGTAAACCCTAAGTCGACGAACTGAAACACAATCTTGGATTTCTTGTAACTAATTCAAGAATTCAGTTCAAGATTAGTTAGGGTTTCTATGTATAAATACATGGTTAATCTCTTGTAAAAGGTACGAATCAATTCTTCACGAAATCAATTCAATCTCAGATTTTCTTTTTTCTGTTCTCTTTTTCTTTCGTTTTCGCAAGTGTTCTCCTGGTATCAGAGCCATGGATGCTTCGAAATCCTTCCCGTTTCTAGTACATATAAACATCTCCAATTTCGTTACCATAAAACTAACGGATGCAAATTTTTTGTTTTGGAAGACTCAAATAGAGTCACTCCTTCGAAGCAAAAAACTTCTTGGATTCCTGGATGGATCAATTCAGCAAGCACCAGAGTTCATTACTGAAGAGAAGGATGAGAATTCAATTCAGGTACCAAATCCAGTCTTCGACAGTTGGTTACAAACGGACCAATTGATCAGATCGTGGATAATAGGTACACTCTCAGAGGAAGTCTTTAGTCACATTATTGGTATGGATTCAACTTTTAAGGTCTGGAATTCGCTTGTGAATCATTATAACCAAAGATTAGTGGCTAGAGAATTCGATTTACTTGCATCGTTACAGATACTTACCAAAAGTGGGAAGACAATGCAAGAGTATCTTGCACAATTTAAATCAATTTGTGACAAGCTAAATTCCATAGAAAAACCTATACCAGAACCTATGAAAATATTCAGATTACTACATGGTCTAGGAAGGGAATATGAAGCCTTTACAACCATTATACAAACTTCTATGCATAAACCTCCATTTCCGAGTTATGAAGATGTTGTTTCGCAACTAAACAGTTTGATATTGAACCATGAGTCTACGGCATACACTAATGGGTCTCATCATCAAGCATATGCTGTTAATTCTCAGTTTTTGTTCAATGCACAATATTCTGGTTTTGGAAGAGGAAATTTCAGGAACAACAATCGACAGATGTATAGAGGAAATGGTAGAGGATACTCAACGAGAGACAGAGGTTTTTCGCAACAAGCTGTATCCTCATCGAATGCTGCAAACAGAATACAGCAGGGTAATGGTTCAAATAATGATAATACTTACAATAATTCAAGACTTGTGTGTCAGATATTAGGGGTGGGCGTTTCGGATTTTGAGACGGGTTCTTCGGGTTCGGGTTGGGTTCGGGTTCCTCGGGTTTTAAAAAATTGAACCCATAAAAACCCATTTGGTTTTCGGGACGGGTTCCTTAGGTTTCGGGTTGGATTCGGGTTGTTCGGGTTCTGAAATATTGAACCCAAAAAAACCCGAATTGTATTCAGGTTCGTCCGGGTTCTTCGGATTTTTTGGGTTTTCAATGGGTAATTCGGGTTTTCAATGGGTAATTTGGGTTTAATATGGTATTTCGGGTTCCAAATTTAACATACAACAAATTAAAATAAATACAATGCTAAAAATCCATAAACAACAATACCAAGTAAAAATTTAAAAAAAGTTCCAAGTAAAAAATACGTAAATTCAATTCATTCGTTCTTGTTCTTGAACAAGGGGAGGGAGGGAAACTTAAGGTTTTTTTTTGTTTTCGAGTTCCTCGGGTTCCTCGAGTTCTCCCGAACCCAACCCGGACCGACCCGAACCCGTTCGGGTTCCAGATTTAGAACCCAAATGGGTTTTAGACAGAACCCGTTTATCTCGCGGGTTGGGTTTTTCGGATTGGGTCGGTCCTAGTCGGTCCGGGTAACCCGAAACGCCCACCCCTATCAGATATGCAGAAAATCAGGACATGAAGCTCTACATTGTTGGAATCGATTCAACAATGCATACCAAAGTAATGACATACCTCAAGCATTGAGTGCAGTAAATGTACAACCAACCTTTCAAACTGAGAGGTTTCTAGATTCGGGAGCATCAGCACACATTACCCATACTCCACAAAATCTTCAACAGTCTATACTGTACACTGGATTAGAAAACATTATGGTGGGAGATGGCTCTTTTCTTCCTATATCTCACACCGTATCAACTTCCTTACCAACTTCTGAAGGTATGTTGCCTCTCACAGATATTCTTGTTGCTCGTTCCATCACAAAGTCTCTACTTTATATATCTAAACTTACAGAAGATTACCCTTGTTATTTTATTTTTGATGCTAATGGGGTTTTTGTGAAGGATTCTTTAACACAGAAACTACTACTAAAGGGCAGCAAGCGTGAAGGCATATATGTACTCGAAAATTCTGATTTCAAGGCTCTTTTCTCTAATAGACAATGTTCAGCAACTCAAAACATTTGGCATCAACGTTTAGGCCATACAAATAATCAGATTTTGAATCATCTCAAACAAATTAAAGCGATTTCTATTAGTAATTCCATAACTTCTCTTTGTGACTTTTGTCAATTAGCAAAAAGATGTCGTCTTCCTTTTTCTGCGTCAGATTTTCAGGCTTTGGAACCTTTGCAACGTCTACATTGTGATCTTTGGGGTCCAGCACCTATTAGTTCTGTTCAAGGTTTCAAGTATTATGCTATTCTCATTAATAATTTTTCAAGATTTTGCTCGTTTTACCCTTTGAAATATAAATCAGAATTTTTTAATGTCTTTACTTCCTTTCAAAAAATAGTTGAAAATCAGTTTTCTTGCAAGATCAAAAGTCTTCAAACAGATGGTGGTGGTGTGTTTTGTAATAATATTTTTTCAAAAACATCTTTCTGACTGTGGAATTCAACACTTAATATCATGTCCAGCAACCCCTAGGCAAAATGGTCTTGCTGAAAGGAAGCATAGACACATAGTTGAATTAGGACTTTCCATGTTGTTCCAGTCCAAAGCTCCTTTACAATATTGGGTTGAGGCATTTGCCACTGCAAATTATATTAGTAATCTTCTTCCTTCCATTCCTTTACATAAAAATACGCCTTATTCCATATTATTTAATAGAAATATCAATTATTCTTCTCTTCGTGTTTTTGGATTTTGTTGTTATCCATATTTGAGACCTTTTACTCAAAATAAATTTGACCCAAGATCTTTAAAATGTGTGTTTCTTGGTTACAGTGAGAAGCATAAAGGATATAGATGCTTATATCCTTCAACAGGGAGAGTATATATTACAAGACATGCTCTATTTGATGAGCTTTCTTTCCCATTTCAAGATTGTTAATCACAGTTATCGCCATCACTTAATTCTCCACTGTTACAGGCCTGGAGACAAAGTTTCCAATCCACTTCTATACCTTCTGCTTCGTCACCTATTTTACCTTATGTTCCACCGCCTATTTTGTCTTTTGTTTCGAATTCCAGGTATCATACTCCTATTGATTCAATAAATATTTCTGCGTTATCTTTGCCTCTGGAATCTGTGCGAATTTCTGCTGCTGATACATCCGAATATTCTGCTGCTAACTCTGAAAATTCTGCTGAAAATTCTGCTGAAAACTCTGAAAATTCTGAAAATTTTGTTGAAAATTCTGCTGTTAGACTTGATGATAATGCCGCAAATTCTGAAAATTCTGCTGTAATATCCGAAAATTCTGCTGCTAATGCTGTTATCTCTAAAAGTGATTCAATATATCCTGAAAATTCTAATGCAAATTTATCAAATACTTCTTCTATAAATATACATCCTATGGTCACTCGCCTAAAATCTGGTATACTTAAGCCAAATCCATGTTATTCGCTGCTAACTACAACAAGTTCTCTTTTGGAACCAAAATCTGTAATTTCTGCGTTAAAACATGATGGCTGGAAACAGGCTATGGAATCTGAAATTGAGGCTTTGAAGGTAAATAACACTTGGACACTTGTACCTCCTAGTAATAATATGAATATTCTCTATTGTAAATGGGCTTTTCGAACTAAGTTACATTCTGATGGTACATTGAACACATTAAAAGCAAGATTAGTGGCTAAAGGTTTTGATCAAGAAGAAGGTATTGACTATATTGAAACCTTTAGTCCAGTAGTTAAAACAGCTACTATAAGAACTGTTCTTACTATTGCTACTGTAAATCATTGGCATATCACGCAACTTGATGTTAAAAATGTCTTTTTACATGCTGATCTACTTGAGACTGTATATATGAAACAACCACCTGGCTTCGTTGATCCTATTAATCCTTCGTTTGTGTGTAAACTTCATAAGTCTTTATATGGTCTTAAGCAATCACCAAGAGCATGGTTTGATAAATTTAGTTCTTTTTTATTGGAGTTTGGTTTTACATGTAGTATATCAGATCTCTCTCTTTTTGTCTTCAATAATGGAAAGGATAAAATATATCTCTTATTGTATGTTGATGATATGATTATTAAAGGTAGTTCCTTATCTTTACTTACTCATCTTATTGACATGTTAAAAACTAAATTTGCGATGAAAAATCTTGGTTCTTTGGATTATTTTCTAGGTACAAACTATTTTTCACTCTGCAGGTTTATTTCTTCATCAGCACAGGTATAGTATAGATTTATTGAACAAAGCTGGTATGTTGGATTGTAAACCGATTCCTACTCCTTTACCTTTAAAACTTGATTCTAACATTGTTTCTGAAAAATTTCATGATCCAACTGATAACACATAATCCGTTGTAGTTTTTATATCATTCTTAGGTTTAGTTTTTAGTAGATTACTTAGTTCATACATTTTTATCGAGTTTATTCGAGGACTTCATCTACATTT
>CM071867.1:20675376-20691816 GCA_036759665.1 Gynandropsis gynandra
GGTTTTTCGAACCAGATTGGATCAGAGAACATTCAAAGACATTAGGGCAGAAGGAAAAAGGAAGAAAAGACGGAGCAAAGGATCGGGAGCAAGAGGGATCTATTGAAGACATCGGTTGATGAATAGGGAGCATTCTTATTCTCTTTCTATGTCGAATTTAGTATTCTTTTATGTTTCGTTTTTTGAGTTCATGTCCAAGTAGATCTATTGCCATAGGTTAGAGAGAATTGCCAACATGTAGTGAAGTCTTGTGCTTAATGAATGGTGGATCTTAATGCTTTCATACTTGTACGCCGCTCGATATGAATGAATTTGGTATTTGATCATGTTTTCAGATTGATTGGTTGATCTTAATGCTTCAATACTTGTACGCCACTTGATTGATGATATTAGAAGTCTAATAAATCTACGCCAGGGCATTAGACTTTGGAACTTAGCCATGATTTAGGGTTTAATCGGTTTAGAATCTACGCCAGGTCAATCGATTGAATCTAGGGATTAGGATAGCGGTCGTAATGCGTCTATGTATGTGAGATGCGCAATAGATATATTGGTATATGCATGCTAGATAGTGGACAAGTCTACGCCAGTCAGTTCTTATAGGAGAGCTTGAATTCCCTGAACTCGTGATAGTATCTAAGACCAATGATCTTTTTAGAATTTCGTTACATCGTTGTGCTACTCTCGATACCTATGGTGTTTAGTCTTTGAGTCATTCCTATCATTAGTTTAGTTTAGTTTGCATTTGCATCCCATCCACTATTTGATTTCACACGTCTTATTCATTAGTCTAATAGCTTTAGAGTTGCATCAATTCCTTGTGTTCGACCCTAGTTGCTATACGATCCGTATTCTTGCGGAAGCGTTAGATATAGGTAATTTATTATTTGAGTTAACGCACATCACCAACCTATTTTAGAAGTTTAGCTGGTGGTTTACAATATTAGACAATCACAAGACCTGATATAAATTTTGCTGTAAATTTTGTATGTCAAAAAATGCATAATCCAACAATGTCTGATTTTGCTCTACTTAAACGAATTTTGAGATATATTAAATGAACAATACATCTTGGTCTGCATCTTCATTCTCAAAGTTCTCTTGATCTATTAGCATTTAGTGATAGTGATTGCACAGGGTGTAAAATTACCAAGCGATCAACTATAGTTTTTTGTACTTTTCTTGGTTCTAATCTTCTTTCATGGTCAGCAAAAAGACAGCCTACTGTCTATAGATCTTCAACAGAGGTAGAATATAGAGCTTTAGCATCAACCACGGCCGAATTAACTTGGTTATCATTTTTTTAAAGGATCTTGGTATTCCGTAATATAATCCTGCTATTTTACATTGTGATAATATCTCTGCCATTTATCTTACAGCTAATCCCTTGTTCCATGGTAAGTCTAAACATATTGAATTAGATTACCATTTTGTACGGGAAAAAGTTGCATTGGGTTTGGTAGAAGTTAAGCATGTTTCTAGTGATTTACAAATAGCAGATATATTTACTAAATCTTTATCTAAATAACAATTTATTCGATTAAGATCCAAACTGAATGTTGGTTTTCCACCTGCCATCAGTTTGCAGGGGATATTAATAATAAGGAGCTTCTACTTGAACCAAAAAACATCAAACCAACAAGCTGATAACCGGGAAGCTAACCAACACAAAATAAACCAAAGCAATAATATATTGGTTCTCAATAACCAACATAAACCGAAGAACAAGAACCAAGAATTAAAGAGAACGGGAGAACAAGAACCAAGAATTAACCAAGAATTGAAGAGAACCGGAGAGCAAGAACCAAGAAATTAAAAAAGACTTCGTCTTCTTCTTCGGTCGAAGACTTCGTCCCCTGTAAATCCTAAGTCGACGAACTGAAATATAATCTTGCATTTCTTGTAACTAATTCAAGAATTCAGTTCAAGATTTGTTAGGATTTCTATGTATAAATACATAATTAATCTCTTATAAAAGGTACGAATCAATTCTTCACGAAATCAATTCAATCTCAGATTTTCTTTTTTCTGTTCTCTTTTTCTTTCGTTTTCGCAAGTGTTCTAAGAGATAACCTGCCAAAAAAAGAGTGCCAGTAATTGAACTCTTGAAACGTCAATCAATGACATAATTGATATAATAAAATAAATAAAAATGTCAAATTACATAAACAGTATCTATCAATTTGACATAAAGTTTAGTTTAGAGATCTATAGGCCTCGACAGTGATTCATCTCTCCCCTTTCAATTATGACGTCAAATAGTAAACGTCGTTCCTTTATTTTAATTGTTTTTTTTTCGATTATTAATATTCTTTTTAATAGATAGTTTACCCTTTTTTTACATGATAAATGCAAAAGATATTTATACTTTTTACACAGTAATGGCACTAATTCTTCTTAACTATTAATGTTTTTTTTATATGTTTGTTCATCAAGTAAATTTCATTGTAAAATCATTTAGCTTTCTTATTATCACCACAAAAATTATATTTTAAACATTTCGATTTTGATTTCTTATCTCAATTATCGTCTTTTAAATGAGATTCAAATGTAATTTTATTATTATAAAATCTATCACATTTTTTTATATCATCTATCAATTAATATAAATAATACTTAAAATGAGGATTTAAATTTCGAATACAATCAAAATGGATTATATTGAATAAAAAATATATTTTA
Organism: Gynandropsis gynandra; assembly: GCA_036759665.1. Lineage (NCBI taxonomy): Eukaryota > Viridiplantae > Streptophyta > Magnoliopsida > Brassicales > Cleomaceae > Gynandropsis > Gynandropsis gynandra. The sequence continues at coordinate 20,678,059 of CM071867.1, forward strand.
TTCGAAATTTAAAATGATTATGCATCATTCGTTTAGAAAACAAAACAAAAAAGACTTATAAAATCATAATTATTTTTAAAATGATTATCTTAGTTAAAAAATACAGTATAGTGAAGTAAACAATACAAATTAATATCGTATTGTATTAAAATTTGTACTGTCTTGGGAAGTGTTCGCATTAATCGAATGTGATATTTAATTAAAAATTACAATGTTTCCCCCCACAAAAGAAAACCTTAAGGTTTTTAAAAATGGAGCGCAGCCACGTGGACGCCATCGAACTGGGAGTTAAGGCAGTCAGTGAGACTGATGTTTTTGCTTCCGTCACCATCACACAATCCCGTAACCACGTGGGTTACACAGTCCTCCCTAACAGCTACTTCTGATTGGACTGTCTGATAGGCTCCGTCACCAATGCAACCCTCATCTCTCTCGGCCGTCTGATTCACATCCAACGGTTGTTATCTCGCCTCCACATCAAACTCCTCACTGTGCCTTTTTTAACTCTACTTTGGAGTAACTTCATATTTACGTCAGATATATACACATTCACACACACAGATGTATATATATATATATAATTCTTATAACGAAAATAGCAAACCCCAGGAATCTGTAAAATAATATTATTTGAATGTCCAATCATCATTTATACGTAAGAAAAAATCTGGTAAATTTTCTTTATTTTGCAACCATTGTTCTAATTAATAATGAAAATAATAATAAAGTTTCATATTTTACTCAACAAATAAGTTAACTAATGTAATTTGTAGCTTTGATATACAGAACATATTGCTGATTAAATTTGTGTACAAATACTAGCTTATATATATGATGATGGTATTTCGAATATTAAAGTAAATTGTTTACTTAAGTTTAAGAGCTAGAAGGAAATAATCGGTAAATAAAAAGGAATATTTTTAATAAAACCCGCCTTAACACGTTAAGACAGCTATTACAGCATTACGCAATCATTGTTCTCTCTCTCTCTCTCTCCACACAGAAACACTTCTCGTCCTCGCTGAAGGAGCTCTCTTCTTCTGCTTCTCCTTCTCTCCTTTTTCTCGGCGAAATTCTGTTTCCATTGTCTCTGAGATCCAACATCCTCGTACCATTTTCAGGTACTTTTTCTCCAAAAAATATAGAATTACGAATGTTTATATATACACACACATACACGCATGGAGATGTCTTCTTGTTTCTCGCTGCTCTCGAGATCGAAGTCTTAAGTATTTCTCGACAGAAGATCTCCTTTACGGCTCCGAGTAGATTGTTTTCTTGGAGAAATTCCATGTTACAGTTCTTCTTTGAAAGATTCTTAGGGTTTTCTCGCGAACAATTGTTTTTTTATTCAAGTCTCGAGGAGTTCTTTTTTGGGGTTGTTTTAGTTAGTCGATCTAACATTTTTTGGAGTTTTTCTGTCTTGTTTTCGCCTGATAATTCCAGTTTTCTGCTTCGTTCGCTACTGTGGAATTAGGGTTGCTCCTAGTTTCGTATAAAGTTAACATTTTTTATATATATATATACGTATGTATAATTAGATTTGCTTCTACACATATAAGCAAAGTGTATGTGTATGTATATTCATGTGTGTACGTACGTACACTGTTTAACTTCTTAAATGGTTTGTTTTAACTGAAGTTGCATTCACGGTCGAAATATACTTGCGGTCGAAATGAGTAGCGTTCTTTTATGTATTAGGTTTGAATATATATTATAATATGTGTTTAAATTATGTTCTTGAAACTTGGGATATATCTCTATGGTTTCATGGAGCTCATAGTAGGCTTTATTTTTCTTGAAAAGACACAGGTAAATGCAGTTGTAGTTCTTGAGATTCTAGTAGAGCGAGTCAAGGATTCTACATTGTTCTCCAACAAATTTGGAAACATGGACATGCTGAATTGTAGAACGGAGTTACACGTTGCACAACAAAGCCGTCGAGATAAGCTTAGATCTCATCAGTTAAATGATTTCTCCAACGCTTGGGATAACACTAATAATGCTGTTGCTGGTCATCAAAACTATCATCAGATTCAACCGGGGACTAACCCGGATCTCATAGAGGCACGACTTTTCGAAAAAAATGTCGCTTCACCCCACAACTCGGCTCTAATTCCTCCCGGTCTGATCGGTTTTCTCCCTAACCAGATTTCCTTACCTTATCAAACCGAAGCAGTCCACGCTTATCAAGATTGTGCCACAATGTTCATGAACGTGCCTCAAGCGATACCTTCTTCAATGGTCCTAGCAAGCGCTAGAGATGGAAGTCCTAATGACGCTCAAGGATGTAGTATTTGGAAAACCATTGATGCGTCTCATCCTGGTTGCAATAATTGGGCGGCAATGAATTATGGAGATGTCCTTCCAAATAATTTGAACGCTCGAAATAATACATTGGACCGTCCTCTGCAATGTTCGAAGCTAATGAATGATGCTTGTTATAACGCTGCTCGGTCTAGTTTGTCGAGCAGTGAGATCTCTTCTCAGGAGAATGATAAGAAGTACCATTTGAATCCCCTTTATCTAAACTGTTTCCAGAATAACGTAGTTACCGTGGCATGCTCCGGATCGATGCCAAATGATACCAGGGAGAGTGCTAACAGCCACGGTTCTTGGTCTGGGAATTCCCGGGGTGAACTCGTGTTTTTGCCAAGTTATGGAAACCAGCATTCAGATTCTTGGTTGAGTAGACCAGTTGGGATTAATGTGAATCAATGGTCCCATGCATCATGTTCTAATGTTACAAGAAAATGCATTGAACAGCCGAGGAATGTTGCAACCGCTTCTGCTAAGAAAGATTTATCTCTCTCTCTTTTACCTGAAGTACCTAAACCTTCTATAATTAGTAAGCCTTCGGGGAAATCACTCTCTGATGTTGTCATGGGAGGGGATGTTGCCGCTAACTCTGTCGCCACATCTGTAAATGTCCAGAGACATATCGGTCCGCTCGGGCCTTTCACGGGCTATGCCACTATACTGAAGAGCTCTAGGTTCTTGAAACCCGCCCAGCTACTCTTGGACGAGTTCTGCAATGCGTATCTTGCAAGGGTGACTTGTAGAAGCGAGTCTAATTCCATGGATGCTGCAGATGCGTATACTGGTGGCGGAAAGTGTAACAATGATCCAACGATGTTGTCTTCAACAATCCGAAACTGCAGTGATGTTGATGGGTGTAGTTCTTCTGAGCCGTTCAAGCCTGAGAATCGAGTTAAGAAAGCAAAGTTGAATTTGCTGCAAGAAGAGGTTGGTGACTCTTATAACGAATCCTTTTGAATTTTCCATTATGTTTCATACATTAATTATGTCATTCCCTTTTGCATATATTCTCATGTATCGAATGTAAAAAAGCCTGTTTAACGTCTCTCCCAAATGTGTTACTAATAAAGGTATGCAGAAGGTTCAAGTTGTACAATCAGCAAATGCAAACGGTGGTTTCGTCCTTTGAATCTGTGGCCGGACTAAGCACCGCCACACCATACATCTCCTTGGCTCTTAGGCGAATCTCCAAAAGTTTCAGGAGCCTAAGAACAGCAATCGCTGATCAGCTGATGCAAATCTCGCGGTTATCAGGCAATAACTATGACAACACTAATCAAACATCATGTTCAAAGTTCATGGACCGCAACAACAACAACCTCAGCGGTGTCCAGAAGCAAAGATTATGCAACAATGTGGAGTTTCTTGAGCCTCAAAGCCAACACATTTGGAGGCCACAAAGAGGACTCCCTGAGCGTGCAGTGGCTGTACTAAGAGCGTGGCTGTTCGACCATTTTCTTCACCCGTTAAGTCTTTTTGATTCGATTTCTTCATCGGTCCAATGTGATGTGATGTGATGTGTTATTTCATGTCTTTAACGTGATGTGTTTGATGTGATTACTCGTGCTTTATTGAATTTTTTTGATGTTCTACTGTTTGTTAGGTACCCCACGGACACTGATAAGCAAATGTTGGCCACTCAAACCGGCCTTTCTCGAAGCCAGGTACGACTCTATAGTCATTCATTCCTTTCTTGAGAAAAAAATTAATTATGCTGTCTTGAATTATTATTACTTATTAGCCCTAGTCGGTCCATTTTTCTTCCCATTGTTACTTCCTCTTTGGCCTTTTTTTTTGTCTTTTTCTCGATATGTTCACTACTATAGTGTAGACTATTGAAAAACGCAAACGCAATCGCAATCACATGAGTACATTTGCTTAAATGTATGATGTTGATAACGCTCTCGTTGTAGTTTAGAAACACATGCATGTGAAGAGTGAGAGATTGTTCAAAGATCTGTTGGATGGATCTCTTTTCACGATTTGTCGTTTCACTTTTGAAAAAGAAAAGCTCATGCAAACGTTTACGATAAAGACATTATACATTTGAAGCCCGTTGGTTCCTCTCCTCGGGTTTCTATGTGTAGTTGAGTCTACTTGAATCCTTATTTAGTGATGATAATCTGCGGTTTTCAGGTGTCGAACTGGTTCATAAATGCGCGTGTGCGCGTGTGGAAACCGATGGTGGAAGAGATGCACATGCTGGAGACAAAAGCCATGGCTGCAGCATCTGACGCAAATCACCAGAACGTAGCAAGCAACATCGAAAACTCAAACAGATCCTGTAATAACCATTTCGGCCGCAACGAGATCACGAGCAAGCAATCGATGGAGCTCCAAGGGTCGAGCTCGAACAGCAACATTAACGTTAATGGTATGGTTGAGAAGCGGTCGCGTGTGGAGTACACGCGGGGCAATGTGGACTTGTCGGGCTTGATGGGGTTCATGCCATATGGTCAGCAGAGAGGTGGGTTCGATGGAGGGCTTGGGAACGTGTCGCTAACGCTCGGGCTCAGGCACGGCGTGGATAGCGTTCCACAGATGCAAACGCAGACGCATGAACATGAGTTTGGAGGAAACCAAATGCTTCATGACTTCGTGGGTTGATGCTTTTTTTTTGCTTAGTTTTTTGTGTTGTTCGGGTTCAAAGCAAGAACCAAGAAAAGGGAAACACAAAAAGCATTTGTTTTTACGGTTCGTTGTAAGGAAAATATTTTATTGGTTGGTTCTTGCGGCAAATTGAAAACGTGTAAGCTCCTTGAAAATTTAAAAATATGTTTCTATGATTTGGCTGAAGTTCTCTAGAAATAGATTATGATTACAATATTGTTTTATATTGATTAGAATATTGCTTATAGATTGATATCTATAATATTGTATAATTTTTTAATTTGACGTATAAGTCTATTGATATGATTTAAAGATTAGTCCCAATATAACATTTTGTTATTGGATATCTAATTATGATATATATGTTTTAGGATTGATATGATTTAAAGATTTGTCCCAATATAACATTATGTTATTGGATATCAAATTATGATATATATGTTTTAGGATTGAATTTAAATGTTATAAAAGTATTATATTGCGTTGTATTATGTTGAATCCTATAATCATGAGATTTGATTTGGCCTTGCTCTTATACGAGATTCAATTCTGTAGTCTTCTCTCTTCGATTCGTTAACAGCAGTTCAAACTACAAAAAATATGAACACACGCCATTCATAGCTCGTTATCAATAGATACTAGTTGAAATAGCTCGTTATCAATAGATACTAGTTGAAAATGTGAGAGAGAATTTAAATTTTAAACGGATTCCGTTAACAAAATGACAAAAAATTTAAAAATTACACAAAAATAAAATTTTAAAAATTTTAAAATTAAAATTTTAAAAACTCACAATAACCTAAATATCATCTAATCCGCCATCTTCCTCTCTCCCATCAAGATTGATACCTCTAGATCAAGTGGACGATGTCGCCTCAAACCCAAATGTGGAGTTTGTTGCCATGACATTTGTTTCTATGTTGGCAGAAGGCGATGAAGGCGCTGGCAGATCCTAATATGGTTGGATGGTCATAAGTTCTATAATATTTTTTTTAGAGATCCAAAACCGTATAATCGCCCTTTTGGATGACCGAACAACTACAAAGAAGAACAAAATTATATTAGAAGTAAAATTTAAATTGTTTAAATTCAATGGAAAATAATAACATTTTACTTGTATATAAATTTTATCATTTTGAAATGGAACAAGCTTTTTCTTAACATGTATTTTGACCACAAGCTCAAAAAGCACCGTTTCTCTCTTCATCCTCTACAATTTAAATTTAATTACTTAGGTAATTTTATAAAATTTAAATATATTACATAATAAATTAAATTTAAATATTTACCAGCTCTTATTTTCTTTTGGAGAATGGTTTAACTTCCGAGGTATGACGATGCAAATCATTCCCGAAGATCTTTTCACCGTAACAATGTTGTTTGGTATTTTCGCTTTTGGTCTTGAAGTATTTGGACTCCCAATATTTGACGAGTTGGTTGAGTATTTCATTCGTGGTTTATGTTAGTTTGACGTTCTTTTTTATGTAGCTTCTCTTTTGGCGTTGTTCAATAAAAGCTATAATGTAATTGCATATCAGACATATATATGCACGGCGTGTGGTTTTTATGCCATCTTTAAGATATTTGCAATGAAAATAATAAAATATTAACAATTTTAATACAATTAATTAAAATTAAATAATTAAAAATACTTACAATTAAACTATATCACTATTAGTGGTGGATAACCTCTAGTGTCACTTGATATGAGTAGTATAAACGATCTTTCATTGACGCTTGAATGTTATTAATATGTTTTAACACATAATCCACATGAAACTTACATACAAATTTCATTAGCAAACTAAATCAAATTTCAAATTATACATTAAATTTAAATAAATAAAATAGTTACCATAGTATTTCATTGTGGTCTTTTAGATTCGATAATAGGTACACCAGAATGATCATTGAATTTATCGATCACCTGATCAATATTATTCACCATATCATCATCGCCATCGAAAACGAACACACCAAAATCGGTGACATAAGACGATATGGTGGTGGGGCTCCAGTGGATTTCGCCAACAAACTTCTGTAACGAAAAAAACACATTGGTCACATGGTTTTATAAATAAAAAGAAGTGTTTAGGGGACTGAAGGTGTTTTGTTAGGAGATCGTATTGAGATTTTTCTGTGTTTGTTCGTTGATAGGGTAGGAAATGGTTACGACGAGACAAATCATTAATGAAGAGTTTTTTTTAACAAGCTTTCATTGATAATATCAAGATGCTTGTTGAAAACATATCTCATTGAATTTGAATAAATCTATCAAAATAATATATTAATTTCGTATAAAAGGGTTTCACACAATACCTGATAGTAGCTCCTCAAACGCAATTGGGATGATTCTTTACCATGAAAACATGACAATGGTGACTCCTCATGTCTATGATTTAAACCCTCAATATCCACACATCATGGGATGTTCGATGCATGTCCATCAAGAAATTTAATGTCTTTATGTATTTCCAGAACTAGATAATTTGAATATCGGAATTGGTTATTCAACGATTGAATAAAGACATCAAACTTTTCTTCGGATGTCTTGGTTTGTGAATCAACAATGTTAGAAACATAAGTTCTCTTTACAAACATTTCTCCAAAGGCAAGCTATATGGAAAAAATCACAGGATATAGAGAATATTGACTTATGAATTGTCCATATGGATTAATACCATTGGTGCACATAGAAAGATAAATGTTCTTGGTTTCGTAAGCAAACTCTGAAAATATCTGGTTGAATTTGTTTCAAACCTTACCTTACCATTAGATGGGAGTTGCATTTCTCTTTCAATCTTCGAGTATTTTTCATGTCATCTCATTGCTCGTACAATGTTTTTAACATATTTGTTATATGCATATAGAACATCTTTTTGTGAAGATGGTTTCTTCAGACTAAATCTTTAGGCATCACAAAATTTATATTCCTTAGAATCTTTTGTCTTCACCTCAAAATAACATGCAATTACTTTTACAAACATGATTTAACGAAAACCTTTGTATATAGGGTATTTTTTCTGTAACATGCCTTCACATAAACCTTCGTATATAGGTTTTGCCTTTCGATTTAACGCTATAATGACAACCCTACTCTTGTTCTATCTCAAGCATTGCTCAATGACAATAATTATGACGAATGGGAAATCAACATTCATTATCTAGAAATATCAAAGAAATGTGGCTTCGCACACGAAAAAATATAATGTCATACCCCTTGAATCACTAGATTTTAAGGGTTGGCAAATTAACAACTCTTAGCCGTCTCTTGGATCAAGAATAACATTGAACAACAACTCTGATCTGAATAAGCCTATAACTTAGGACCACTTTCACAGCAGGTTCTCGGTGACGAATGGACCGCATATTCAACAACTCCATGCCATACTGGTCATTGCACTCAACAGCGACATGAACATGGATGCTTACCATGGAAAATTTAGTCAAATATGGCATGGTATCTTAAATCACACCCATTACGTGTTTGCAAATGTGGAAAATTTACATGCGAATGACGACCTACCTGGAGAAGGCATCGACAACACAGACATTCCTCCTCACAAAATTTTAGATTATATTTCATATTTGAGTTTTTCTCGCCTAAATATTACTTCGAATAAATCGTTCCAAGTGTGTATCCGTGTAAAGCAATTACATGATTGTTTTCTAATGGGATTCAATATATATTTGATTTAATTCACTGTGATGTCATGGATCCATATTGTATCCTTCATTTTCAAAAGAAAAATACTTTTTAATGATCATGGGTGACTTCTATCGAGGTATGTGAATGTATAGAGTTTTTACTCATCTATGTTGTTTCATTCCCATGTTTGCTTGAAAATTCAACATCAATGTTAAACGTATTTAGATATCAATGGAAACCAATTTTTGTGCCTTAATCATTTATTCTTTGATGAAAGACTTATTTATGAAACCTTGTTTATTGGTAAACCACAATAAAATGGAAGACTAAAACACAAAAACTGTCATATTCTTAATATCACTCCTTGTATGGTTTTTAAGCAAATTTTCCTATTGAATTTTGGGGAGATTTTGGTTTGAAGACTGCTCATCTAGTTAATTGTACGGTGTCTCGGGTTTTGAATTGATAAATTCCATTTTAACTTCTTCATGAATCACTTCTAGACTATAGTCATCTACAAAAATTTTGTTCATTGTGCTACTAACATAATTAATATACAATGAAAATAAATTTGCAACTCACAGTCATCGTCATATCTTCGTTGGGCAACCAAATGGAATAAAAGGTTGGTGGCTGTATGATTGATCACTGTCATTTTCTTCATCTCCGGAGAAAACGATTATTGAAAAAATAAATGTTTTTTAAAATCAAGAATTTCTCTATTGGTTTGGTGGAATATGATATATGATATGGATTAATTATAAGAAAACCCTCGCAAGATCACAAATATGGTCATTGTTTGTCTCTTTCTTCAAATTGTTGATGCGAAAAGATGAGAAATTAACTAAATGGATATTCATAATGCGTATCATCAAGATGATTTGCATGAAGATGTTTACATCAAGCACTTATCTTGTTTTTAGTTATAGACCGAAACATGTGTCACAATATTTAAAATCAAAGTCTCATATCCAAACTTAATTGAAAGAGCAAATATTTAGGTTTAAGTCTCCTCACATTCTAACACATGCTACAATGAAGAAGCACATCTATACAACATGCCCAAAAAAATTATTGGAAGGCCCAGATTGAATAAGAAGATCAAACAAAGGGTGAAAGTAAAAGAAGCAGGAATTGTAGAATTCGAAGTTAGAGTACATAAGCAAAAGAATTATGCCAAATATTGAACTCGTAGGAACTCAATCAGAATGAAAAATGAGGCACAAATCGAATGGTAGCAATACGAGGACCAAAAACAATAATCCAACAGACACACTTAAAAAAAATTGAATGACTGTTATTCCTTCAACGAACACGAAAAAATTCAGCTTAATCGAACGTTTAAAAATTGGCGCGACAAAACTAAGATTAGATTGAACGCTGTTATTTCTGCCACGGTTAATTTTTCACTGGTCCTAACATGTTCTTTAGTCTTTGTAATATAATTAGGACAGTTTTATAATATGGTGGTTGATAACACTGAAAGTGTATCGATTTTATGCTAGGTTTTAGTGCCATTTTCGCATATATTTCATAGTTAGATTTACATTTCCGATATGATTATCCTTTACATACGCCCGTTTTGTTGGTTTTCAGATTTTTTGGCGACAAGGCCTAAATGAGCTTAAATAGACGGATTCCTGAGCAAAACCACGCACTTTGAAGATAAATTCACTCGGAGCCAATATCAAGCCTCTGAACTCAACGGAACACCCGAGCAACGAGCGGAAAAGAGCAAATTCAAGATTTCAAGGGTGTTCGATCGGGCACTATGGTCTACCCGCTCGGGTAAAACCTACGGGGTTTTATTTGTACACCTTGCATGACCCGGGCACGAAGGCAACATGATCGGGTAGCCATACCCGATCGGGCACATTCAAGATACCCGCTCGGGCGTTAATTCGTCCCAAAAATCCCCGAAAGTTTACACGACTTGGGCTGCTCAACCATGCGATCGGGCGCTGATGCCCGATCGGGCATGAAGGAGTACACGACCAGGCGCGCCTCTGCACGATCGGGTAGAAGTGGTGCCCGAGCGGGCCGCGTATCTCGCAACAACCTAGATCTTGCATTCAAACGACCTAATTTATTGAACATTCTTGCATTCAAACGACCTAATTTATAGACCTGAAGAGATCTAGAACAAGGGGGCGACGTAGAGGGCAAGGAAGGGCTTGGAAAACATCAGGAAAGGCTTGGGAGACGCTGGAGAAGAAGAGAAGCATCAATCCTCACATCGGTAACACAATAGGGAAGATCGAGGCATAGAGTTTCCTAGAGTCTATCATGTTTAGGGTTATGTTATCTTCTTGGTCTGTATTCTCCATGAGTGAGTAGGTTCCCAACTATAGGTTAGGGATATCGGATTGTAACGGATGAACAATGTTATGCGTTAATGCTTAGATCTATTGATTTTATCTTGATATTCGGTTCTACATCCAGCATTATCACTCTTATACTAGTGCTGCTCGCTCAGTAAGAATTTGCTGGAAGGTTAAAGGATGAATCCAGAATTGTTGAGTTGTAGGTTAAGTTCGGCTAATGAGAATTTGACCGGTCGGTTAGTCGACTTAGGAATTAGGATTGCGTTCGTAAAGCTGCCATAGTACGGGTTAATCACTGCTGGAAGGTAGGGTTGCACGTACTCATGGTTAGGAGGTTTAGGCTCGGAAGAATCACTCCTCACCTTAGGGCATGAATTTCCTGTTATCAAGATAATTCGATAGGTCTATGATCCTTAGTTGTTTCATCCATACGATTCCCGGTATCCCGACACCCGTAGTGTTCGTCATATCCAAGTTTATCCAAACCGACCATCGTTGTCACCACTTAGCTTAGTCTTTTAGGTATTTCGCACCACATCTTCATCTACTTCCATTCGTCTTAGTTTAGTGTTATTCTTAGTTTTAGGCTGCTTTAATCCCTAGAGATTGACCCTGGTACTACACGATCCGTATACTTGCGGTGAAGTGGTCTAGGAAATTATATAACTCGAGTTTCTGCTCATCAAGTTTTTGGCATCGTTGCCGGGGACTAATAACGGCCTAGACTAGGAATTAGCCAGATTAAGATCTAGTCCTTTCCGGAGTCTTTGTTTGTTTTTCGCATTTGCTTTTCGTTTTTCCCTTTTATCGAGTCTATTCTATCTACAGCGGATTTACACTTGGGTGTTTTTTTTCTTGTTGTGCAGGAGCCTTGTATGAGAAGCTCTACTCAGAAACTTCTCATCTACGATCCCGAGGTTGAATGCACTTTAAGGAGCCTACACAAGAATAGAAGGATTGGAATAACGGATTCCGAATCTGAGGTAGAAAGAACGAGCAATCACGAGTCATACGCCTCTGAGGAGGATAATACACATAGTGCAAGCAGCAGAGAGGACAACGCAAGTAATCCCGACATGGCTGCTGCCGATGAGCCTTACGGAGCATACACCGCTCCGAAGCACACACAGTTACTTTCGTGCATGGCCCGCACGATTGATAATCAAGTTGAGCTACAACCGGCCTTCATACAAATGCTCAACAACTCGACCTTTAGAGGAATGGAGAACGAAGATCCGAACTCCCACCTTATGGATTTCAAGATGCTTTGCAGCACTACCAAGGTTGGAATGAGAGTTACTCGGGAGGATCTCTATTTGATGGCATTCCCTTTCTCACTCAAAGATTCGGTGCAACGTTGGCTCTTCAACTTGCCGGCTGCATCAATCACGTCGTGGGATGATTTGGAGCAACGGTTCATGAACAATTCTTCCCGGATCATAGAACGCTTCTCGCCAAGAGTCGCATTAATTCTTTCTTACAAGAAAGAGGCGAGACGTTAAACGACGCATGGGAGCGATTTAAGAACTACCAGCGGATATGCCCACACCACGGAATGGATAAGAAGTATCTTATCACGAGTTTCGTCCAAGGTCTCCAAGAAACCACCCGATTCATGATCGTGGCAGCGGGTGGTGGTTCCCTCAGCAACCTTACGTTCAATCAGCTTGAGAACTTGATCAAGATCATGGCGAGGGAAGGAGGCAAGAAGGTAGGGGAGTACAATCGCGATTACCCATCTAAAGCTGCAGTGAATAAGCTTGGCATCGCCAACCCGGAATTGACAGACTTGAAGCAGCAAGTTGGCGAGATTCATCGGATGATAGCTGGACTTCATGTGGATCGACATGACACATCCGTAGGCCAAGGGATGGAGGAAGTGAACTACGTTTCCAATCGAGGCTACCAACAAAGTTATATCAAGAGTCATCCCAACCTCTCATATGGCAACACGAACAATGTAGTGAATCCGCAAGACTTCCAACCGTGGATATTGGCGAGAAACCAGAATCAAGGTTTCCAACCGAGAGGAAGTGGCCAAGACTACGGATATCAGCCACGCGCACAATTTTTGGGTGATTCTGACATTCTTTCGATGCTCCAATTCATGCACCAAGAGCAGAAAAGTGCATTTGGAGGGATTAGGGTTGAACAAGAGGATATGAAGAAGAGAATGGACGGATTTCAGACACACTTGCGGCTCCTCGAAACGCAAGTGGCTCAGCTAGCCGAAGGTTCGAACCGACAACCCGGACAGCTTCCTGGGAAGCCCGAGATGAACCCCCGCGAGCAGATCAATGCCATCCACTTGAGGAGTGGCAGTACGGTGGGACAATCCACGCCTTCCTTGGTTGCAAGAGAAGAGCCTTTAGTCATTAGAGAAGAGCAACCCAGCACTCTAGGCGTGGAAGAGAAGAGGACCGAGGAAGAGGAGAGGGAGTTACTCTATGTAGCACCTCCCCCGAGGGTACCACCATTACCCTTTCCGCAACGTCAAATCAAAAGGAGGCAAAGTGACGAAGCCCAATTCTCTCAATTCATAGAACTCCTATAGAAGCTGCAAGTTACCATCCCTTTCTACGACACACTCATGAAGATTCCGTCCTACGCGAAGTTCCTCAAAGACATCATAACAAGGAAAAGGACCGTAGACAATGAGATGGTAATGGTCACAAACTCTCTCATACAGCCACCGACCATGGCTAAGAAGATGCCAGGTCCAGGTAACTTCGTTATCCCTTGCAAGATCTATGACTACGAGATTGAGCATGCGCTAATTGACATCGGATCGAGTGTGAGACCATTATCTTTATCTCTCGTTGAAAAGCTTAATCGAGTAGGAGATCTTCAGCCCAC
>CM071867.1:20691940-20705614 GCA_036759665.1 Gynandropsis gynandra
GGATTTTGTCGTTGTGGACATGGAAATCAATCCGAGGATCCCTATCATTTTGGGAAGACCGTTCCTCAACACGGTGAATATGGTGATATACTGTGCCGAGGGCAGGCTGGTGATGAAGTTCGGGGACAAATCCATCGAGTTCAAACTCGACGAGGCATTGAAGAAGCCATACATGCCCGAACCCGTGATGCATATCGACACGGTGGATGAATTAGTAGAGGAAATTACACATGAGTATCGGACCATCCACCCCATAGAGCTAGCACTTTCACCGTGTAGTGGAAGCACATTTCAGTCGTCTCAAGACGTAGAAGAATGCATAAACCTCATGGAGGAGCTGATTGAACTCGAATCCAGCATGAACCCGAGCGGGCAGGACACAGAGCCCGACTGGGCTGAATGAGCACAGAAGAACCCACACGGGTAGGATCATAACTCGACTTGGGCGGTACTCACGGGGGTAAATGCTGCAATTAGCAACCTGAGCGGGTGGATGCCTGAACCCGATCGGGCGGTTGAACTGGATGAGAACCCGCCCGGGCTCCCCCACAGCCCGACTCGTGTACCACTCACGGGGATAATTGGCAAAAATTGTACCCTGAGCAGGTTGGTCAAAGAGCCCGATCGGGCGGAGCAGATGGACAGGAACCCGCTCGGGCGTACTGACAGCCCGACTCGGGTAGGTCCTACGGGGGTAAAAGACACCATTCTTAACCCGACCGGGTTAACTGATGAGCCCGATCGGGCAGTTCCTCTTCAACCGTGCTCTACATCCCCTATGCCTTGCATCGCCCACTTTCGCACAGACCTCGACTGGAGTGCCGAGAAAGCACCCAAAGTTGAGCTTAAGCCCCTCCCGCAAGGGCTCAGGTATGAGTTTCTTGGTCACAAATCTACATACCCCGTGATTATCAATGACGCGCTTGATAGGACACAAGTGGACAAGCTCCTCTGCGCACTCAAGAGATATCGAGCCACCATCGGATACATATTGGAGGACATCAGGGGTATCAATCCTCAGATTTGCATACACTGTGTCCACTTAGAAGATGAGTCGAAGTCATCCATAGAGTGTCAACGCCGACTCAACCCCAACATGGCAGAGGTCGTCAAGAAGGTAGTTGCACCGTTTCAGTTTGGGCTTTTAGAACGACTTTTAAGACTCCGATTGGTATGACACCGTTTCAGCTCGTATATGGAAAAGCATGTCACCTCCCCGTCGAACTGGAACACAAAGCATATTGGGCCATAAAAACGCTGAATTACGACCTCAAAACGGCTCAGGAGAAGCGGGTTCTCCAGATTCACCATTTAGAGGAGATGCGACAAAATGCCTACGAGAACGCAAAGATTTACAAAGAGTGTTCCAAGAAGTGGCATAACAAGCACATTCTCCAACGCTCGTTCAAAGCAGGTGATCAGGTGCTTCTATTCAATTCTCGATTGAAGTTATTTCCAGGAAAGCTCAAGTCGCAATGGTCGGGACCTTTCACGGTAAAAGGAGTTTCACCGCATGGAGCCGTGGAGTTAGACAACGTGATCGGGGGAACATTCTTGGTGAATGTGCAGAGAATGAAGGCATATTGTGCTGATAGAATGGATGACGGAACGGGCAACTTGCCTCTTTCCGACATTACATGCGTATGAAGACGCTAGGGTCGAGCTAAAGACCGAAAACAAGCGCTTTTCGGGAGGCAACCCGAGCCACATATCCTTTTTCATCTTCATTTCATTTCTGTTTTAGAACTTCTCTTTAGACATGGACAATTTTTTAGGACTTAGGGTTTTAGTAGACTTACGATTTTTGCTGCACGGCTTTCCTCGCTTTCTTTTTCAATTTTGCAGCAAATACCCGGTCGGGCAGACCATATCACCCGCACGGGTTAGGTCAATTTCAATAAGGCACGATCGGGCGGTTTCATGAAGCCCGCACGGGCACAGTGCGGATGTCACACAATCCGGATGTATCACGATTCGAGAAAGCCACACACACACCAGGTGTATTCTTTATCTTTTTAATTTTCTCGAGTTTTTTACATGCGGGTATCCCTCATAGGTCTCGAACACCGTGACTGTGTTCCGTTCAGGTCTGGGGGGGGGGNNNNCCGTTCACGTCTGGGGGGGGGGGGTACTCTTTGTTAGAGTGATACGGATTTGACATTAGAGCGACATGTTTGCGTTTAGGATTAGATTTAGGAATAAGATGGATACCTAGTGAAAATTTTTTCGAGCTTAGTCATGTTTTGCGACATTGTTGAATCGTGGATAATGGTCTAGGTTTGCTTAGAAGCCTTTTGATACCGATTAGTCGAGTAGTTGTGTTTGAAACCCTTATCTAGTTGAATTCACTCCTTAGGTTTCGGTACCAAGTAGTCATATCTCCGTGTATACCGTCTAGCCTTAGCTTAGTTGATATTTATATCGTTCACGAGTTAGATTCCACACACTTATACTCCGTTGTCATCTAGGATAAGTTTTTCACTATTCCGAGTTAGGATTGACATGAGTACATCGATGTTCGATGGTTCGGGTCTAAGTGGTGGATAGAGGCGCTTTTCTATGTCCTAAGGGTTAGAGTGTTGCGTAATCAAGAAAAGAAAAGAAACCGAAAAAAATTAAGATCTTCAATAACGCACCTCTTCACTCCGCTAAGGTCACCGACCTTATGAGTGTGCCATAGGCAGCCTGGGTCTAAGCAGAAAGCCATCCCTCTTCGACTTGGACGTCCTAGAAACAAAGCATGGATCTAAGTGTAGAAAGAGAAAAAACGAATAAGAACGAGAAAAAAAGGGATTTTAATGATATCAAAAGCTTAGGGAAACAGGTATAGAGATTGCTTGGACGTTATCTAGGGTTGTGGAGTAGACTTAGATTTTTGGTAGAATTTCATGGTTCAACACTTTCGGTAGATATAAGGCTATACTCGGTACGCTTAGGCTCTTATCCATGTGACGCGTTGATTTGTGGAATGACTAATCCTTCGAACTTTTTAAGCTAGTATCCATCGTTATTAGATTCTTCTTGTACTAGACTTTAGTTTTGTTTGAGGACAAACAAAGGTTTAGGTCTGGGGGAGTTTGATAACACTGAAAGTGTATCGATTTTAGGCTAGATTTTAGTGCCATTTTCGCATATATTTCATAGTTAGATTTACATATCCGATATGATTATCCTTTACATACGCCCGTTTTGTTGGTTTTCAGGTTTTTTGGCGACAAGGCCTAAATGAGCTTAAATAGACGGATTCCTGAGCAAAACCACGCACTCTGAAGATAAATTCACTCGGAGCCAAAATCAAGTCTCTGAACTCAACGGAACACCCGAGCAACAAGCGGAAAAGAGCAAATTCAAGATTTCAAGGGTGCCCGGTCGGGCACTATGGTCTACCCGCTCGGGTAAAACCTACGGGGTTTTATTTGCACACCTTGCACGACCCAGGCACGAAGGCAACATGATCGGGTAGCCATACCCGATCGGGCGCAATCAAGGTACCCGCTCGGGCGTTAATTCGTCCCAAAAATCCCCGAGAGTTTACACGACTCGGGCCGCTCAACCACTCGATCGGGTGCTGATGCCCGATCGGGCATGAAGGAGTACACGACCGGGCGCGCCTCTACAGGACCGGGTAGAAGTGGTGCCCGAGCGGGCCGCGTATCTCGCAACAACCTAGATCTTGCATTCAAACGACCTAATTTATAGACCAGAAGAGATCTAGAGCAAGGGGGCGACGTAGAGGGCAATGAAAGGCTTGGAAAACATCAGGAAAGGCTTAGGAGACGCTGGAGAAGAAGAGAAGCATCAATCCTCACATCGGTAACACAATAGGGAAGATCGAGGCATCGAGTTTCCTAGAGTCTATCATGTTTAGGGTTATGTTATCTTCTTGGTATGTATTCTCCATGAGTGAGTAGGTGCCCAACTATGGGTTAGGGATATCGGATTGTAACAGATGAACAATGTTATGCGTTAATGCTTAGATCTATTGATTTTATCTTGATATTCGGTTCTACATCCAACATTATCACTCTTATACTAGTGTTGCCCGCTCAGTAAAATAGGAATTCAGACTTTGCTGGAAGGTTAAAGGATGAATCCGAAATTGTTGAGTTGTAGGTTAAGTTCGGCTAATAAGAATCTGACCGGTCGGTTAGTCGACTTAGGAATTAGGATTGCGTTCGTAAAGCTGCCGTAGTACGAGTTAATCACTGCTGGAAGGTAGGGTTGCACGTACTCATGGTTAGGAGGTTTAGACTCGGAAAAATCACTCCTCACCTTAGGGCATGAATTTCCCGTTATCAAGATAATTCGATAGGTCTACGATCCTTAGTTGTTTCATCCATACGATTCCCGATATCCCGACACCCGTAGTGTTCGTCATATCCAAGTTTATCCAAACCTACCATCATCGTCACCACTTAGCTTAGTCTTTTAGGTATTTCACACCACATCTTCATCTACTTCCATTCGTCTTTGTTTAGTGTTATTCTTAGTTTTAGGCTGCTTTAGTCCCTATAGATCGACCCTGATACTACACGATCCGTATACTTACGGTGAAGTGGTCTAGGAAATTAAATAACTCGAGTTTCCGCTCATCTCATCAGTGGTAGAGAAGAAAACTGTGATATTGGTAAATAATATATAAGACGTAATCAACTAACCGTGTGTTACGAATATAAGACTAATCAAACCATTAGTGCATTATTAAACATTCAAATGGTAATTATAAACATAATGGGAAAACACAATTTGTCTAGTTAGGCTGGTAAACCGCGTGTAACTAATATTAGATTAATGAAACTTTTGGTACATTTTTTTCGTCAATAATACGAGTAAATTTTCAAACATTACTATATATTCTTGAATTATTTAGTTTGATTAGGTCTTGTTGTGGACATTTATTATTTTTTATTTTGGGAAAAGAATTCCTCA
The DNA here is from genome assembly GCA_036759665.1 of Gynandropsis gynandra. Classification (NCBI taxonomy): domain Eukaryota; kingdom Viridiplantae; phylum Streptophyta; class Magnoliopsida; order Brassicales; family Cleomaceae; genus Gynandropsis; species Gynandropsis gynandra. The sequence goes on from CM071867.1 coordinate 20,696,870, forward strand.
TCAATTCATGTACCAACCCAATTAAAGAAGGTACATATATATACATATACGAAAACAATATTCTAAAAGAAAGAACATAATTAATGCTTATAAATTAATAAATAGTATATATACGTCCGTATAACTATAATTTTTGTAGCTAATACTTTGTCACTTACGATCTCTAACTAAAATTGAATTATTGAAGGTTACATTGTTAAACATGTTTACATCATAATAAATTAAAGGATTTGGTGAACCACTGTATATGTTATCAACATCAAATTCGAAGAATAATTCTAATTCCTAGGAAGGAGAATCTTTATTTAAAAGTATATGGGTATAGTGTAAGAATATGTTAATATGTGATTAAATAATTGTTAAAGATTGATGATTTTGTATTGTCTCGTGTTAGTTAGAAAATGAATTACATATTCATATATAATATCAAACAACTATAAATTTTTACATCAAATATTGTGTAAATTAGCCTCAAACTTATTTAAGAAAATATCATAATATGGTCATTCTGTTTAAATCATATACATAAAAGAGGTTTTGTCTTTCTTCTTATACTGTCACATCAACAGAGAGAGAAAAAAATCATATTTTTTTAAATGAAAAAATATTAACTTAAATTAATTTTCTATTATGCATTTGTAAAAAATTTAAAAGAGTTTTTTTCTTTTTTCTTATGCTGACACGTCAGAAGAGAGAGAAAAAACCCTCTCTTTATAAATGAAAAAACTATTAACTTAAAATTAATTTTTTATCATGCATTTGTAAAAAATTCAAAGGGTCACTTATAAAATTCTTTACATGTATCCAAATCCAAATCCAAATCCAAATGGAATTTTATTAGATGTATCCAAGCCAAATTTTGAATTCAAAATCCTAGAAACCCTAAAAAACGCACACTCATCGACAAGAAAGCTGATTTATACAAAAAAAAAAACGTACCATTCTAGAGTCGTAGATTCATATATATAAAAGAGAAGTTTTTTTTCTATTTTCTAGTGTTGCCACGTCAGCAGAGAGAGAAAAACCCCCCTTTATAAATGAAAAAACTTTTAACTTAAATTAATTTTCTGTCATGCATTTGTAAAAAATTCAAAGAGTCACTTATGAAATTCATTAGATGTATCCAAATCCACATGAAATTCATTAGATATATCCAAGCCCACTTTAGAATTCAAAATCCTAGAAAATCTAAAAAACACACAAAGATCGACAAGAAAGTTGATCCATATAAAAAAGAAAAACATTTCATTTTAGAGCCGTAGAAACCCAATGGATGAGATAAAAAAATCAAAGAATTGAGAAAAAAACCATGATAAAATCGAATGCAAGGTTACTGTGTGAAGAATGGATGAAAAAGAGATATCACAGAAGTCCATGTCTCCTTTTTGCCTTATTCGTTTAAGTTCTCTCACCCACCACATCAGACCATAGATATTTACAAATGGAAGCGGCGACGGAGATTTGAGTGTGAGGTAAGGTGAAGAACCAACAAGGGCATGCGACATTCGAGCCTTCACATCCCTATGAGACGGAAGGATTTGAGTTCTTTAGGGTTTCTAGGAAGCTGATTCATATAAAAAAGAAAAACGTTCCATTTTAGAGTCGTAGATTCATATATATATAAAAGAGAGGTTTTTTCTCCCCTCTGGTGTTGTCACGTCAACAGAGAGAGAAAAAACCCTCATTTTTAAATGAAAAAACTTTTTAACTTAAATTAATTTTCGAGCATGCAATTGTAAAAAATTAAAGGGGTCACTTATGAAATTCAATAGATGTATCCAAGCCCAGTTTTGAATTCCAATTCCTAGAAAATCTAAAAAAATACACACCGATCGACAAGAAAGTTGATCCATATAAAAAAGAAAAACATTTCATTTTAGAGCCGTAGAAACCCAAGGGATGAGATGAAAAAAATCAAGGAATTGAGAAAAAAACCATGATAAAATTGAATGCAAGGTTACTGTGTGAAGAATGAATGAAGAAGAGATATCAGAGAAGTCCATGTCTCCTTTTTGCCTTATTCGTTTAAGTTCTCTCACCCACCACATCAGATCATAGATATTTACAAATGGAAGCGGCGACGGAGATTTGAGTGTGAGGTAAGGTGAAGAACAAGCAAGGGCATGCGACATCCGAGCCTTCACATCCCTAAGAGACGGAGCTTCTGCCATCATCGTTTAGGTATATTCCCGTAAATTCCTCTCTTTTAGACTTCCGTTTGATCCTTACCCGTCGATGCAAAACCCATCGTTCCTACGACAGCTTCTACAGCAGAAAGAGATACGGAGAGATCTAGAGGAGATAAGAAGCGATGGATACTCGACGAGTAAGAAGCATCAAAGACCTATAGAGCAAGGAACATCGATGTTGGTTAAACCAGAAGCGATGACCTTGATTGCTTGATAGCGAGGAAGAGAAAACGATGTCAGTGAGAGGACCCGAGCTCTATCGGACCTTATATCATCTACTTGGATTTTCCAATTGCCATCGATACGGCTCGACCCCTGCATCAAGTTAGGGAAGCTTCGCACCACAGATGGAAGGGACATGCAATGCTTGTAGTGTGATGGTATATGGGATACAAAGCCTAATGTTCCTGCATCAGCTTCTACAGCAAAAGGAGATGAGGAGAGAGGTACATGACTCATTGAGTAAGAAGGGACAAAGACCTATAAGTTAAAGGCCATTGGCATCGGATAAAATAGCCGCGATGGAAATGCCGGATCAGGAAGAACAATCGCTAGAGAAGCAGGGATATGGGAAGTGGATGAAGAAGGTGACGATGAAAGAGGTGGAGAAGCAATTGGATGAAGGTTTTTAGGAAACTTCAATGGTCTAACTATTGTTGAAGACGATGAGGACTCGGTCATGACAAATAATTGACTGTAATCAACCCTTCGTCTAATTCATGTGAACAATCTCCTCCCAATGGTAGTTCGACGGAATAAAAAATGCAACTCCATGAATCATTATGTCGATTTCCACTATATATGGTTGTTTTGGAGCCAATCACGCCATTGAGGTACTATTTTGTGATGAATTTTAGTGTTAAGCTCGATTCTATTTTGATTTTGATCATTTCAGCAAACTCCGGTGTGGATTTGCAGTTTTAGTTGTCTTTAACCATAAAATGATGGTATTTTTGCGGAGGAAGAGGTATGGCGAAGGTAAATTCTCTTGTGTTCCTCAATATCCAAAAAACCACAGAATCTTCAGCTTTCCACAAGAGGATGAAGGGAGAACACGTGTGGCGTTTCAATTGATTCGGTTTTCATTTTGTTTCTTAAAGTTTTTCTTTTTTCACTTTTGGTTTTGGTTCCTAAGGTTTTGCTTTCTTTCACTTTTGATTATGGTTTTAATTCATGAACTCCCTTATATATAACCAATTTTGATTGTGGTTTCAATGGGGGAATGCATGCCATTTATTTTGTTTGGAGATACCTTTCGCTTTGATAGCTTTGGTATTATCGCCCATCTGTTTGGGTTCCCAAATCCTTATATGGTGAGCTGAAGAGCATGTGGAACCAAAAAAATGATGGAACCTAATTTTGATTAGATCATTTTAGTTACTAAACTCAATTTATTTCTTATTCTATTGTCATCAGGTGGGTGATTATCCTTAGAGAAAATATATCATAATTTTGAGAAGCACAACGGGAAAATATGTGTCAATTAGTGAGGTACCATAGCCATAAAAGTTGCACTTACATTTAACCTACATCTACACCTACATGTTTGCTTTTACCGTACCATTCAAGGATTAATGGTGAAGTCTGATCTGACATGTTTTGAGAGCAATGGTAAGTGGAACAAAGATGGAGCCGGTTAAAATAGAGCCGGTATTCCCCATGTGCAGATTCTCCATAAACCAATAAGGATCGTTAGGCATACAATCCCATGGATTTTTTCTCTTCTCATGGTAGCATGGAAATTAGGGCCAACATTGTCATGCGAAAACACTGTTGTACTGAAAACAGCCAAGCATACTCCTCTTTATGGTCTTTACGCCACAAAAATTCTTCAAAAGGTAAGATATGATATATGATATTGTCCCCAGCTTTAAATCTTCTTGCTTTGCTTTACAACATTAAAAGTTATCTGATTTTCTATTCATTGGATATAGCTTATAACTCTAGATGGCAGTCTTTTTTGCATTTAATAATTCCATCATGTATGTGTGCAAGAGCATCTAGAGGTATCTGATAAATGTTCTTAGATTGATTATTTATATTTTTTCTCATTTTAAATCATTTTATCAAACCATGTAATTTGTTTCATCAATATTCTTCTTCTCATTGTTGACGATTCCGATTTCTGTGACAGGTTGGACTTCCGACGGGTGTTGTAAACATAATTTCTGGATTTGGTCGGACTTATCGTGTGGCCATTTCCATCCACATGGATACCGATAAGGTGATGAATAAAATCTTAGACACTCTTGTTATGATTTGAATTTCATTTTCTTCTAAAGGAGTGTATTGTATATAAATCAGCCATTACTACCTAATCACTCACAAAAAAAGATCATGCATAAGCAATAAGAACAAACTTAGACATAACTAGGACAACCAATATAGACGAAATGATGTTGGGGTTTTGGTAAAACTCTTCTTTCATGGAAAAACTAACAACATTGTCAGACCATATTGACTCAAAATATGCCTTCTCAAGAACTTAAAAAAATCTCTACGAATAGCTTTGACATGTTTTACTGCAACTGGAAAATTGATTCTTGAGTTGGCTGCCAAAAGCAATCTTAAGTCGGTGACTTTGGAGCTTGGGGGGAAATCTCCATTTATTGTATGCGAAGATGTTGTTGTAGATAATGTCGTTGAGCTTGCTGACTTCACTTTGTTCTTTAATCAGGTGACATCAATGTACTCTAAAATCAAGTTTATAGGGAGAATATATCCATGGTGTTTCACGTGATCAATCAATCCCATACTTAGTGAACGTGAGCTAATCTGGTAAACTTGAAGGGAAAATGTTGTTATGTTGGCTCACGCACATACATACATGAACGTGTATATGATGAATTTGTAGAGAAAGCAAAATCCCGAGCGATCAAACATGTTGTGAGTGGACAAAAAATGTAAACTGGTTTGATCTATAGAACTATTATCAAACTACTTTCTTTTGATGATAAAAAATTTTCAGAAGATATGAACATCGAGTGGCGAAAAAAACTGGTAGACTCAGCATAAGGTTTTTCTTTTCTTGTAATGGTATTGAATCATTGTCAATATTGGTGTATGGACAGAGCAATGTAGAAGGCTTGTGGCAATGCTCTCAATGTATATAGCATTGTCTTGAGTTTTAAGGCAAAAATGGAATATTTTAATGCAGGATAAACAAACAATAAAAAGACAGAGAGTAAAGATAAGAGGTTTTGTGGATTAAAAAAAGAAGAAAGAAAAAACAATGTTTCTAGAATCCTTTTGATAAATATATATTGATATTATTTAATATTTGATATTTATATTATTATATTAGTTATAAGAGCTCGTATTTGATATTTTGTATTGTTATATTGTTCCTTTTATACATATATTTTTATTTTCTTTGAAAAAAAAATCCTTAGGCAAATAAATTGTGATCAACCAATGTAATGATATGTTGATATCATGTGTAGAAATCTTCTCTAATGTTATATATGACATACTACGTAAATGTATGTTTGGAGTTTGCATGACAAACTATTTAAATCATAATTAAATAGATACTATTTTATGAAATAAATAAAAATATATTTATATATTTTATTTAATTTTATAATATTTATAAAAATATAAATAAATTAATTCATTCACCTATATCACAAAAAATAAATTCAAAGTCCAAAAAAGAATGATATATTCAGGAGAAAATTTAATATAATTTGTGTATATATTTATATTAATATTAATTTAATTTAAAAAAAGTATATTTGAAAATTATTTTTCGATGTTAATATATTTATTTGATAAATAAATGATATTTTTCACCATATGCATTAGAAAATACGATTAAAGATCTAATATAATAATGAAATTATTTTTTAGAATTATTACTATACACTAATCTTGGATAAATTACAATTCTTTCCAGAAAAAAATAATGAGAAAATTCAAAGAGAGCCTCCGTCGAGTTGCTTCACTAACAGGGTCAAGTAGATTGGTTTCCGCTTCGTTTCCTTCGCAATAATTACACTTTCAAGGTCTGTTTCTCTTTATACTTTCGATTTCTTAGATTTTTTTCTGTTGTTTCCTGGAATAATTTACCCTTAAACATATCACATAATTTACCTTAAATCGTATATGTTATCCCTTGGAGTGGTAATAAGAGAGATTAAAGCTCGAAGATCTACTATTGTATCGGATATGCTAGAGGTTGTTATGACTTTTGTTATAGGTATTGTGTTTCTCCTTAATGTTTAGTTTTTCAAGTATAATTTGTTAGATTATCTTTAGTTACAATTTCATTGGAGTTTTGTCTCTTATTCTTTTGTTGTGTCATGATTTTCCGGTTTATGATTATTATGTCTAAGTCTCAATTTGGTCGTTTGTTGTTATAAGGTCATGATCAATGCTCGCAACAAACGAAGATGATTCAAGATGCACGAATCGTTGTTATCCCAAAACTTATTAGCGGTAATTATTTTAACATATCAATAATTGATTATATATTTCATCTCATTACTAATTTTATGTATGAATTATTCAGATATATAAATTATCCAAAATATACAATCACTTTCTCAAAATAATGTTTGAATTTATAACTTTTGTACAAAAATTAAGAAAAATACAATTTAGTTATCACAAAATCGCGCAACGGGTGAGTATCATCTAGTACTATAAAAATTGAGTTTTCAACGGATGGATTCGTTGGAAAATATTACTTTTTGTTAAAATTGACAATCTTCAATGGATATGAAGGATTTTTTTTATGATTGATATGAATGCATTAAAAATTCATCATCCATTTCAAATTTTCAATGGTCGTTCAACTGTCAGAATTTGTTGAAAAGTTTCAACAACAACAGTTGATAATGTATCAATGGTAGTCATTGAATATATTCAATAGAAAACACCGTCGAAACTTCTATTTCAAATGTTCAACGAAAAAATTGTTCATATATGATACAACATTTCATTGACAAATCCGTTGACCGTCCATTGAGATATTTGTGAAAAATCATCAATGGTTGTGGGTTTATCTCTAGAACATCCACTGAAATATTTGAAAATATTTATCGACAATCACCATTGAAACTTCTTTGAAAATATAACCACATTTCAAACGTGTCTAGTGATAAATAGTAGAAATTTTAACATTTCAACTAATGCTCGTTGATAACGCATAAAATTTTAAAATTATATAAAAATTTTAAAAATTACAAAAAATAAAGTCTGGTTTAAGTCACTGCTTGTTCTTTCCTTCACGAGGTTTGAACATTCCAAAGCGCGAGAGGGGATCACATTGGAATCAAGCGCCATATATTTTCTTATTGAGTGTCTTTTTTTTGGTTGGAAGTAAATTCTTATTCATGTGTGTCCCAAAAGGGAAAAGGTAACAAGTACACATACAACAGCAGTACTACTGCTACTACTAGCGGCACAAATGGGATAACACGCAGGTCACCCATACTGTGCCTTGACATACAAAATCAAAGAAGATTATACATCGTCGCAGCTGTGAGAGCAGGGCACATGTCGCTCCGGGCCTCATTAAAACCTCAATGCAGTAAAACCCATTGGGAAACAACCCGTCAAAGAGGAAAAAGAGCACCCCTGCGACGGACCCCGATACGTACACAAATACCGACGAGAAACTCCAAGAAACGAAGTCAACAAAGGCCAAACCATCAAATACCTCAGCCAATAGGTATCCAACATGTAAGCTCTATCTTCCTAATTGCATCGTTTCCACAGTGACCGATGGAAACCTGTCATATAGTACCATAGAGAGGTGGTCTAGGATCATCCGAATAACTACCTCAGGAGGGGCTCGGTTGTTGTCAAAGATGCATCCATTTCTGGCACGCCAGAGGTAGTAAACCGAAGCAGCTAGCGAATATACCCGTGCCCGTGAGAGGCAATCGTCCGAGGATGCGTTCCTCTGAAGCCATGTAATCGCATCTGGGATCGTCATGGTAGACCGTGGAATGCGTAGGCGGTTACCTACTTGGTGCCAAATTTGTTGGGAGTAACCACACGTGAAGAACATGTGGCTATGAGTCTCCAGCTCTCGGTTACATAACCTGCATATAGGCTCAACCTGTAAATACGTAAGACGGTCAAGAGTGGGAAGCTTACCTAGCATAGCTAACCATAGGATGAATGAATGCTTTGGCGTGCTATGTGTAGGCCACACCTCCTTCATCCAAACCACCGCCGGCCTTCTAGGCCGGATATCTTCATATGCCTTGGAAACCTTAAATATCCCGGCTTCGCACCAATCCTCCAATATGTCCATATTGCTATTCTCACTTCCTGCCATATCACGAATCACATCTCTGGCCTGTAGAATGGCCTTTATAAGGGGGGAGTATCTCCTATTGATACTCCATTCCCAAGGCCCTGTCCGCGTTAGATACCGGTGGTGTACCCAACGCACCCATAGACTGTCTCGTTGAGTCGTGATATGCCATAAATGCTTCATCATAAAACACTTATTCCAGGTGCCAAAGTCCAAAAGCCCGAGACCTCCTTCCCTCCTGGGAATGCAAACATCTGACCACCTAACTCGGGGATGCTTCCAAAG
>CM071867.1:20705819-20718442 GCA_036759665.1 Gynandropsis gynandra
TACCGAACCTGCATCACCACGGCAGAACATCACGATATCATCAGCGAAAATGAGGTGTGTTAACCTAATATGAGCACAATATTGGTGAAAGGAAAAAACATCCCTCTGGGATTCCTTCTTGACAAGTCTTGAGAAGATCTCCATGCAAATAACAAAGAGGAGTGGCGAAAGAGGGTCTCCTTGACGAAGTCCTCGCTTGCTAGGGAAGAACCCGTGAATTGTCTTGTTTATCTTGATGGAGTATGTGACGGAGGAAATGCATTCCATGATTCAGACAATGAAGGTGGGTGATGCTCCGATGTGAGAGAGAGCAAATCGGACAAACTCCTGATGTGCATTATATCAAGTGATAAAACCTAGACTAACGCTTCCGCAAGAATACGGATCGTGTAGTAACTAGGATCGAACACAAGGAATTGATGCGACTTATAAGCTATTAAACTAATGGAATAGACGTGTAAGGTGACTAAGAATGGGGTTGTTATTGAGCTAGACTAGACTAAATCGATGAGATCAAATTATAGCTAAGCACCATGGGTATCGAGAGTTTGCATAATGATGTAACGAAGTTCTAAAAGGATAATTGGTCATAGGTACTATCATGAGTTCAGGGAATTCAAGCTCTCCTATAGGAACCGACTGGCGTAGACTTGTCCACTATCTAGCATGCATATACCAATGTATCCATTGCGCATCTTACATGCATAGACGCATTACGACCGCTATCCTAATCCCTAGATTCAACCGATTGACCTGGCCTAGATTCTAAACCGGCTAAACCCTAAATCATGGCTAAGTTCCAAAATCTAATGCCCTGGCGTTGGTTTATTAGACTCCTAACATCATTCATTCGAGTGGCGTACAAGTAATGAAAGCATTAAGAACAACCATGAAATCTGAAAACATGATAAAATACCAATTTCATTCATTCGAGTGGCGTACAAGTAATGAAAGCATTAAGTTCCACCATTCATTAAGCGTAAGACTTCATTACAACATAGCAAATCTCTCTAACCCATGGCAAAGGATCTACTCAGACATGAATACAGAAAAGGAAACACAAGAGAAGTCTAAGTTCGACATAGATAGAGAAAGAGATGACTCCCACCATGCCCAATCGTGTAGATCATCAGTCCGAGTCGTGCAAACCTACGGGGTTTTCTTGACATGAATGAGCCCGAGCGGGCACTGCAAATCCACCCGAGCGGGCACTCCTCCCTGGTCGTGTTCCTTGAGTGCCCGAGTCGTGCAAAGCTACGGGGATGTTTGGTAGCAATTAGCCCGACCGGGCACTCCCAATCCACCCGAGCGTGCATGACTTGAGGTGTCGTTTCCGCACCTTTCGCTCGGTGTTTGAGTGCTCACTTCCATCCATGGCCTTGCACAAGTTGAACTTTGTCCTTCAACTACGTTTTCGGGGTTAGATTGCCATAATCTCTCGTGTTTCTCCTCATGTCTTCGTTTCCTACACAAAACACGAAATGTAGATAAAGTCCTCGAATAAACTCGGTAAATGAATGAAATCTAAGCAATCTACTTAAAACTAGACCTAAGAATGATATAAAAACTACAACGGATTACGTGTTATCAACTCCCATGATACCGTATCGTACGCTTTGGCCAAATCTCTGTTGAGGAAACATCGCTTTGTGTTCCGTGAGACCTCGTATCTTCGAAGAAGTTCCTGCAAAATAAAGACATTATCCGAGAGGAGCCGGCCCTCCACAAAGGCGATTTGGGCCGGGTCGATCAGTGGACCAAGACACCACGCTAGGCGTAGTGTCATGATCTTGGTAATAATCTTATAAATGACATTACAACATGCAATAGGGCGGAAGTGCTCAACTTTTGACGGGTTGGCTACTTTGGGTATGATGGCAACTATGGTATGGTTGAACTGCCTGAGGAGTTTCCGATTAATGAAGAACTCTTTGACAGCTGCGCACACCTCAGCCCCTGTTGTCTCCCATGTTGCCTTAAAAAATTTAACCGAAAAGCCATCTGGACCTGGGGATTTGTCGTCCCCCATAGACCATAAGGCCTCCTTAATCTCTCTTACTGAAACGGGCGATGTCAAAAATCGATTGTCTTCCTCCGATAAGCATCCTCCATGGGCGAGCTCGGCAGGATTTGGAAGCTGGATGTTCACCGTCGTCCCAAAAAGACCTCGGTAGTACTCTATGAATTCGGCCACCACCTCCTCTGTGGAATGCGTCAGTGAGCCGTCCCTCTTAGTTAATGCCGCTATATGGTTGCGCCTACCATTAAACTTCATCAGAGCGTGGAAATACTTAGTACATTTTTCGCTTTTGAGAATGTAATTAGATTTAGCTAGTTGGGTTAGAAAACTCCCTTCCGCTTCGTTTAATCGTTTTGTTGTTTCCTTCACCTCCTCCATCATGCGCTTGGCGTCCAGAGATTTAGGTTGGAGTCGACACGCCTCCGGAGCCGTGGTAAATGCAGCATTTGTCTCCGCGACCCGTGCAGATATGTGACTAAACTCTTGTTGATTGAGTGATCTGAGGGGCTCCTTGAGTCCGCATAGTAGTCTTGATAGGCGAAATTGATAAGTACCCCTTACTTCGGACTTCCATCCCTCGCTAACTATCTCCGTGAATCTCGGGTGCTTGGTCCACATGTTGAAGAATTTGAAATACTTCCTCCCTGTGGCCTGTAATCTGCACAACGAAACAATCCCCGGCTTGTGGTCCGAAAGGTGCCACTCATCGGGAAAATCAATATCACAGGAAAAAGCAGAATCCGACCATGCGGGGTTAACCATCACACGATCGATTCTGCTCCATATCGTACCATTGGTCCAGGTTAGTGGGTTCGGAGTCGAGCACGGTGCGTCTACAAGACCATGACGACGGCAAGCATCAATCATGTCTTTGCACTCGTACATCGATACCGGAGTCCCATTAACCCTTTCCTCCGCATTCATAACTGAATTAAAATCACCTAGTATAATCCAAGGCAGCCTATGTACATGCAATAAATCATCTACATGGTCCCATATTGCTCACCTATCGACTACACTATGCAATCCATACACAAAGCATACTCCAAATTGCACACTGGTAGTGCTACAAGAGGCATGAACCCCGATGTGCTGAGCGGAGGAGTTAATAATCTCTATGTCAACATAATCACTATCCCATGCAGCTATTATGCGGTATCGTGGATCCAGTTCAAAGTTCGTTACGAACTTCCAACCCAGAACCACAGATCGCATCACATTGTCTACATTACTACTGGAGCACTTAGTTTCATATATACCTGCTATACAAACTTGGATTTTACGTATTATCTCCCGTAGGCCTCTTTGTTTCCGGGCTTGGCCCAGCTCTTGGATATTCCACGAGATAATCTTCATGAGGGTGGGTTAGGTTTGCCCTTCTCACCTTCCTCTTTGGCCGCACTCCGTAGATTACGCGCCGACATAGGCCATTTTGTTGCTTTCAACGCTTGGACAATGGGGGGAGGGGGAGGAGAGGAAGCCTTCCCTTTTCTGGTCTTGGTTCGCAGCCTGCTACGTCGGGACTTTGTCATTCCTTTCCGGGGAGTTATTTCCCCTTCCTCTCTATCTTCACTAATGTCATCTTCCGCAGCCCTGGTCTCCCCGTGACTATCGTGATCCGTCACGCCACTGGACTTTATGCCAACCAAATCCGTTGTGTCTCCTCTTCCCCCTCCGAGTAAGTCATCATCCTCATCAACCTCAGAATCCTCAGTACCCTCGGTGGATGCCTTTTTCCCGGCCCTTTCCGCTCCGCAACCATCCTTGGGTACAGTTATGCGCTTGCTTGAAGCATTCACAGTTGGCTCCATGGTCGCTGGAGGGATTGACTTGGTTTGCTGCATTCCCGGTTCCCTCTGGGTGGTCGGGCATGCTACACTGGGCTGAGACGTCTCGGCTTGTCTCGTGTGAACATGATGTGGGTCAGTGATCATATTTCCAGCCACCTGAACCGAATCCGGTATTTTCCGGTCCGGTGAGCCTCCCTTGGATTCTGTCACGGACTTTCTTGGTTTCTTGCCTCCCATGTCCTTCTTCTCCTTAAAAGAGCAAACCTCATTGTCATGCCCGAAGGAGCAACATATAGGACAATACTTGGGTTCGTTCTCAATGAGGATCGAACAAAGAAGTTCCTCCCCATCATCAAATTCCACCGGAATCTCTCTCACGATGGGTGTCGCAAAATTTACCTCAACAAGGCATCTAGCATATGATCCCCGTCGTCTGCCTTCTGTCACTGGGTCTGTGAAAAGTGGACTTCCCACATGGGAAGCAAGTCTACCGAGAATCTCCTGCGTCCAAAAGTTGCGGGGAAGACCAAAAATGCGAATCCATAGGGGCACAGTGGCTATATCCCTACGGTTAAAGGCGAACTTGTCGGGAATATTCTTCAGTATCATAGGCTTGCCATGGATGAAGTAGGGTCCTCCCTTCAGAACTCTATCTTTATCTTCCTCCAATTCAAACTGAAAGAAAAACCATCCCTCTTCAACGCGGTACTTGGCTCTAACTCCCTAGGCCCTCATCATTGCGTTGATGAGAAAATGTCCTGGGGGGTATCCAACGAATTGGCCTAAGAGAGCCCAACCCCATACCGCCTGTTTCGACAATCCTTCGCTAACTTTGATTGAAGCTCGGTTTGAACTTGGCTTGGTAAAGTTTAATCTCCCTCCAACTCCAGCATTCATGAAAATTTTCTTTGAGCCCGATGCCCACACATTAGGTCGTGATGCAGCGGGTCGAGGTCCGGTTTCAGATGTAGGGTCATTACCGTGTGGATCAGCTTGTCTCTTCAGTGTGGCATAAACTGCCGAGTCTACCACTACCCCTTCTTTTCCATCAGCCTTATTTCGATCAGCCCCTTTCTTTTCCGCTCCACTCGCCGGTAACGGGGGAAAGTTTGTCTGAAAATCTTGTTCTTCTTCCGAGAGAACATCGCCATTTAGTATTACTACTTCCTCTTGGTCATGTCCAGTTCTAACATGATCGATTAAACTGTTGGTACCGAATTCCTCTTCTCTAGCCGCAGGAGTTTCCACCAGTGGTAGTAGCACCGGTTTGGAAGCTGCCGCAGGTACTTTCACTGCAGTATCCTTTCCATCCATGCCGTCATTGCCTTCAGTATTTCCTATTCCCTTTGTTGTCACCATATTTGCGCCTACGGTTGCTGTTGCTGTTCCTGTTCCTTTCTTCCTCCCCATGACGCTACCGTTCAGCAATCTTCTTCACAAAACCTGCAGTATCAACAGCCACACGCATACCCAGCAACACCCGGCAAATACCCAGCTAAACCCAGCAGACCATAACACAACCCGTCACAATATCCAGCTGTTCGGGCGTGAATCAGCTACCTAGCAAACCCCAGTAGTTCGACACAGAACTATCACCGGCCGTGTGCAAAATCTCCCGCGTCTACCACCAAACGCCGCCCAATATCTGTGTCGGAACCGTCAATACAACCTTACTCGCCAATTCTCCTGCGACCAACCAAGATAGGAACCCTATACGAACCACTCTCAAACAGCTACTGCCTGACTGCGTCCGTTATGGTCGTTCTTCTCCAGAGCTCCGAGGAGCTCCAAAGGAGCCCTAAGACACCTCGAGGAGCTAACCCTAGCTACTAAACCCAACTCACCCTCACCTGAAATTACGTCGCACACTCTGAAGATTTGGTGTTAACGAAGTGCGCCGGAACCCTAGAGGAAAACTGCAACCGCCGGAGCGCTGAAGTTCGCTCTAGAGGTCGAAACTGTACCGCCGGGAAAACGCGCCGGAGATCCCCCTGAGAATCGCCCTGAAAATCGCCCTGCAATCGGTGTTTGACGTTCTCCTTACCTTGCTTGTCCGGTAGTTGTAACACCTTGGTAAGTTTAGTTTTTTATCTGGACGACTATGAGGGATGCCACGATCTTATTGAGTGTCTTTCGTCCTTGGTGGAAGGTGTTAGACCGATGGAAGATGTTAGGTTGTTCAAAGTGGTCGATTACTCTCTCCATGTTCCGCATCTTGAGAGTACATCTCAAGCACATAAAGGGTTACGGTTGACATATCCTATACAATATCTTTTGTAAGAGTTTATATCATAAAATCACCCCTTATATAGTTGAACTAACTATAACATAAATTTTTTAATTATAATGATAACTAAAATGTTCAATTTAAATTAAATTATAAATGTTAACCTATGAATAAATCTTATATTTTTGGATAAGAATAGGTTCTTTCAGAATTGATTGTCACGTCGTTACAAACTGTTGAGGATCGAAAACTCATGTTTGACACTCTATTCATCATTTAGAAATAACTTTTTCTTGACACGAATCTCAATCAAAAGCTCCAATAACTCGGTTCTATGCAAATCCTTGTAGCTTTAATTCGAATTAAAAATATTTAATAATTTTTAATTAATTTAAAAATATTTAAATAAAGTTAATTATTAGATACTTTCTTACCAATTTCTTTTTCCACATCGAGAAGGATTTCACCCTCAAGATATGGCATTGAGGATCACCATGATGACTTTCTCATCACATCGGTACTCCTTGATCTTTCAGCTCATAGCCTTGAAACCTCAAATTCTTAATGTTGAATAAGTTAATTGAAGAATTCATTGGTTGCTAACATTCTTATTGGCGTAGTGTTTCTTGGTGCACATCGCACATCTAGAATGTATAGATCACTCATGTGTGGTTCCTATATCATCTATAAGATCTCTACAAAACTAAAACATATTAGTTAAAATTAAATAAATCCACTAATATATAAAAATAAAGTTACACCTTTTTGGCGGCAAATAGAATCCGAAATCACTTGGTAAGAGTGATATAGTATATCTTGTAATGAAACTTCAATGATGTGATTGTTGATATGTTTCAACATATCTTATGTGCCAATCGTATGAAAAAATTATCAGTTAAATAAAAATTAAATAAATATAATGAAATTGGTGATGGAAGATGATACAGTGGAGAATAGGTTGTGGTGCCTCAACGGAACATTTCAACAATCCCTTGTGACCAACAAAATGTCTTGGATGCATCCATGCAAACAAAATAATAGTATAATATATTAACACATCCATATATAACACTAACATACATGAAAATAAAATTTACTCACTCTCTTATAAAGTATATAAAGCATAATGAGAATGTGGAATATGGAGATATTTGTGTTTTAATGACTGATTTGTATTGAAAATACAAATGTTCAAACAATTTACATAAAAAAAATTTAAAAGAGTATATCAATGTGCATCTGTTGATGTTTTTAAAATATATCATTTGATAAATATGTTCAATAAATAACAACATATTTATTACTCTATTAACATGCATTCATTACAATTATCAACGAACATCCGTTGATTTATCAATAGATGTCTATTCAATATGAGACAAAAATCGAAGGTCGAATAATATATTTTCAGCGAGCTTTCATTGAAATTATCCATAGATACTCTTTGAAATGTATAGAAATGATTACACGCGCTCACATTATTCATTAGCCCAGTTATCAACATGTTTCAATTGATAATGTCTAACGGATCGTCGTTGATATTTTCCAATAGTCAATTCATTGATATTTTTCATTGGAAGCTCGTTGATATGCATAGTGTTATTAGAGAAAAAAAACCCTAAGTTAAAAACTTAAATATGTATATGTAATCAACGATCACCCATTAAACTATTAACATATGCTTGTCGAGATCAACAATAAAAATAAAATAAAAATAAGTTACAAATGTTTACTAACTAAGTTGTATCATACAATTATAATAAAGTAAGTATAATATTCTTCTATAAATTCTTCAATTGATAAATATTTCTTTGTAAGCGTATTGAGTTTTTCACCTTCTTTATCTTTAGTATCATCTGGATCAACATATTATTCACCTCTAATGTATTTACCACTTACGTTGATCCTTGCAACCATTTCTCAACGGACTTGAAATTCAATTGATTTAAGGGGGGTTTTTAATGTATTTTTTTTAAATATGTTGCACGTATTAATATTCACAATATTCATAGTGGCCCAACATTCTTTTTCTCGATATTTCAATGACGTTGGGTATGAGACGTGACATACTTCGTCAACTTGATCTGTTGTAATAAATGGATCATACTTCATATATTTAGTGTTCCACATTCTATGGTTGGATCAACCATTGATATTTGAAAAACATGATCTTCAATCATACTATGCCAAGGTATTACACTTGATCATTTGATGCATAAATTTGTAGATACTATCTTTTTTCTGATAAACCACTATGAATACAAATATTGTAATTGTATGTACTCCAACTTGGTTAGTACAATGCTTTTCTTGCAGGAATGTTGGACAAAATTCGTAGCCATGTGGTATGTTTTTCGTCGCTAAACTGAACCTATTAGAATAAAAAGAAATTATATATGGTCAATATTTATATAATTATAATTTTGTAAATATTTACATAGTCTATCAACTATATGATGCATAATAGTGTACTTTCATTATATTGAGGTCGTCTATATGCCCATTAGTGTTCTATCAAAAATCATATCCTAAAAGTAAAACAAAACGATGTAAATATGAACGTGATTATAAATACATATTATGTTATAAGTTAGATGTGTATCCATATATCTTTCAAATGTCAATAACTCTTGACAATTTAACAAAATGTATATGTCAACGTGATTATACTCCTCGAACTTTAGCTAATTTTCAACTGAAATGTCATCCCAAAATAAGGTTCATATTGATTATTTGAATATGAGCCTCAAAATAAAACGTGTTTGAAATATATCATATCTTCTAAGAAATATTGTTTGAAAATCGATTCTTCGAACTGTATTTTGTTTTCTGCTTTTTTTTCTTTCTTATGAAAGAAAATTTTTGGAATGGATATATCCATCTACACTGGACCGACTTACTGATCCTCTCATCCGATCAAAGACTTGATAAATGTTCTATTATATCAAAGAATGAACGTAGAAATGCCTTCTCCAATTATCATAATACATCAACAATTTTTACTTTCAATATATTCGTTTCTTTTTAAACTTCTATAACAAATATATTTTAAGATATCTTAAAAATGCTTTAACTCAAGGCTTTTTTTATAGTTCATCTTTGTATTAGGGATTATGTTCAATTTTTTGAACACCAACAATCTGAATTTGAACAACTCGAACCGAATCCAAATCGATAATATGCGAATCCAAGTTTTCAAAACCCACAAATCTAAATCTAAACCAAAATCCGAAAATCTCGAAACAAAATCCCAATTAGACACCCTCATCACTATCACAACAATATCGCAGTTATCACAAATTATCGTAGAATTCGGGGCACTATTTAAATTGAGGATTATATTTTCCGAAACTAAAAGGTCAAACATTTGGTCCTCTTCTAATGATGCAGCGAGAAGACTTGTCTATTTATTGGGAATTTGTTCTAGAAAGACTTGACAACCAATTTTTTTTTTTTTCAACAACCACAAAAACGCATATTATCCTGTTCTAATTATGACTACATTCAATATAAAAACAACTATTAAAAAAAGACGTGAAAATAACGGCAATTATAATTTTAGGGTCCTGCAAAACTCTTCAAAATTATACCACCCAAGATACATGACAAACACTCAGTTTTGTATTAATTAAAAATGACATAGCATTACTTTGTTTAAAATTATATTATAAAATATACATATCACACCAATGTGCATTTCATTTTTGTCATCCATTTAAAGGAATTTAACAATTGATTGAAATATTTTTTTACAAGTGATTTATTGGCAAGTGTAATGTACAAATATAAGTAACCACAACTAATCGAAAAAGCTTCGTAGTGAATTGTAAAACTAACCATAAATCCCAGAAAATGATACTCTCAATTCCATGAGAGGGTGGAACTTGACAATAGATATGATAGATGATACGTTATGCATTAAAATTATATGTATTAATTGGACTGATTTATAATGTATTTGTTCATATCAATTAAATTTTCTTTTGTTTACATTACATTTAGGAGACTATACGGTCTCTTATATAATTCAAAGCATATTTTCGTCATCCATTAGCAGTTGTCTGTCGTACATGAGAGGTTGAATGGAATGTTCTTGACATTTTGGGTTTCATATATGTACAAACCCCTCAAAACTTAAAAATTCAATTTCCCCTTATGACCCGACATTTATTTTCTTAATTATTTTAATGATATTAATAATAATCGTTGATTTCAACCAACCACTCTAATTAATTTACTTATTATTTTTGACTAATGGTCTTGAAGATCAAAGGGTAGTCATGTTCTGCTTACACTTTTGTCATATATATGAATTTCTCCTGACTTGTCTCATTGTTGTTTCCATGTGTTTGTTTTTTTTCTCAGAAATATAATACCACTCTCTTATTTTTCCTCAAAAAGTCTATATGTTCTCATTGATTATCATTCTCCTATGTTATATATATGAACAAATACATCGATAAGAGCACGATATTTCAAGTATTTTCTGATGTTAGAATTTATAATTGAAATTTTGTATTTTATTTGATCAACACGAAATAAATAAATTTTAATAAGAACCAATGGTAAAATAGGTTGAAAATATTGATATAGATCTATCATATCTATTCGAAGATTTTGGAATTTTTCTCAATTAGTGTTTTGATAATTTTGGATATTTAACATAATCATATCAATTTTTATAGAAAAATGTATTTCTCAATTAGAGGTGTTTCATCAACTACCTTATTTCGGTATTTATATTGTTTACTCGTTACGTATTATTCTATATATGAAACTATGCTAAAATAATCTAAGGCTACATATATATATATATATACATACTAACTAAAATTACAGAACCACCAGATAGATTTTAACTTGTACAATAAATATACAGTTTTGTGACTCTAATATTAATTCCGTAAAGGAAAATGGCAAATTTCTATGTACTTTAAATAGGGGTATTTCATTATGCCCATATCTGCAATAATTTTGATATTCACGTCAAGATTTCGTGCTAAAAAGTCGAACGATATATATATTAGTTTGGAAAACTTTCCAAAATAATATTCTATTACAGATAATTTTATTTTAATCACTGATTTGCTAATTTAATTGGAAGATTTTCTTCCGTAACAAATCATTTATTTATAAAGTTAACCAAAAAACGTTAAAATAAAAACAAAAATTATTTAATGTTTTCAACAAACATTCAAATTTGTCGTCTCTACTGTACTTTTAATTTTTTTATTAATTCAACTTCTGAATATCTTTTTGTTTTCACATATAAATACTCTACATACAAACTCTTATATATGTTCACTGCTTCCCCATAAAATATTCCTTACAAATGGAGAAACCATCAATTCAGTTCTTCTTCTTTCTTCTCTTCATATGTGTTACTATTGTTTACCATTCAAATGCTGCATCTAGTCATGGAGAAATCGGTAAGCTATATATATATATATATATATATATAAGGGTTTTAAGCTTTTATATATACACCGTTGTTTATAATTATATACATATGTTGTGGAAACATATCCACCTTCTGCATTATTTGTTTTCATAAAAATTTTTGCATTTTAATGATTTGGTTCTTCATGTTTGGTTTTCTCATTTGGGTGTACAAAATGTATATGAATAGAACTTATAGATACTTTTTTCACCAATTTTTGTTTTGTGGGTTTTTCCAATATGTAGCCTTACTTGACGTGAGAATTTTCAAATTTCTAACTACTACATCTTCACCAAAAAAACGTCAAAATCACTAATTACTCATAATTAATTTAAATATTCAAAATATATTTATAGTAACTATTGGTTAAATTGACCAAAGATTTGTTCACATGTACCAAATTAGTTTGTTGTATCTATCTTCTGCATCATCTTTCGTGTATTCGATTTATTGTAAGTGATATATTTATTATATTTTTTATTTACTTTGTTGTTGTAGAGGATGAACACGAATTTAATTACGACATTCATGGTGAGAAAGGGCCGCACAATTGGGGAAATATAAAGCCGGAATGGAAATTGTGTGGCAAAGGGAAAATGCAATCTCCGATTGATCTTTTAGATAAAAGAGTTAAAATTGTTTCCCACATTGGAAGACTTAAAAGAAATTATCAACCTACTAATGCCACTCTAAAAAATAGAGGTCATGACATGATGGTAATTGATTCTCTCTCCATTTTTAAACTAGTATTAGATCACTTCATATATATTATTGCTATATATGTGGTTTTTTCACATATATTTCTCATTTTTTATAACGATTTTGAATGGATATTAAAATTTATTTCTATATCGTTCGTAAATTTGTGGATCAAGAGTTAATTTCTCATTTTACAATAAATTAAAAATGAATGACAATCACGTTCGAAACATATGATGTAGTTATCCCTAAATGTCTTAAATTTTAGAGTGAAATTTTCTATCTCTAATCCTTGAGTATTTGTACAAAATTGCACGATTGTATACATATGGATTTTTTGTTTATAAATTGATTCAAAGTTGTTTTACATAGACTACCATACAGATTTTATCATCTATAATTTAGTAATATATATGATATATATGACACTAATTAAATGGTTAGTTG
>CM071867.1:20718937-20748715 GCA_036759665.1 Gynandropsis gynandra
AAAAACGTGATAAACTGTTTATGGGTGAATGTAGATCACATCGCGGTTTTAAATCCTCGTACTATTTTTTGTTATTACAGTATATATTATACTAAAGATTTATCTTATACCTACTTGTGATTATTAAAAACATGATGAATATTGTTATTCTTTTTATCTAACATGATATATATAATTTTTATATAATGTACGTGTTTTATGTGATAATGTTTCATCATTTCTAAATTATTTGCTATTAAAAAGAAGATTCTATAGATTTTATGGTACAAATCAAATATTTCATATAAACGTTATTTATTAAGTCGTAATAGAATAAAAAAAATTGATTTTTTTTACTTTTTTGTGTAATTGGAATAGTTGACTAATAAATTGACGAAGATTGCCGATGAAAGCGAAGCAGAGGAAAATGTGGGAATTATTAATCCAAAAGAAATTAAACTTGAAAGTAGAAAATATTATAGATATATTGGATCACTTACGACTCCTCCTTGTACCCAAAATGTTGTTTGGACCGTACTAAAAAAGGTAATTTTTATTATCATTTTTATTCACTTTTTATAATTTTATTTTATTTAATCGAATTAATTATCCCTTTTAAAATAACTTATATATATGTATATATATTTAATTGTTTGTTTTTATGTTTAAAAATTTATTTAGGTGAGGACTGTCACAAGAGAACAAATACATCTACTACGTGTGGCTGTGCATGATGTAAGTATTATCTTCTCTTTTTTTCATTATACATATAATATTGTCTATATTGGACTATTGATAAAATGAATTATATTTATCTCAAAATGGATTGAATTTTATTAGATTTATATAATTCTATATTATTATTTCATTTTTAGAACTTAATCGATATGTATACGTAAATGATAGCAATTAAGTTGTAGTTATAAAAAATAATATTTTTTTGGTGTATAAAGTTAAGAAGTATAATATATTTATAAATGTATTAGTTAATAAATATAACAAATTAATTAAAATATCAATCTAAATTTTATATACAATTTTTGTTTTAATTTGTGATGTAGGAATCAAATTCTAATGCAAGGCCGGTTCAACCACGTTATAAACGTGCGGTGCACATTTACAGACCAAAAAATTAATAAAATATGAAATTATTAAATTTAATATTTTATTTTTTAAATAACATTATCTACGATAATAATAAAAGGTTTATTCTTCGCAAATGATTTCTCTATTTCTTATAATGTAATTTTTATTTTAACTTTTATATTTTTATTGTGCGATGGTTTGAATATAATAATAAAGATTACAAAAAAAAAATGTTTTTACCTTTATATGAAATTTTTTCTAATGTTTAGTGGAAAATATGAAATTTATAAAATTTGTCTGAACTTTTCAAGATTTATGTCAATTATAGCTCAATTATGATTTTTTTTCGAATTATATATTTTAAAATAAAATAATATATAAATAAACCAATATAACTCAGTTGTTTTGAAAATATTACGTAAAATATCTATTGAATTATATTTATTTTTTAAATATTTAAAAAATAGAACAATAAAATAGTATGAACTCACAAGCTCCATTTTCTATACAATTCGAGATAAATATTTTTAATTAATCATGTTAGAACATTTCTCATATTTTATTAAAATGTAATGTGAATAATTTTTAAAGGTTACTAAATTTTTAAAATCTATGCGGCATGGAATGAAAATAAAACATTTAGAATTTTATAAATTTTGTTATATTTAATATAAAAGTATATATCAAAATTTTAATTGATTATTTTAAAAATCAATTTTCGAATGGATTCAACCAATCCAAATTGTCAAAATCAATTTAAATATTAAAATTAATATTATCTATTCAATTTTACATTCAAATATCAATATAGATTAAGATTTAAAAACTTAAAAAATTTTGAAAAAAATTCATATATGAAAACAAGAATTGTGTTCTTTTAATTATTTTTTAATATGTTAACTACTTTTTTCGTTTTTTTAAATGGTCTGGAATATCTTAATTTTTGTGAATTTTCTACAACCAAATTTGTATCCTAGTCTTTATAGATCAAAGAAAATAATGAAAAAAAATGTATTCTAACATTTTACTAAATTGATGATAAACGAAGAATAGTGATGAGTAGAAAAGACCGTAAAATTGGGGAAATATAAAGCCATAATGGAAATTGTGTGGTTAAAAAAAATGCAATCTCAGATTGATCTTTTAAGACAAAAGAGTTAAAATTGTTTATCATATTGGAAGATTTAAAACAAATTATCAACCTATTAACGACACTCTCAAGAACAAAGGCCATGAAATGATGGCAATTGATTCCTTCTCCATTTTTACACAAGTATTTGATCACTATATATATATATATATATTACTGATATATATATTCCACATTTATACTTATCATTTTTTAACGATTTTAAACGGACATTGAAATTCATCTCTATATCGTCTGTAAACTTATGACTGAAGAGTTAATTCCTAATTTTAGAATCATGTTAGAAACGGATATAAGTAGATTTGAAAAAAATGATGTATTTATTTCTAATATATTTTTATTTTTAAAATGATTTTTTATCTTTAATCTTTTGATTTTTTGCACGAGTGTATAGTATGATTTTTTTTATAAATCGATTTAAAGTTGTTGTCCATACTATAACGACACAGACTTTATCATCTCTAGTTAGATAATATATATATTATACATATGACACAAATTGAATGGTTAGTTGATTTTACAAAATGAATAAAGAGAAATATCTATAACCCAAAAGAATATTTTGCATTTTAGACCGATTTTCTTATACAATAATATTTATATTTATATTTATGAGAGATTTTTTCGTATATATATGACAGTTGAAATTTCTAGATGAAGAAGGAAACATTAAGATTTATGGGAGACGATATATATATATATATAGATATGTATATATATATATGACAATTGCATTACATTCACCACCTCAACACCATCAACGACAAAAGATATATATATATATATATAATTTATTTTCATATATAATGTGATACTATTTCAATGGTTAATTTCCCTTTATTTTAAAAATAGATGATTTGTTTTATTTTATATATTGGATTAGATATAATATAATTCATTTCTATGTCATGCATACATATGATGACATATTATTAAAGAACAAAAATTACGTATTTACATATATTATTACCATTAGATTAGATATTCATATATATTGTCATATATTACACACATAAATACATTACCATTTTGCGTAAGTTAGCACAAAAAAAATAGTATTTACAAATTTTCTTTTGAACTACATATGATTCAAGAAAGCAGAAATGGAAGATACATTGTCATCACTATCTTATACAAAAAGCAAAGACCCGAATCTTTAATGATATGTGAATATCTTCTTAACTATTTAAATCCATGAAATCTTTATTCTTTATATAAAGATCTTAATTTTGACTAATGTTAAATAATATATATACTTTATGAAATAACGTTTCCTTAAAATTTCATTTTTGCCACATGAAAAAACATGATAAATAGTTTATAGTTGGTAAACGTAGATAACATCATGGTTTTGAACCCTATTATTATTGTATAGGTCATACTATAGATTTATCTTGTAGGTACAATTTATATATCATTGTATATGTTTTACGATGTAGATATAAATATAAGTGATTATGAATTTTCGTGATTATAAAAAATCATAATGAATGTAATTATCATTTTTTTATCTAAAATGATATATATATAAATTATACCAATTTAGGTATTTTTGTGATATTTGTTTATCACAACGTATTATTTAGTGTTAAAAAGAAGATTTAATAGATTTTATGTTAGAAATCAAATATTGCATACAAACATTATTTATTAATTCGTAGAAGAATCAAATAATTGATTTCTTTTTAATTGAAAAAACTGACTGATAAATTGACGATGATTGTTGATGAAAGCGAAACAGAGGAAAATATTGGAATCATCAATCCAAGAGAAGTTGAACTCGGAAGCAAAAAATATTATATTTGATCACTTACCATCCCTCCTCTTTGTACCCAAAATGTTGTTTGGATCGTCTTAAAACAGGTAATTTTATTATCATTTTATATTCACTTTTTATAATTTTATATTATTTAATCGAATTAGTTGTTGCTTAAAAAATTATTCTTATATATAAATATATTGGTTATTATTTTTACCAATTTTGTTAGGTGAGGACTGTTACAAAAGAACAAATCTTACTACCGTGATGTAAATATTATCTTCTCTTTTTCATTGAATATATATATATATATATATATTATTGCCAATAATGGAAAATAATATTAATAAAATGAATTATATTTATCTAAAATGGATTAAGAAATATGTTGTAGATTTATCTCATTTATATAATTTAAAACTTATTCAATATGTATACTTAAATGATAGCAATTAAGAAATTTGTAGTTATAAAAAATAATATTATGTTGGTGTATATAGTTAACAATTATAATATATTCATATATGTATTTGTTAATATGTATAAAAATTAATTACATATAAATCTAAGTTTTATATACAATTTTTGTTTTTAATAACATTCTATTTAGATACTGGTTCAACAACAGTATAAATACGAGTGCACATCTATATACCAAAAAATTAATAAAATATTAAACTATTAATTTTAATATTTTATTTTCAAAATAAAATTATCTATAACAATAATAAAATATTTATTCTTTATAAATGATTTATCTCTTTCTTTTAATGTAATTTATATTTTTATTTAAATAAATTTTTATATTATATTGTGATGTGATGGTTCCAATTTAATAATAAAGGTTACACACAATGTTTTTACCTTTATAAGCAAAATTTTCTAATGTTAAGTGGACAATATGAAATTTATTAATTTGCTTGAACTGTGATTTAGAGTTTAATTATAAGTTTTCTCCGACTATATATTGTAAAATAAAGTAATCTATAAATAAAACATATAAATCAATTGTTTTCAAATATAACTTAGAACTTCTATTAAGGTAATATTTATATTTTAATATTTAAAAAAGAGAAAAATCTGAAAAAAAATTATAACTTACTCAACTCCATTTTTTACAAAACTCGAGATAATAATTTTAATTAATCAGGTCAGAATATTTCTCATTTTTCTGCTTTTATTATTATGCAATGTGAGGAATTTTTAAAGGTTATTAAAAGTTTTAAAATCTATATGATATGGAATGAAAATAAACATTTAAAATTTTATAAATCTTTATATAATCCATATAAAATTATATATCAAAATTATAATTGGTTATTTTAAAATTTCACTTTCAAATGGATTCAACAGATCCAAATTAATTTAAATATTAACAATAAAAGTATCCATTTAATTTTACAGTTAAATATCAAGATAGGTTAAGAGTGAAAAAACTCAAATGTTTTTGAAAAATCCATATAGGAAAACAAGAATTGTTAACTACTTTCTTTCACTAAAAGTTACGAAACAACATCATTTCGTTTTCATACAAAATGGTGTGGAATATCTTACTATTTTTTAGTTTTCTTTAACCAGATTTGTATCTGAACTTTTCTAGATCAAATAAAATAATAAAAAAAGAGTATTCTAATATATTCATTAAATCGAAAATAAACGAAAAACATTGATGAAGAGAGAGAAACGGCAAAAAAACTGGGGAAATCTATAGCGGAACAGAAATTGTGTGGCTAAGGGAAAATATTTTTCGGATTGATCTTTTAGACAAAAGAGTTAAAATTGTTTCTCATATTAAAAGGCTTATAAGAAATATATCAACCTACTAATGTCACTATCAAGAATTTGATCACTACATATGTACTCACCATTTTTAAACAAGTATTCGATCACTACATATATATATATAGTCCACATATATTTTTCATTTTTGAATGAACATTGAAATTCATCTTTATATCGTCTATAAATTTACGAATAAAGAGTTAATTCATAATTTTAGAATATATTCGGAAAGAATATAAGCTCATTTGAAATAGATGATGTATTTATCCCTAATATGTCTTTAATTTTCGAATGAATATTTTATTTCTAATCCTTTTAAGTTTTTGCACGATCGTTGCACAATCGTATACACATGGAATTTTTGTTTATAAATCGATTTAAAGTTGTTTTCCATACTATTACGTACAAATTCTATAATCTTTAGTTTGATAGTATATATATATATATGATACATATTACACAAATTAAAGGGTTAGTTGATTTTACGAAATGAATAAAGAGAAATATCTATAACCCAAAAGAATATTTTGCATTGTAGATCTATTTTTTTATACAACAATGTCGATATTTATATTTATATTTATATTTATGGGAGATTTTCTCATGTATATATATGGCAGTTGAAATTTCTCGATGGAGAAGGAAGCATTAAGATTTATGGAAGACGATTAGTTTGCACTACATAGGACATTTACACTACATTGTTGAAAGATCCATTTGATGGGTCCATACTTTGTTGAAAAATGTTGTAGACGATTAAAATTTCTCGATGGGTTTATATATATGACATTTGCACTACATTCACAATCTCAACACCATCAACGATAAAAGATATATATATAATGCGATAATATTCCAATGGTTGATTTCCCTATATTTTAAAAATAGATGATTTGTTTTATTGTATATATTGGATTGGATGTCATATAGTTCATTTTTATGTCATGCATATATATGATGACATATTATTAAAGAACAAAAATTATGTATTTACAGCTATTATTACCATTAGATTAGATATTTATCTATATTGTCATATATTACACACATAAATACATTACCTTTTTGTGTAAGTTAGCACAAAAAATATAGTATTTGCACATTTTCATTTGAACTACATATGATTTACAAAAGCAAAAATGGAAGATAGATTGTCTTCACTATCTTATACAAAAAAGAAAGGCAATAATCTTTAATGATATGTGAAATATCTTCTCAACTATTTAAATCCATGAAATCTTTATTTTTATAAAAATCTTAATTTTGACTAATGTTAAATAATATATACTTTATGAAATATAATTATAAAAAAAATCATAAATCCTTATAACTTTTCCTTAAAATTTTACTTTTGCCACATGAAAAAACATGATAAGTTGGTAAACATAGATAACATCATGGTTTTGAACCCTCTTATTATTGTATAGATTATACTGTTGATTATCTTGTAGGTACAATTTACAGATCATTGTATATGCTTACGATGTAGATATATATATAAGTGATTATGAATTTTCGCGATTATAAAAAACACGATAAATGTTATTATCATTTTTTATGAAACAATATATATATATATATATATATCATACCAATTTACATGTTTTTGTGATAATTGTTTATCATTTATGTATTATTTAGTATTAAAAAGAAGATTTGATAGATTTTATGGTAGAAATCAAATATTGCATATAAACATTATTTATTAATTTGTAGAAGAATCAAATAATCAATTGTTTTATAATTGGAATAACTGACTGATAAAATGATGATGGTTGTTGATGAAAGCGAACCAGAGAAAAATGTGAGAATTATTAATCCAAGAGAAACTAAATTCAGATGTAGAATATATTATAGATATATTTGATCACTTACCACTCCTTATATCCAAAATGTTGTTTGTATTCTCTAAAAAAAGGTAATTTTATTATCATTTTATATTCATTTTTTATAGTTTTATATTATATGATTGAATTAGTTATCATTTTTAAAAATTATTCTTATATATATATATATTTGTTATTATTTTTACGAGAACTATCACAAGAGAGCAAATCTAACTGCTACGTAAGGTTGTGCATGATGTAAGTATCATCTTCTTCTTTTTCATATTATATATATATTGATATTGGATTATATCATTGATAAAATGACTTATATTTATCTCAAAATAAATAAAAAACTTGTTGTAGATTTATCTTATTTATATAATTTGTATATTATTATATAATTTTTAACTTTACCCAATATGTACCTAAATGATAGCAACTAAATGATAGCAACTAAGAGATTTTGCAATTATACAAAATAGTATTTTGTTGGGATATAAATTTAAGATGCATAATAGTATAATAGTATAATATTTATAATGCAATGATTTATACTAATCTGACATCTCAATCATAAATTTTAAGAATTATAATATATATAAGTTAAAAAATATAAGATAGTATTTAAAATATCAATCTAAATTCGATATGCAATTTTTGTTTTAATTTGTGATATATGAATCAAAATTTAATGTAAGGTTGGTTCAACCACATAATAAGTGTGAGGTGTAGATCTATAGATCAAGAAATTAATAAAAGAAAATAATTAAGTTTAATATTTTATTTTTAAGAACCTTATTTACGAAAAAAAGAGTTGTTATATGCAAATGATTCATGTCTCTCTTTTAATGTTTGTTTTTATTTTTTTCATATTTTTTGTGGTGTGATCTTTCGAATTAAATAATAAAGATTGGTAAAATTTGTTTTCCTTTATATGCATAATTTTTAGTAGACAATATGCAATTTGTAGTTTCCCTCCAGAAATTTCAGTTTATCTAATTTACAATTTATTTTTTTATTTTTTTTCGAATTATAATAGTATAATAAAGTAATATATAAAAATATAAATATTTTTTTCAGATATTACTTAGAATCATCTATTAAAGTAATATTTATATTTTAATATTAACAAAAAAAATCCGGAAAAATATAAACTCACTGAACTCAATTTCCGACAAAATTGAGATAGTATTTTTCATCGAAACATTTTTCCTTTCTGTTTTCACATATACTTCTAAATATCTTTTTATTTTCACATACAAACTCTTATATATGTTCATGCAAGTTTCACTGCTTCCTCATATATGATTCCTTCGTATCTTTTTTATGAAACAAATAGAGAAACCATCAATTCAATTCTTCTTCTTCCTTGTCTTCATATGTGTTACTATTGTTTCCCATTCAAATGCTTCATCTAGTCATGGAGAAATCGATATGCTATATATATATATATATAAGGGTTTTAAGCTTTTATATATACACCGTTGTTTATAATTATATACATATGCTGTGTAAACATATCCACCTTCTGCATTATTTGTCTTTATAAAATTTTTTGCATTTTAATGATTTGGTTCTTCATGTTTGGTTTTCTCATTTGGGTGTACAAAATGTATAAAAATAGAACTTATAGATACTTTTTTCACCAATTTTTGTTTTGTGGTTTTTTTCCAATATGTAGCCTTAGTTGACGTGAGAATTTTCAAATTTCTAACTACTACATCTTCACAAAAAAAAACGTCAAAATCACTAATTACTCATAATTAATTTAAATATTCAAAATATATTTAGTGTAACTATTGGTTAAATTGACCAAAGATTTGTTCACATGTACCAAATTAGTTTGTTGTATCTATCTTCTGCATCATCTTTCGTGTATTCGATTTATTGTAAGTGATATATTTATGATATTTTTTATTTACGTTGTTGTTGTAGAGGATGAACACGAATTTAATTACGACATTCATGGCGAGAAAGGCCGCACAATTGGGGAAATATAAAGCCGGAATGGAAATTGTGTGGCAAAGGGAAAATGCAATCTCCGATTGATCTTTTAGATAAAAGAGTTAAAATTGTTTCCCACATTGGAAGGTTTAAAAGAAATTATCAACCTACTAATGCCACTCTAAAAAATAGAGGCCATGACATGATGGTAATTTATTCTCTCTCCATTTTTAAACTAGTATTAGATCACTTCATATATATCATTGCTATATATGTGGTTTTTTTCACATATATTTCTCATTTTTTATAACGATTTTGAATGGATATTAAAATTTATTTCTATATTGTTCGTAAATTTATGGATCAAGAGTTAATTTCTCATTTTACAATATATTAAAAATGAATGACAATCACGTTCGAAACATATGATGTAGTTATCCCTAAATGTCTTAAATTTTAGAGTGAAATTTTCTATCTCTAATCCTTGAGTATTTGTACAAAATTGCACGATTGTATACATATGGATTTTTTGTTTATAAATTGATTCAAAGTTGTTTTACATAGACTACCATACAGATTTTATCATCTATAATTTGGTAATATATATGATATATATGACACTAATTAAATGGTTAGTTGGTTTTACAAAATAACTAAAGAGTAATATCTATAACCAACGAGAATATTTTATATTTAGACTGATCTTTTATAGAATAATATCAATATATATTTATATTTATTTACGAGAGATTTTCTCATATTCATATATGACAGTTGAAATTTCAAGATGGAGCAGGAAGCATTAAAATTTATGGTAAACGATATATGCTACGGCAATTGCATTGGCATTCACCATCTGAGCACACCATCAACGGCAAAAGGTGTACAATATACTTTATTTACATATATAATGCGATCGTCCAATTGTTGATTTCCTTTTCTTTTAAAAATAGATTATTTGTTTTGTTATATATATTGGATTTGATGTCATATAATCCATTTCCATCTCATTCATATAAACGATATTAAAGAAAACAAATACGTATTTACAACTATTATCACGATTAGATTGGATATTCATCTATATTCTCATATGCTATGCACGTAAATATATTCATTTTTAACGTAAATTAGCATAAAAATAATATATATATATATTATTTGCAGATTTGCACTTGAACTACATATGGTTCACGAGAGCAAAAATGGAAGATACCCGGTCGTCACTATCTTATACAAAACTGGAAGGCCTGATTCTTTTATCCAGAAGGTTATTATCTTCTTATCTATTTACGTTTATGAAATTTATATATTTTGGTTTATAAATATCTTAGTTTAAATAATGTTAAATAATATATATTCTAAAATATAATTATAAAAACTCATAAATCCATATAAATTTTCTTAAAACGTTTACTTTTTCCACGTGAAAAAACGTGATAAACAGTTTATGGGTGAATGTAGATCACATCTCGGTTTTGAGTCCTCGTACTATTTTTTGTTATTACAGTATATATTATACTAAAGATTTATCTTATACCTACTTGTGATTATTAAAAACATGATGAATATTGTTATTCTTTTTATCTAACATGATATATATAATTTTTATATAATGTACGTGTTTTATGTGATAATGTTTCATCATTTCTAAATTATTTGCTATTAAAAAGAAGATTCTATAGATTTTATGGTACAAATCAAATATTTCATATAAACGTTACTTATTAAGTCGTAATAGAATAAAAAATTGATTTTTTTTTTACTTTTTTGTGTAATTGGAATAGTTGACTAATAAATTGACGAAGATTGCCGATGAAAGCGAAGCAGAGGAAAATGTGGGAATTATTAATCCAAAAGAAATTAAACTTGAAAGTAGAAAATATTATAGATATATTGGATCACTTACGACTCCTCCTTGTACCCAAAATGTTGTTTGGACCGTACTAAAAAAGGTAATTTTTATTATCATTTTTATTCACTTTTTATAATTTTATTTTATTTATATATATATATATGTATATATATTTAATTGTTTGTTTTTATGTTTAAAAATTTATTTAGGTGAGGACTGTCACAAGAGAACAAATACATCTACTACGTGTGGCTGTGCATGATGTAAGTATTATCTTCTCTTTTTTCATTATACATATAATATTGTCTATATTGGACTATTGATAAAATGAATTATATTTATCTCAAAATGGATTGAATTTTATTAGATTTATATAATTTATATAATTCTATATTATTATTTCATTTTTAGAACTTAATCGATATGTATACGTAAATGATAGCAATTAAGTTGTAGTTATAAAAAATAATATTTTGTTGGTGTATAAAGTTAAGAAGTATAATATATTTATAATTGTATTAGTTAATAAATATAACAAATTAATTAAAATATCAATCTAAATTTTATATACAATTTTTGTTTTAATTTGTGATGTAGGAATCAAATTCTAATGCAAGGCCGGTTCAACCATGTTATAAACGTGCGGTGCACATTTATTGACCAAAAAATTAATAAAATATGAAATTATTAAATTTAATATTTTATTTTTTAAATAACATTATCTACGACAATAATAAAAGGTTTATTCTTCGCAAATGATTTCTCTATTTCTCTTAATGTAATTTTTATTTTAACTTTTATATTTTTTATGGTGCGATGGTTTGAATTTAATAACAAAGGTTACAAAAAATGTTTTTACCTTTATATGAAAAGTTTTCTAATGTTTAGTTGAAAATATGAAATTTATAAAATTTGTTTGAACTTTTCAAGATTTATGTGAAATATAGCTCAATTATTATTTTTTTCGAATTATATATTTTAAAATAAAGTAATATATAAATAAAACATATAATTCAATTATTTTGAAAATATTACGTAAAATATCTATTAAATTATATTTATTTTTTATTTTTTTTAAAATAGAACAACAAAATAGTATGAACTCACAAACTCCATTGTCTATACAATTTGAGATAATATTTTTAATTAATCATGTTAGAACATTTCTCATATTTTTATTAAAATGTAATGTGAAGAATTTTTAAAGGTTACTAAATTTTTAAAATCTATGTGGCATGGAATGAAAATAAAACATTTAAAATTTTATAAATCTTGTTATATTTAATATAAAAGTATATATCAAAATTTTAGTTGGTTATTTTAAAAATCAATTTTGGAATGGATTCAACCAATCCAAATTTTCAAAATCAATTTAAATATTATAATTAATATTATCTATTTAATTTTACATTCAAATATAAAGATAGATTAAGATTTAAAAACTTAAAAGTTTTTGAAAAAAATTCATATATGAAAACAAAAATTGTGTTCTTTTAATTATTTTTTAATATGTTAACTACTTATTTTTCACTAAAAATCACGAAACAACATCATTTCGTTTTTTAAATGGTCTGGAATATCTTAATATTTGTGAATTTTCTAAAACCAAATTTGTATCCTAGTCTTTATAGATCAAAGAAAATAATGAAAAAAAAAGTATTCTAACATTTTACTAAATTGATGATAAACGAAAAATAGTGATGAGCAGAAAAGACCGTAAAATTGGGGAAATATAAAGCCATAATGGAAATTGTGTGGTTAAAGAAAAATGCAATCTCCTATTGATATTTTAAGACAAAAGAGTTAAAATTATTTCTCATATTAGAAGACTTAAAACAAATTATCAACCTATTAACGTCACTCTCAAGAACAAAGGCCATGAAATGATGGCAATTGATTCCTTCTCCATTTTTACAGAAGTATTTGATCACTATATATACATATATATTATTGATATATATTCCACATTTATACTTCTCATTTTTTAACGATTTTAAACGGACATTGAAATTCATCTCTATATAGTCTGTAAACTTATGATTGAAGCGTAAATTCATAATTTTAGAATCATGTTAGAAACAGATATAAGCACATTTGAAAAATGATGTATTTATCTCTAATATGTTTTTATTTTTAAAATGATTTTTTATCTTTAATCTTTTGATTTTTTGCACGATTGTATAGTATGATTTTTTTATAAATCGATTTAAAGTTGTTTTCCATACTATAACGACACAGATTTTATCATTTCTAGTTTGAAAATATATATATATATATATATATATTATACATATCACACAAATTGAATGGTTAGTTGATTTTACAAAATGAATAAAGAGAAATATCTATAACCTAAAAGAATATTTTGCATTTTAGATCGATTTTCTTATACAATAATATTTATATTTATGAGAGATTTTTTCGTATACATATATGACAATTGAAATTTCTAGATGAAGAAAGAAGCATTAAGATTTATGGGAGACGATATATATATATATATATAGATATATATATATATATATATATGAAAATTGCATTGCATTCACCACCTCAACACCATCAACGACAAAAGATATATATATAATTTATTTTCATATATAATGTGATACTATTTCAATGGTTAATTTTCCTTTATTTTAAAAATAGATGATTTGTTTTATTTTATATATTGGATTAGATGTCATATAATTCATTTCTATGTCATGCATACATATGATGACAATATTATTAAAGAACAAAAATTACGTATTTACATATATTATTACCATTAGATTAGATATTCATCTATATTGTCATATATTACACACATAAATACATTACCATTTTGCGTAAGTTAGCACAAAAAAATAGTATTTACAAATTTTCACTTGAACTATATATGATTCAAGAAAGCAGAAATGGAAGATACATTGTCATTACTATCTTATACAAAAAGGAAAGACCCGAATCTTTAATGATATGTGAATATCTTCTTAACTATTTGAATCCATGAAATCTTTATTCTTTATATAAAGATCTTAATTTTGACTAATGTTAAATATTATATATACTTTATGAAATAATGTTTCCTTAAAATTTCATTTTTGCCACATGAAAAAAACATGATAAATAGTTTATAGTTGGTAAACGTAGATAACATCATGGTTTTGAACCCTATTATTATTGTATAGGTCATACTATAGATTTATCTTGTAGGTACAATTTATATATCATTGTATATGTCTTACGATGTAGATATAAATATAAGTGATTATGAATTTTCGTGATTATAAAAAATCATAATGAATGTAATTATCATATTTTTATCTAACATGATATATATATATATATATAAATTATACCAATTTAGGTATTTTTGTGATATTTGTTTATCACAACGTATTATTTAGTGTTAAAAAGAAGATTTGATAGATTTTATGTTAGAAATCAAATATTGCGTACAAACATTATTTATTAATTCGTAGAAGAATCAAATAATTGATTTCTTTTTAATTGAAAAAACTGACTGATAAATTGACGATGATTGTTGATGAAAGCGAAACAGAGGAAAATATTGGAATCATCAATCCAAGAGAAGTTGAACTCGGAAGCAAAAAATATTATATTTGATCACTTACCATCCCTCCTCTTTGTACCCAAAATGTTGTTTGGATCGTCTTAAAACAGGTAATTTTATTATCATTTTATATTCACTTTTTATAATTTTATATTATTTAATCGAATTAGTTGTTGCTTTAAAAATTATTCTTATATATAAATATATTGGTTATTATTTTTACCAATTTTGTTAGGTGAGGACTGTCACAAGAGAACAAATCTCACTACCATGCGTGGTTGTGCATGATGTAAATATTATCTTCTCTTTTTCATTGAATATATATGTATATATATTATTGCCAATAATGGAAAATAATATTAATAAAATGAATTATATTTATCTAATATGGATTAAGAAATATGTTGTAGATTTATCTCATTTATATAATTTAAACTTATCCAATATGTATACTTAAATGATAGCAAATAAGAAGTTTGTAAATATATAACAATTATAATATATTTATATATGTATTAGTTAATATATATAAATTAATTACAATATAAATCTAAGTTTTATATACAATTTTTGTTTTTATTAACATTCTATTTAAATACTGGTTCAACAACAGTATAAGCGCGAGGTGCACATCTACATACCAAAAAATTAATAAAATATTAAACTATTAATTTTAATATTTTATTT
Organism: Gynandropsis gynandra; assembly: GCA_036759665.1. NCBI lineage: Eukaryota > Viridiplantae > Streptophyta > Magnoliopsida > Brassicales > Cleomaceae > Gynandropsis > Gynandropsis gynandra. The sequence continues at coordinate 20,734,568 of CM071867.1, forward strand.
TCAAAATAAAATTATTTATGACAATAATAAAATATTTATTCTTTATAAATGATTTATCTCTTTCTTTTAATGTAATTTATATTTTTATTTAAATAAATTTTTATATTATTTTGTAATGTGATGGTTCCAATTTAATAATAAAGGTTGTACAAAATGTTTTTACCTTAATAAACAAAATTTTCTAATGTTTAGTGGACAATATGAAATTTATTAATTTGCTTGAACTGTGATTTAGAGTTTAATTATAAGTTTTCTTCGAATTATATATTGTAAAATAAAGTAATATATAAATAAAACATATAAATCAATTGTTTTCAAATATAACTTAGAACTTCTATTAAAGTAATATTTATATTTTAATATTTAAAAAAAGAGAAAAATCCGAAAAAAAGTATAACTTACTCAACTCCATTTTTTACAAAACTCGAGATAATATTTTTAATTAATCAGGTCAGAATATTCCTCATTTTTCTGCTTTTATTATTATGTAATGTGAGGAATTTTTAAAGGTTATTAAAAGTTTTAAAATCTATATGATATGTAATGAAAATAAACATTTAAAATTTTATAAATCTTTGTATAATCAATATAAAATTATATATCAAAATTATAATTGGTTATTTTAAAATTTCACTTTCAAATGGATTCAACCAATCCAAATTAATTTAAATATTAACAATAAAAGTATCCATTTAATTTTACAGTTAAATATCAAGATAGGTTAAGAATGAAAAAACTCAAATGTTTTTGAGAAATCAATATATGAAAACAAGAATTGTTAACTACTTTTTTTCCACTAAAAGTCACGAAACAAGATCATTTCGTTTTTAAACAAAATGGTGTGGAATATCTTACTATTTTTTTTAGTTTTCATCAATCAGATTTGTATTTGAACTTTTCTAGATCAAATAAAATAATGAAAAAAGAGTATTCTAACATATTCATTAAATCAAAAATAAACGAAAAACATTGATAAAGAGAGAGAAAGGGCAAAAAAACTGGGGAAATCTATAGCGGGAACGGAAATTGTGTGGCTAAGGAAAAATATTTTGCGGATTGATCTTTTAGACAAAAGAGTTAAAATTGTTTCTCATATTAGAAGGCTTATAAGAAATATATCAACTTACTAATGTCACTATCAAGAATTTGATCACTACATATGTCCTCACCATTTTTAAACAAGTATTCGATCACTACATACATATATATATATATATAGTCCACATATATATTTTTTCATTTTTGAATGAACATTGAAATTCATCTTTATATCGTCTATAAATTTACGAATAAAGAGATAATTCATAATTTTAGAATATATTAGGAAAGAATATAAGCTCATTTGAAATAGATAATGTATTTATCCCTAATATGACTTTAATTTTCGAATGAATTTTTTATTTCTAATCCTTTTAAGTTTTTGCACGATCATTGCACAATCGTATACATATGGAATTTTTGTTTATAAATCGATTTAAAGTTGTTTTCCATACTATTACGTACAAATTCTATCATCTTTAGTTTGATAGTATATATATATATATATATATATGATACATATTACACAAATTAAAGGGTTAGTTGATTTTACAAAATGAATAAAGAGAAATATCTATAACCCAAAAGAATATTTTGCATTGTAGATCTATTTTTTTATACAACAATGTCGATATTTATATTTATATTTATATTTATGGGAGATTTTCTCATGTACATATATGGCAGTTGAAATTTTTCGATGGAGAAGGAAGCATTAAGATTTATGGCAAACGATTAGTTTGCACTACATAGGACATTTGCACTACATTGTTGAAAGATCCATTTGATGGGTCCATACTTTGTTAAAAGATATTGTAGACGATTAAAATTTCTCGATGGGTTTATATATATGACATTTGCACTACATTCACAATCTCAATACCATCAACGATAAAAGATGTATATATAATGTGATAATATTCCAATGGTTGATTTCCCTTTATTTTAAAAATAGATGATTTGTTTTATTGTATATATTGGACTGGATGTCATATAGATCATTTCTATGTCATGCAGATATATGATGACATATTATTAAAGAACAAAAATTATGTATTTACAGCTATTATTACCATTAGATTAGATATTTATCTATATTGTCATATATTACATACATAAATACATTACTTTTTTTGTATAAATTAGCACAAAAAATATAGTATTTGCACATTTTCATTTGAACTACATATGATTTACGAAAGTAAAAATGGAAGATACATTGTCTTCACTCTCTTATACAAAAAAGAAAGGCAAAAATCTTTAATGATATGTGAAATATCTTCTCAACTATTTAAATCCATGAAATCTTTATTTTTATAAAGATCTTAATTTTGACTAATGTTAAATAATATATACTTTATGAAATATAATTATAAAAAATCATAAATCCTTATAACTTTTCCTTAAAATTTTACTTTTTCCACATGAAAAAACATGATAAGTTGGTAAACGTAGATAACATCATGGTTTTGAACCCTCTTATTATTGTATAGATTATACTATAGCTTTATCTTGTAGGTACAATTTATATATCATTGTGTATGTCTTACGATTTAGATATAAATATAAGTGATTATGAATTTTCGCGATTAAAAAAAACACGATAAATGTTATTATCGTTTTTTATGTAACAATATATATATATATATAAATCATACCAATTTACGTGTTTTTGTGATAATTTTTTATCATTTATGTATTATTTAGTATTAAAAAGAAGACTTTATAGATTTTATGGTAGAAATCAAATATTGCGTATAAACATTATTTATTAATTTGTAGAAGAATCAAATAATCAATTTTTTATAATTGGAATAATTGACTGATAAAATGACGATGGTTGTTGATGAAAGCGAACCAGAGAAAAATGTGAGAATTATTAATCCAAGAGAAACTAAATTCAGATGCAGAATGTATTATAAATATATTTGATCACTTATCACTCCTTATATCCAAAATGTTGTTTGTATTCTCTAAAAAAAGGTAATTTTATTATCATTTTATATTCATTTTTTATAATTTTATACTGTATGATCGAATTAGTTATCATTTTTAAAAATTATTCATATATATATATATATTTGTTATTAATTTTACGAGAAATACACAAGAGAGCAAATCTAACTGCTACGTGAGGCTGTGCATGATGTAAGTATCATCTTCTTCTTTTTCATATTATATATATATTGATATTGGATTATATAATTGATAAAATGACTTATATTTATCTCAAAATAAATAAAAAACTTGTTGTAGATTTATCTCATTTATATAATTTGTATATTATTATATAATTTTTAACCTTACCCAATATGTACCTAAATTATAGCAACTAAATGATAGACTCTAAGAGATTTTGCAATTATACAAAATAATATTTTGTTGGGATATAAATTTAAGATGCATAATAGTATGGTAGTATAATATTTATAATACAATGATTTATACTAATCCGACATCTCAATCATAAATTTTAAGAATTATAATATATATAAGTTAAAAAATATAAGATAATAATTAAAATATCAATCTAAATTCGATATGCAATTTTTGTTTTAATTTGTGATATATGAATTAAAATTTAATGTAAGGTTGGTTCAACCACATAATAAGTGTGAAGTGTAGATTTATAGACCAAGAAATTAATAAAAGAAAATAACTAAGTTTAATATTTTATTTTTAAAAGTCTTATTTACGAAAAAAAGAGTTGTTATACGCAAATGATTCATGTCTCTCTTTTAATGTTTGTTTTTATTTTTTTTTCATATTTTTTATGGTATGATCTTTCGAATTGAATAATAAAGATTGGTGAATTTTTTTTACCTTTATATGCATAATTTTCTAATTTTTAGTAGACAATATGCAATTTGTAGTTTCTCTAAAAAAATTTCAGTTTATCTAATTTACAATTTATTTTGTATTTTTTTCGAATTATGATAGTATAATAAAGTAATATATAAAAAATTCAATTTTTCAGATATTACTTAGAATAATCTATTAAAGTAATATTTATATTTTAATATTAACAAAAAACCGAAAAAATATAAACTCACTGAACTCAATTTTCGAAAAAAATTGAGATAATATTTTTCATCAAAACATTTTTCCTTTTTTATTTTTATTAAGATGTAACGTGAGAAACTTTTAAAGGTTATTAAAAATTTATTCTATGTGATATGGAATGAAAATAAAACATTTAGAATTTTATAAACGTTTTCATATTAAAATATAAAAGCACATATCAAACTTATAATTTGTTATTTTAAAAATCCACTTTGGAATGGATTCCAACCAATCCAAATTATCAAAATTAGTTTAGATATTAACAATCAAATTGTCCATTCAATTTTACATTTATATATCAAGATAGATTAAGATTAAAAAACTATAAAATTTTAGAAAAAACCATATATAAAACAAGAATTGTGTTGTTTTAACTATTTTTTAATATGTTGTCTATATTTTTTTGCTTTCACTAAAAATCACGAAACAAACATCATTTTATTTTTAGGTAAACTAGTCTGGAAAATATTTTTATTTTAAAATTTTCTTCGACCAGATTTATGTGTTAACTTCTCTAGATCAAATAAAATAATGACAAAACAATATTCCAACATATTGGTTTAATCAACGCTAAACGAAAAATATAGAATTTGATTGTTCAAACACGATAGATCTATATACTCAAGTTTTTAGTCTACAACATGAAATCTAGTTGGATTTAAATATTAGAAACTCATTACGACAAAGATAAAATCAAATATTAGAGATGGAAATGACTTAGTCGATGTCTCGAGCGTCACCGACATAGCCTCATCTTCGATTTGTCTTCACCGTTAAATTGAATCTTCTATGTGATCCTAAGTTTTTTTTTATCATTTTTCTCACTCTCCAAATCTCTTTAGAATTCATTCTCTTGGTTCATTTCTTCAAATGTTGGTGCCCTTTATTAGTTGATACTTCACATGTGTTTAAATAATTTAACATTTCAATTATTTGACTAATTTCGGAAGACTGTTTGGACGAATAAAGCTATGTTCGGGCAGAACGTTGATTTTTCTTAGTATTTATAGGAATGTTTTGATCGAAAACTATAGTGTTTTGGCATCCCGTAAGGTCGAGTAATTGTTGCTCGGCTTGAGCGAAATCTTTGAAAGTATTGGTTTTTGTTCATTTCATCTGAGTAATTGTTTGCTCTACCTAACCAAATTATCTAGAGCATTTTCGGACTTCCACATGTTTTCCTCGACCAAGGAAAAATATGTTAGGATCACGCGAAATCTCTTGCTTAATATCTATGATGCTCCTTAAGTCCTGATTCTTGTCTTATTTCATCCAAAGTTAATCATTAGTTATATTATTTTCGAGACTTTGCTTCTTTTATTATTTTTCCCATTTTTATTATTGGATTTGGCCTTTCTCATCTCTTTTATTTTTTTTTGTGTCAATGAAAATTATAATTACTTATAAAATAATGGGTAACTAAGGCTAATACTCACCCTATAATGATTTTCAGCATCTATCGGACAAGATGCATGACTTTTGTTCTAGTGAAAAAGAGTTGGGTTGAAAACGATTCTTATAAAAATATATAGGCTTGGTTTCATGACGCTAAAATGACTCCAAGGTAACTAGACATCAATTTATCCCATAAAATTATATAATCAATTTGAGTTTGAGTTTGCTAATAGAAATATATCAGTCAACTCATTTTATGTACTTAATAAATATTAAATTTGACTTACGAAACTATAGGAAGATTATATCTCTACTCTCCTATATATCATCACATCTTGATTATTAACTCATATTCTAAATCTATGTTGTTTTGTTAGAAGGATGAGGATAGACTGAAATCCACTGGAAAGCCCATAATAGAACTTGTATTTCCGAAGAAAAGACGTTCTATATCCCACCTACAACCCGACTAGAGAATCTCAGACTCAACGAATGAGGCCACAATACTTGTGCATGAACAATCCAGAATCTCTCTAAAATTACGATAGCTAATTAGCAAGAAAAAGACAATAATTATTAATCAAAACTTCGGTTACAATGTCATACAATGGATCATCTATTTATAGGGACCAAATAATTATGGAAACTAAATAAAATAAGAAAACTTAACTAACACGACATAGTCGAGTGGTGTAACTATTCCGTTGAGCATCGTTAAGTCTTAACCCCTAATTCCATAAAACTTTTACGTTAGATCTAGCAACAACTATACTTTGTCGAGTCTTCCGATGCTCGGTTGAGTCCTACCGTGCTTGGTTCGAACGGTTAATTCCTTTGCATGCTTCATTAGTCGAGAGGATTTGCTCGGGTTGAGCGAACCTCTTCTTGGGCCGAGCACATTGGTCATCTCCTGTCAAGCGAGTTTGATTGGGTCTAGCAGATTGTTGCTTGGGTCGAGCACCTCTGGCTCTCCTAGCTTCTTCCTCATCTCGGCTTCTTTTCCTTGAAGGGACCTGTTGTAGTCTTTCTTAAGTTTTCTATCATGTCCTCATGGGATTTTCATCCATCCTTTCATGCCTAATTGTGCGAACACGTCTTGAAATTCCTTTGTCTTAGTCCTCATTGTGTATCCTCGTGCAAACACGTCTCAAAGTTCCTTGACCTTGTCCCTCGTTGTTTGTCTTCTTACAACTTGTGGCAGATCCAAGATCTCGTTCATATCATTTTTTCTTCCTTTAAAAGAATTTGTCCTCAAATCTAGTCCATCAATTTGAGAAACATTATGATTAGTGTGCTTGCAGAGTCTAAAAGGTCCATCTTCATACATCAGAAGTTGTGATTTGTGCCTTTGTATGAGCTTTTTGGTGCGCACATGCATGCAAACCTCATCGGCCACACTAAATCTAGTCCATCCTCTTTATCTAGTGGTTTCTTCTTCTAGAAACTGTCTCAAGAATCGAGTGTGCTCTCATAGATTTTTGTCAAGGTTTTTCTCAAAACCTCACTATTTTTGTGGCGATCTATCTCATGGTCACTCATTTTATCACATCTCTTATTCCTTAATAGTGGTTTCATGATATCCTTCAAGTTGTGTACTTTTGAGACAATTCGTGCTACAAAATGATTCTTCATGTCCTGCCTCATGTTGTTATAAAATTCTCATCCAAGTTGTGAGACATATAATCACCTACTTGTACAACATCGTCATTTGGTTTTATCATCTATTCATCGTTCGCACTTATCAACATTATCCGATGGTTTGGAAAATCTTTGATGTAGTGACCTGAATCCTGACATTCGAGATATATAATGTCACAGTTATGCATAAAGATTTTGTTTGTACCTTGTGCTATTGGTCTGAATGTCTCTTTGTAAGAGTTCTCTATACTTTGAATCCCTTGCACCAACCATTGTGGATGTTGATTCATCTCTCTATGGTAATAAGAAGGTGCAAATAAATGTCTCATCACTACACGCGTTTCATCACATGTAACTATTGGTTTCTCTCTATATCAGTGGCGTGAACGAGTGAGATGATTCCACCATGTAAGCGCGTAATCAATAAACTTTTCTAACGCTAGCTTTAATTTGGTTAGTTCGGAATACTGATAACAATTGAAAAGCATCTTAATTTTCCTCTCCACTCTTAGTATTCTTCCATAACGCTTTGTCTAATGAATATGGGAATATCCATCTTGATGCCACTGTTGCCATTGTCGGTTATGTTTCGTGCTTGTTGGTTGGGCCATTGCGGATGCCATAATCATTTTCTAATATCCAATATACTCGTCCTCATCCATGTCTCTAGGGTATGTATTACGAGTTGCGTTTAGTTTCTTCCATGGTTGTTCAAGGCGAACCTCATGTGTTGCTTCTTGAATCTGACCAAGTCGTTAATTGAATTCTTGCCGCATGCGACTGAACTCATCCATTATCAATTGCAAGTATGTTTACAATCCCATTTATCTTCTAACTTACGATGGTTTGTCGTGATGGTATCTTATAGTAGACTTCAAAACGATAACCACAAAACATAAAAGTTAGTAATACTGAAAAAGATGAATGAAAGGGAGAATGTTTTCATTCCTATTCTAATTTCTAGAAACTTCTATTTTCTTTTTCGAGGACTTTTTCCAATTTGACCTATTCCTATTTTCATTTTTGGTCCATTTTTCGCTTTTTCTTCCTATTTGTTTTACTTTTTCGTTTTCTTCCTTTCTTTTATCTCTCTTTTTTCTGTTCACTCATCCTTCCTTCTTTTCTAAAACTATAAAAACATAACTAAAAATAAATAAACAGAATCAAAATAAGGAAAAGATATAACTAAAATAAAAATATAATGATAAAAAGGTAGACTAGCACAAGAACATGACTCTGATACCACTTGATATGATTTTATATCGATATTCTTCTATTAGAAGGATGGAAATGGACTGAAACCCACTAGCAATCCAATAGCAAAATCTCGAAATTATCTTCTTGAAGAAAAGACATCCTAAACCCCAATTACAATCTGACTAGAGAACCTCAAACTCCGCGAACAACGCCAAAACACTTGTGATCTAGTGTTATAATATCATACAATAGGTCATCTATTTATAGGGACCAAATAATTATGAAAACTAAATAAATTAAGACAAACAAACCTGACATAAATGCTCGGCCAAGCGATGTCATTGCTCGATCGAGAGTCGTTAAGTCTTTACCCTTCATTCCATAAAAATTTAAGTACATTTGATCGAGTAACAGCTATACTCGGTCGAGTCCTACAATGCTTGATTGAGTCCTACCGTGCTTGGTTCAAACGGTCAAACCTTTTGCATGCTTCATCAATCGAGAGGATTTGCTCGGACGGGTGAACCTCTCTCGGACTGAGCACATCGACCCTCTCTTTTCCAATGGGTTTGCTCAGGTCGAGCAAAATGCTACTTGGTCCATGCGCCTCTGACTCTCCTAGCTTCACTCTCCTCCCGACCACCTATCCTTATATGAACTTCTTGTAGTATTTCTTAAGTGTTATATGATGTATTTATGGGTTCATTATACATCTTTTCATGCATAGTTTTGCAAACACCTCTTGAAAATCCTGTGCCTTGCTCTTCATTGTGTGTCGATGCGAACATGTCTCAAAGTTTATTTGCCTTGTCCCACATTGTTTATCTTCGAACAATTTACGGTGGATCAAATATCTCATTCACCTCACAATCTCTCACATTAATTAAGAGAGTTCAAGACACTTTTCTTCAAGAAGAAGGACCAAACAGTCCACTTCTTCAAGATGGTCTCATCTTTCATCTTAATCGTCGCCCACGTAGAGAAAGGAAACTCCATGTTTTCGTTTTCTCATTGAGGCATTTGTATATTAGCATGTCCTTCTTTTATGTTATTTACTTTTCTTGTATTAAAATGTACATATTTTTTCATATTGTAATCTCCTTTTATGTAAAGGCCTCTTGGCCAAAGTTACAAGTCATCCAAGTAGCTCAATTCTATTATATCTTTCTCGTATTATTGGTATTCATCATTCTTCTATTCAACAATATTAATTTTCTTTAATACATATATACACTCATGTATATAGGTACTCTTACATATTCTGAATCATAAAATGATAAGATAAAATGTTATTTCATTAAATTAATTGTTCACTTGTCACATGACAATATTCTAGTTTCCTATAATTTCAACTCTTGAAACTATACTAGAACTAGATCAATACATCACGTTTTTCAATTCAATCAGTTTGTGCTTGTCAAACTGTTTGAATCAAGCACATTTTGAGTAGATCAATTGCATTTTCCATTCCATCTACTTTTTTATTTGTACATCTCTATGCTCAATGATATCTTGAATCAAATGGTACTTTTGTGGAACATCTTGGATCTTTGATGAGAGCTTAATTCATTAGCTTGAGCTATCACTCCAGTGTTATCACATAATAAAGGAATGTGCTCCTCTAATTGATGGTACTAAACCATGTTCACAAATGAACTTTCTCATCCACATTGTTTCTTTAGCCGCCTCACATGCTATTATCTATTCTGCGGAATAAGCTACAATAGCATTTTAGAATATTTAAAACAGACGGCTCTACCACTAAAGCAAAATACAAACCCTAACATTAATTTCCTATCATCTTTATTGGATGCAAAACTTGTATCGGTGAATCTTTCTAACTCTAAGTTAGAATCTTCATACATAAAGAATTGGTATTTAATCTTTCTCAAGTATTTAACAATGGTTTTCATGAATTCCGAATGTTTCTCAATGAGTTTGATATAGAATCGCTATAATCGGTGCAAAGGCTACATCGAAATGTGTACTTATCATGGTGTACATGATGGCTCCAACTACACTTAGCATACGAGATCCTACTCATGTGTTGTCTCTCGTCTTTGGTCTAAAGATAATTCTTTTGAGAGAGAGAAATTCCAGTGCTGATTAGAAGATATCACTTCTTAAAAGTTTCCTTGTTATATATCTCATGATGGTATCTATGTATAACGATTGTGGGAGTCCAAGCAACCTTCTAGATTTATCTCTTTATATCTTTATTCCTAGAATAAAGGTCATTTATCCTAAGTTTTTCATGGAGAATTATTCAGATGATAAATCATTTAATTTTCTTGTACATACAAGGTAAATTATTTCCTACTAACAATATGTCATCTATATAATGCAAAAGAAAAATAATGGCATTCTCATTAACCTTGTTGTACATACAAGATTTTTCTTCACATTTAATGAAGTTGAACTATTCAACTACCTGATTAAGTTAAAGCTTTTAACTACAAGAAACTTCCTTAAGTCCAAAATGGAAATTTGCTCCATGAGATTTAAATTTTGTATCTACATTGATGGAAAAACCAGTAGCCAAAACTATTTTAACCCTTTAAAACTCAATAGCTAAGTACATTCATCTCATCGAGTTCTTAGCTGAATATTCACATTACTTGAGTTGAGTACATGCTTAAAAAAATAGGGTCTAGTAGTCATAGTACTCGACTGAGTACCGACTCACGAAATGTTGTGGTCAAACAATCTTATTGATCGGCCTTTATATTTGTCCAAATAAAATATTCGGGTCAAATAATCATATTTCTCAATAAAATCTGGTGCATTTCCTTTGGGTCAAGTAGTCTCACTACTCGGCCAGGTACAATTAGCATTTTATCTAGAGAAAAGTTACTCATGTCGAAATTCCTCAACAAGTGAAATTTTTCGGCTCAAGTAATACTTTACTCGACCGAACTTTTTCCAAAAAATGAATTCACTCAGGTCAAACAATTTTTGGTGTAACAATAGTTTTTCAAATTCAGCGCAACCCCATTACATGGTTGAACAATCAATTTCTCATCGAGTGCTTTATCCCACACAAACCGTTCAACTGAACAAAAACTAGTCTAAAACGGTTTTGCAAAGAAAATTTGCTCCATCCCAATTGTCAAAATGCTCAATTGATTAGGATAACCATCATGTTGAAAAGTTGTAACTAACCAATACGGTTGATATGAGTGTCACATGTAGAAAACTCTAAAACCTGACTTTTTTTTTTTGAAATTTTGCAATGAAACATAAGAATATCATAACTATAGATTATCAAAAGCTACGATACCACCTTAGGGTTATTAATGAAATCCATAGTTGAGATCTAGTCCAATTCCAGGAATTTTAGTATCAGCTTATTTTAAACAAGCAACAAGAAGTAAGAACACTGAGCTTTAGTGAGTATGAGGCGTTTTGAATGTAGCTTCAAAATCGTGAAGCATCTACGATTTATCAACATCGATCTCAATAGTCATCGTTAACTTTTGACGTGATCGGAATGCAAAGAAAACTTTTATCTCTTAGTTTTCTCATTGTTTTTCATAGTAACTTTTTCCTCTATATATTTTCTTGCTAAATTTAGTGAATAAAATCTAAAGGCGTGTTAATCTCAGTAACATTAAATTTATATAAGTAACCTTTAATTATTTGCAAGTTGACTTGTAATTACAACATAAATACACCAAGGGCGTTATGATATTTCAACAAGTCATATCCCCTTTAGTAGAAAACTTATTTAAAAACGATAAATTGCTATCAAATTTTCCTATACCTTTTCATGTCAAGTTAGATTGATGAACATCTTAATGAACATTTATTTATGTTGATCTGTGACTAACATAATGAAGATTTTTTTTTACTTTCCACATCACATAACATGTCATCACTTCACATATATATACACATATCACATCAATATCATACTTTTCTTATATTTTTATATATATATATATATATCTAAATGCATATGCATACATATACACATATAATGGAAGTCCCAGTTTATCAATAAAGGATGTGCTCGTTATGTTCGTAAAATTTCCTCCATCCTTGATGATCTACATGCCTTATCCTTGAAAAGTTCACGCGTATAAAAGATATTTTACCTATGCACAATGACTTTCTCTTTAGCTTATAGATTCCACATTATACGTGCTACTAACAACTCTCATTTCATAGCCTCGTACTCTTAATTTAAATGAGACATATATCTCTAATTTACGGTTCATCCTCGTCTAAAATAGTTTCATACTCTCCATCAACTCCTATGATCATGGCATTTTTGTTCGGAACAACCCTTTGCAAAGTGGGCTCGACCCTAACACTTTAAACAATGAGTATCATGGTTTTTTTATGAAGGATCGCTTGTATGTGGAGTATTCAACAACGTTGTCTCCACTCTCTTTTCAACCTTGTGTCCAACATTTTGTTTATCAAACTGGTTTGCTTCAGGCTGATAGTTGAAAGAATTTCCATACTTCTTAAACGTTTTGGCCTTCCTTTTAAACTGCTTCTCAATCTTAATTGTCAAATGTAAAAAATTGTTCATGTTCACAGAATAATGAGTCTCTACACAGTCAAGTATGTCAAAATTGAGACCACTTGTAATCGATCTATTGGTATCCCGATTTTTCTCGATATACGTTCAAATCATCCAGAAGTTCATCTCTTTATAGTAGTCTTCCTCGTTTCTACTTCCTTTTACCATTTGACTAGCCTATTAATGATAGTGAAAAGGTACAAATTTATGCCTCATTATGGTATGCATATCATCCTAAGTATTGATTACATACTCTCCAGTCCACATTTGAAAAAACATAAGTTGAACCCACCATGCAAATGTATAATCGTTGAATTCTACCCATGCTAACATCACCTTCTTCAACTTGGAGTAGTGATGTTAATCGAAAACAATCTTTGTCTTCTTTCATTCGTAGTATACTTCTTGATGAGGACATCGGACACGACCCGAGGACCGGACATACAAGTGAGGAGGCGACCCGAGGCACCGAAGAAGTGGAGTCCTCTCACGGTCTAATCACGAGGGGCCGGACTCGGAGCTTAAGGACCAAGGCGGCCGAGATTGTGAAGGACGCATGGGAGGCTCTCGTCCGTGAAGACCACTCATCCGTGGCCGTTGGCCGAGTCGCGACCATTTTCTGCATTAGCCTAGGCGCCTAGGACGCCCAAATGGGCCAGACGACCTGATGACGTCACTTCCACGGGTCGCAACGGTCACATGACGTCACGGGACGATCCAGCGCGTTCTAACGGTAACATGACGTCACCCCGCGCCTCCAAACGGTAACATGACGTCACCCCGCGCCCCCAACGGTCTGATGACATCATTTATCCATTCCAGCAAGTTTTTGGCCCATTTTTCCATTTTTCAGACTATTCCATCCAACTCAAGGAAACCTCGCTTGACAAACGAGGAATTCGGTTCACCGAATACACGTCCCGAGCCGCTTAACCCGAGCGTGTATCAGTTTTTGGTATCAAAGCCCGGTTCAAGGACCATAGGTACGCTTCCACCCCTTTTCATTCGTTTTAAGACTAATCGTTGTTGTTTGGTAAAGGATGGCCGAAAGAGGAGAACACTTGGCACAAAACAACCAACTCGATGCGATTATGCAAATGCTCCAAAGAATGGAGACAAGGATGAATCGCCTTGAGAGTGAAAGAAGGCAACAAATGCCGGAAGCAGCAGTGGTTCGTGAGAACCGTGCGGATCAAGATGATCGCCCAGCTCCTCGACAAAGACGACGTGAACGTCAGAATGACTCGGAAGATGAGGAAGAAGAGTTGCCAAGACGAGTAAGGCGA